>CM068957.1:117014723-117025944 GCA_035128595.1 Eptatretus atami
TGAAGAACAATACTCTGTGCAGAGCGTTGGTGCTGCCTCAGTAGTCTCCTTGCTATTGGGCCACAATCGCTGGACAGGTCACCATTCGACGCAGGAATACTCGAATGGCTTTCAATCATCCGCAGCAAGTTGGTAACTCCATTTTGCGCCCTCGTAAGGATGACAGTTGAGAGTCAAACCCCACCTGGTATTAATTCAACTGCCAAGACCCCACCTAGGTATTAATTGAACTCGGACCCGAGATCCCAAGCCCAACCACCCCTAACCATTAAGCCAACACTAGGCCATATGTAATATGTATGTATGTATTTATGTAATATGTATGTATTTCCTTTAGATGTATGTTATGTATATATGCATATGTATATGAATGTATATATTTATTTTTGTATATGTATGTATGTATGTATGTATTTAAGTCATTAATGTATGTATTTAATTTAGATGTAAATAAATTATTAAATAAATAATAATACTGCGCGGTAAAGCATAAAGAGGTCAGGTAAGCTATAAAGTAATAATAAATTAGTTCCAAGTCAAGTTAGAGAATACAAATCACAAAATAAGAACACAAAACCACACGTAATATAAGAAAAAAAAAAAAAAAAAAAAAAAAACAATGAAAGTCCACTAAATTACAAACAACGTAATGTAATATAATGCATATGTATATGAATGTATATATTTATTTTTGTATACGTAAATGTTATTTATTTAAGATGTATGTATGTATGTTATATATTGTAATGTACTGTATATTATGTATACTAATTTTAATTTATGTAATATGTATGTATGAATTAATGTATGTGATGTATTAATGTATGTAATGAATTTATGTATGTGGGAATGTATTATATGTATGTATCAGGGCCGGATTTACTTGCTTTGGGAGCCCAAGCCAAAACCTTAATCAGTGCCCCCCCCAAAAAATTATATATATATATATTTATATATATTATAATAGTGTATATATATATATATATATATATCGTAATATTATAATGTAAAAAAAAAGAATTACAAACATAATGTAACAACATCAATAATTTTTAATGCAAATTAGTTCCATTCAGTACATCAAAAGTACATCAAAGTAAATCAAGTTCCTATCAGTACTATCTACCATGGATAATGGAAAAATACAATGAAACTGAAGCATAATAAATTTTGCAAGCACAACTATGTGAGTTCAAAATGACATTTTCCTGCTTTTTTCTATGGAAAATTTGTCAATGATACTTGTTTGTGTCAAGGGTTGTAGGAGGTCAGATTAATAAACAGGTAAGCATAAAAGAGGTCAGGTAAGCATAAAGTAATAATAATTAGTTCAAGTCAAAGTATAAGAGATACCAATATCAACAAAATAAGAACACAAAAACAACACGTAATATAACAATGAAGTCCACTAAAACAACAACGTAATGTATATAATCTACAGATAGATAGATAGATAGAATGGTGGGAACAGGCAATTTAAAAATGTACTGTTATATTTTCGTTACCTATTTATTTTATTCATTTTAACTATAGGGCGCAACGTAGCCTACTCCTTGGCCGATCAGAGAACCCATCGAGTCCCGGTGGCCCCAGGCCAATGCCTAATGTTTGCCCTATTGGAAATCCAACCCCTGTTATGTATGTATTTTCTGTATGTAATGTATTTATGGTATGTGATATATTATATGTATATATATATTGTATATATATATATATTAATATATATATTATATATATATATATATAATGATATATTGTGTCGTGTGTGCTGTGTGTGGTCAGGCACGGAGCCATGATTGGGGAGGGGGCACAAAAATGTAGATTGCACTAAAAAATTAATTTTTTTTTCCAAAACCGCGAGCAGAGCGAGGGGAATTTTTTGTATGTGTTTCTTTTTGGTCATAAATTTATAAAAAACTTTCTAAATATCGACAAAGAAGCAATCTTACACGTTGAGAAGAAGTACTCTAGTGAAAAAACTTTTTGCTCACAAACTCAATATTTATGAATTATTGGTCTCATCATAAAAAACCATTGAAATGAAAAAGCAGATATTGCATAGAAGAAATAAATGAACATCACAATCGAAAACAATCAATGTCTTGATGTAGTGAACAAGGTTTGACATGGAAATGACCGAGTCGAAATTCGGCTTTATCCATCAGCTGACGTTTCCTTCATCATCTCGACTTGTGAATAGCTCATAACAAAGCTCTCTTCTCAAAATACATTTGAATGACTATTGTATACTGTGGAGATTGTCAAAAAATTCATTTCTTGAGTCTGAAGCCACACTAAAGTACTTGAATCAAACAGAACTATAAGAGCAATCAGGAGATTGCAGACCCTCGCCAAGTGTTTTGTTGTGGTTGTTGTGTAAGTTTTGAGGGCCTATTTTGTGTGGTGTTTTTTGTTACGGGTGTGGTAACGTAATTAATAGAGACATAACTGAACTGCCACATTTATAACTTGCCGCAGTGATGACCGGGTTCAAGACGCCCATCCCGCTTGATTGACACCTGACCCTGACCATGATGTTTATTATTATATCAATTTGAATGTTAGAATGGTGAGCAAAATAATTCAAGTTCCATCAAACGGGAAGACCAAATCGGGTACATTCCTGCATTGGAGTAATCAGAAGAACCCAAACAAGCAAAAAGATCAGAATGAAGTCATCAGGGAATCTGGATAGAGTTTGCATTTCAGCTGCTACCTCACTACCTCAACACTATCCAGCACAGCCCAAGTGAGTTTTTTCAAATAAATAAATAAATTAATCAAAAAAACCCAAGATAAAAATCAAATATTCTGACTGTCAGACCATGTGTTCCGATCAACGTTGAACATTTAAAACGTGTATTCCCCACACTACTAGATCATAAATGTGAAGTTTCACATCGAATTGATTAGCAGTTCCCAGTAGAAAACATTATTTAATATTTTCGTCAATCCAATATGTGCCCAAACATTTGTGACCGTATCCAATTATTAACTATAAAACTTGTACACCCAAAGCTATGGAAAACATTTGTATTGAAGTTTCCCCTCGATCTGTCCAGCCTTTCTGGAGAAGAAGATTTTTTATAGGTTTTAGGATAATCCATAAGGCTATTCAAACCATTGTGGACCTGTGATGTATATGTGTGAACTTTATCTCATGGATAGGGCGGTCATACCTTGTAAAGGTTTCCCTCAATTCTGTTCAGCCACTTCAGAGAAGAAGATTCTGAAGGTTATAAAAAAAAAAAAATTAAATCAACAACATGGCTGCCAAATCCCGTGATCGATAACCTCATCAATTTTTTTTCTGTGGACGATTTATCGCCAAGATGACCCTCAAAAATCTCATATGATCAGATGTAGCATTCTAATAGATTTAGAACGACCATAAACGAAAGGTACCTATGACGTCATAAAAATCACACTTTATTCCCCATGAGAAGTACTTGCTATGTGCCAAGGTTTCAATTGTTTTCTTGGTTACGGTTTCAAGATACAGAGGTCCAAAGTTTTTTCCATTTTCCCAAACATGGCGTACAACACCATGTGACGATGTTCATCATAATTTGATTAAACATTTTTACGATGAGTAGTCGCGCACGCTCTGGTGAAAATTTCATCTCAATCTGACAGCAGCCTGAGAAAAAAACACAAAAGTTCTATGCGGACAAAAATCAAAACAAACAGACATACCAACGGACCCAAACGCATACCCTCTCCTTTGGCGATTAGTAAGTGATAGGGACTGTGGATTATGTGATATTTGGAAATACCATTTCACTTCTTGGTTCATGGATGGTTAGGAGAAAAAGAAGCATCTCTGATGACACATGATTCCTGCTGGCAATTCGAAATTATAATCAAGCATATCTGCAATGGGAACAAACTAATGGTACAAATCAGTTCCTATGTTGAATGCTGCGGTCAACATCGCTGTGGTCTGAGGAATAGTTGGGTGATCCACATTCTAAGCCAACCAGCTATTGGTTATTACACCTTAATACGTCTAACAGAATCTGCACAGAGACGGAAAAATCGGGATGTGCACATGACGTCCAGCAAAAACGTCAAACATGCAGGGCCTGTGAAGTTAATATCGATGTGTGACGCACTTTGGGTGGAAAGCATGTTTGAAGTATAGATTGAATAAGACAGTGGATCAGAGTTGTGTTATTGCTGTCCAGTTGTAACTATAAGGCGCAGTAAGCAGCCTCAAACCAACAACCATAACCACCGCCACCTCCAAAAACAGTCTCTCTTCAATAATGCAGCTCTGAGCAAATGGTGTCCTTGCTGACATTACACGCGAAGGAACGTCATCATGGTAAAACTGCACTTTGAACCTCGATTCACAGAAAAGATGATGTTTGCCCACCTTTCCACCCAGGTTATCCACAGCTGCTGCCCATCGTTGTCGTGTGCAAGTCGGTGTTGAAGTTCAGATTTATCACTGATGAGTCGTCCCCTTATCAATGGTGGCTCTGACCGTTCTCATGCTCTTTGATTGGTTCTTTGATCATATTGTTTAGACATGGCATTTTAATCGATGGCCTCACAACTAAGCAACCTGTGCTTTTGATTAGGGCATGGATTTGTCATATGTTGCGTCGACTCAAACGTCACAACAACAAGCAACAAAACGACTCTAAAGCAATCAAACACCCATAACAGATTGTCTATCATGCATGTTTATTACTTACCTATTTTGGATCCTTTTCACGATGCGATAAAAATAATAAATGGCAATGTTTTCAATTTGGTATATACTTTCATTGCCTTCTCGATATATAATATATATATATATATATTATAATAATATTTATAATTATATATTTAGTTAGCGGGGTGTGCTTCTATTGTTAAGTAAACAAACCGTGCTTCCCATTGCTCGGGTCGCTCACCTGCATTGATGTTTCAATTTATTTAATTTTGAATATTTTTTCTCATTTACTTATATTTTTTCATTTATGGACATCTGTCCGACAGATTCTATGATTTTTTTTCCAGATGCACGCAGCTTCTATGTCCCACCGAGAGCACAAAATGTCAGCTTTTCTACATCACCCGGAATGGAGATCTTTATATCAGTGAGTGAGTCAGTGAGTCAGTGAGTCAGTGAGTGAGTCAGTTGGTTAGAAATATATATATATACTATATATATGTATATACATATATATACGTATATATACATTATATATAGCAGTATATATAGTATACATACAGTATATATATACAGTATATATATATATATAGCATATATATATCTTTCAACCACCGACTCTCTGACTACACTGACTCACTTGACTCACTGGACTCACTCACTTGATACTAAAGTTTGGTACTTGTGGGTATCCTTGGGACAATATGGACACCTTTCTCAAGGTTGAAATTCATCTGCCAATTTTGCCCAATCTATGCAAGTATTAATTACTTCCCTGAATCTGTCCACCCCCCTCTGCTATCACCTTTACCTCCAAGCTTTGTGTCATCTGCAATTTGGAAAGGCCTTATCTTCACCCCAACTATCCAAATCATTGATGTAAATAATGATAGTAAATGGTCCGAGTACTGTATCCTGAGTAACCCCACTACTTGCATCCTTCCAGCAAGACAATCCCCTCCCCACCTCCAAAAACAGCCACTCTTTGTTTACTACCACGAAGCAGTTTTGCAATCCAATTAGCTACCTGACCAGCCCACTCACACAAGCCCTCACTTTGGCGAAACAACTCCGATTGTGGTTAAACAAGGCCGGTTAATTTTTTTGCACCGGTACCATCCCGCAGTAGGAAAAATGCTCATCATAATTTTTGGCAGGGTATGCAATCTCTAACGTCAGAAACTAGTATGCATAGCATTGCATTAGGCAGTAGCGTTTGATGTGTTTATTAAGCCGTTTAGTTACCCCATCACAAATAACTTTTCGGAAACCGGCAAAGACAGAAAGAAGACATTCTATTTTGGTAAAACTAACAGGTTCTCTTTATTTATAGGCTATATCTTCCTTGAAATGGTTCATCACGTAGCTCATGTTATTTGCTTTTCAAAAACATTTTTTGTAAAACAGCGCCGAGCATTTAGTGTTTGCAATTCCAGGCACTGCATAGTCCAGTGCTGATTCATCTGCCAGAACATATGATTTTGTTTTCAATAAAAAGTGCGTACAGAAGATTTTTGCCCATACCTAATAATGGATACCATGTTTAACATACGTGGAATTGAATGAAAATTTAATCAAAACAAAAATAACCAAATATATTGTTTAAGTTAGAGTAACATTATAAATGGCTATTGTTATTATTGTTACCGCACCCCCCAAAACGAAAAATACTGCAAATCAAGGAAAATTTGTTACTTTTAGTTTTTCTTTTTGAAGGCGTACGAGATCGGTGAGCAACCCGAAATGCAAACATTTAAGGATGAAGAGACTAGAGAGAGAACCCACAGCAAAGAAATATCCATGCCCAATTGAAAAACTAAGAAGCTGAAGACATGTCAGGCAATATGTGAAGAAGAAGGAAGTGAAATCAAGTGGAGGGTTGACGATCTTGAAGGGCAGTAACAATCTTGTTTTTGTCGCATCGATAGTGATGGCACAACGGACGCAATCTCCAGATGGACAGATATCCGCTCCATTCACTCGGACCATTTGCCTGGGCCCTGTCACACAAGATGGATTGCTGCGAAAAGACCAACAAAGCTACTTTAGCCATCAACTTTGGCAGAATAATGTGACTAAGTGGCAGAGCAACTCCCAGGTAACTCTGCTTCAGTGGCGAATGGATTATCTTAGTCCCAAAGAGTTAAAAGGTGATCAAGTCACTTTTGAGATGTTGCCCTACAGTTTGGTCTTGGCACTGAGAAGGAGCTGATTGTGACAGAATAGATGTATTGACACATACAAGGGAGAACTCTATCAAGAACAGTGAGAGATCACTACGAGGTGGAGAGGCCGGCCATCAGCTGCAAAGCATCACAGGCACACATATTGTGAGGCAGTGGAGGAGCGTTCCTGGCACAGTTAATACAAAGACCAGTCTCAATACCTGTCTTAGTCGGTGAATGGAGGAAACCAGAACACAGAGAAAAGCAAGGGAAGGTTTCACATGCCAACTGTGAATGACAAATGTTACAGAATACACTCTCAGGACAGTGAGGAGGTGACCAGCTCTTACAGTGCCAACAGGAAGAAGCAGATGGGCACCCTACTTCTCCATGCTGTCAATGCCAGGCAAGAGAAGGCTATCAGGACTGTAGTGATCTGCTGCAGAGGATACAGAGGTCTTCATAATGGTCCTTGGCATTTCATGACAAGATTGAGTCTCACTAGTTCTAGAAATGTGAACTATGAACCCGACGAGGCTCCGTTGTCATTCATGAGGTCTTGCTGCCACTGTTGGACATAGATGTCTTGTCCGGGCTCTCATTGGGATGCGACTCATATACACGGAATGTGACCACTGTCAGTTTGCGTTGCAGGCAAAGGGAAGACAAGTGTCTTTGGAAACTCTGACCAGCAACAGGGAACCCGGGACACATTCCCTAGAGTTGGACAATATGGCCTTCCCCAAGAATTTATGGACAAATTAAGAGCATTTACTTGCCCCTCTATCACAAAAAGGTATTCACTCCACTAAGGTCAATGATCATCAGGAATGACCTATTCTGTGCTAAGAAAGGTGAGTAAGAGCCACCAGCTTCACCATGCAGGGACTGCTGGGGAAACACGCACAAAAGCCAACTTCAGGCTGCAATATGGAGACGAGTCTTGAAAACAGGGAACCCGAAATGTACCAAGTCCTGTTGGCCGAGGATGGAAGATGGAAAGGAAGAAGGAGTTGAACAGTTGGGTGGTGCGCTGGATGGATGGTCACCAGCCCTGAGGCGGTCCTTGATTATTGGCCTGAATTGTAAAAGGAAGTGTTCACTACCACAAATGTGTCGTGCTTTGTCAAACGGACTGAAATGCACTGAATTGTGCAGATGCCAGACTGTCAGAACCAGGCATCCATCTTTGAGTCAGATGATGGGGAAAGTTTAGATGAGTAGTATTGAAGAACGATAATGATTATGATTTTTAAGTCATCTTGACATTTTATATCATTTACAATCAGTGCTATGATCAGAGATTCTTAGAAACTATAAAGACCCGTCTTTGGTTCATAAGACAATATGTTTATATCAGCAAACACATTGGGTCTTGTAATGGCCTTGTTCGTGTGAACACCCACATTGTGTTTTATTCTGTAATTTTATGCCCTTACAAAGCAGAGATTGTGTTTCATTTCACCTTTTGACTCATTCATCAGTGTCATTCGTTCAACAATTGCACATTAACCATCTTTGCTTCTCTGCCTTATTGGTTTATATTGTGTAATCGGGTGTTTGAATACCTTATATGTGCATTATGAGTATCTAAATCCTGAAATCTGTATTTTTGAGAAATTACAGTGGAAAAAACATAATCTGTTCAATGACATGCTATCATTTACCTTTGTTTGATTTTGGAAAGTATCCTTCAATAACAACAGGGAAAATATCATGACCATTGACCAAACTAACATAACTCCATCCAAATTAGGGTATTTTTTTTCATTTGAGGGGTGGGGTAACATTGTCTGGCGATACTGACTCTTTAATATACAACATACAAAAAAGAAATTTAGATTATTTGATTCTCATAAATGCTAAAGCACCCATGGTAATTATATTGTTCCCAAACTTTTAAATTACTCACAGTAAATGACAGATAAATACTTTTCTAAAGGCGGTAGATGATTTATCAGCACAGGAAATAGACATCTGATATGAAGTGTCACAATAAACACCTTTCAACCTTGGCATGGTTAGCACTTTTCTTGAGAAGCAAATGAATCCTGGAAAAGTTTAGAACAAATTTCAATGTTAATGTTGACTGATAAAAAAATGTTGTTAAGTTGAACGTGGGATGTTTTTCCTTGTACTGGCCATTTTGCAGCAAAGCTTATTTAGGGTAGGCATATAAACAGGGTGCGTAACCCACAAAAAGCTACCACCGATGCAAGCTATCACATGATTTTCTAACTATAGGCGTTGTATAAACTTGCCCAACATATGCACTATGGAATTTTCCCGCAGATGGTACCGGACCCAACCCAACTGGTCATGGACTAAAGCAACTAAATATTGCTGACACAGATGGTGAAATAACCGCGTAAGGGGAGCAGAGTTATGTGGCAGAGCACAATGTGTAATTCTTGCTCACAGAATTCCGCCGACAAATCGGATGTATTTGCCTGTTTATCACTAGCAAAGTTTCTCAAGTATTATCTTTATCCTTTTCACAACGCACTCACAAATATTTTTCTGAAAATTATATTTAATGAGAAAAAGTGATTTTATCGATCAGGCTGTGGGAGCAACGTTTACCAGTCTCCGGGATTTTCCCGGAATTCCGGAATTTAATATTCTTTTTTTTTTTATTTTTTTTTGCGATTGTTCCGGAGGAATTCCGGGAGGAATTGACAAATTCCTGGAAATTCCGGGATTTTTATTCATTTTCCACGAAACAAAATAAATTCTCTCGAATTTTCAAATTTTTATCTAATCTCGTGACTTGTAGACTTCTTACCTCATCATGGTAGTGGCGAAACTCGCTTGATTTTGCTCTCGTCCTTATGCTGGTTCCTTCCCTCTCTGACGGGTATACCAGACCACAGTTCCATTGGAATTTGGCTTCATGGCCAGAAATGACGGGCAAGTTGTTTCTTCCGTTACCCCACTAGCATGGTGCCATATGGCCCCAGCCGTACTGCGCACTGCATTGTGCGACTGTCGCACGGCTTAGTTGCAAGGGCGCTATTCTGAATTCGTTTTCACCACCAATTCAGTTGGAATTCGGTTTCTCAATATTATCATCATGAGTGATTCATCAGAGCCGCAATCTGGAATGGCCACAAAGAGGCTGCAGAGGACGTGGTAACATCAACAGAAGGAAAAGCAGAAAAAATCATGACAGACGTTTTAGCAGAAACTGCGCTAGACTTGGAAGAGTTCAAGAGTTGGCTAGTCCATGATTCTCGAACGGTATTACTCGTTGTAAGATTTGTAATTGTGAATTGAAAAACCGAACAAAAGCTCATTGACGAAACACATTCAGAACTGAAAATACACAAGAAAAACGGAATGGGAAAAGAAAGGTGTGTGTAACAATCGTGCAAACCTCCGTCGTGCAAAGTCCTTTCCTCAGCCACTGAGCTCCTGACCCACTTACAAAGCTTTAGTCCCGCAGACCTGAATGGCGTACAGCCTCTCCCCTCGCGGGCTGGTGCTCCTGCCTCCCACCTTTCTCGCTTCACGCTGTGGAACCAAGGCATTTTGGATCATTGGTATCTCCCGCAATGAGGCTGAGTCTTTGGGCCTCTCACTCTCTCCCGCAGGCAGGTCGGTGGTCTTTCTGTCTTCTACAGTCTCCTCTCCAGTCCGCCCCTCCCCCGCTCTCTCTGTGATTTGTCCCCACATATTTCCACCAGGGCGCTCAAGGT
The DNA here is from genome assembly GCA_035128595.1 of Eptatretus atami. Lineage (NCBI taxonomy): Eukaryota > Metazoa > Chordata > Myxini > Myxiniformes > Myxinidae > Eptatretus > Eptatretus atami. The sequence continues at coordinate 117,025,250 of CM068957.1, forward strand.
CCGCCAACAACCCCTTCTGGTAAAACTACCAAAATCACGAATCACTGCTCCTTCACTCTTTCATTCCTCTTTTTTTCCCGCCTTTGGAATAAACTCCCTCACTCTATTCAATCCCATTCTTCCCTCTGGTCTTCAAACAGCTGTTCACACCACCTCTTATCATCCCCATCCAAATCATCGATCTTTTCTCGATCTTTACCTCGATAACCACCCAAGCCCCTCCTTCAAATTCCTGCTTTCCTCCTGAATGTCCTGTAATGTCCATCTTGCTATTCCCATGTTCCCACTCCATCCCTCCCTTCCCCTTCCCACAGATCTCCTATGTCTCTGATCCCACTGTTTTGTCCTTCCCACTCCCTCCCCTCTGTCTCATGCCCCCCTTGCTGTGCGTTGTGTGTTAGCTGTCACACGCAGGCCTCGACACATTAGGAGATCTGTGGAAGGGAGAGGGATGGAGTGGGGAACATGGGGAATACAAGATGGACATTACAGGACTTTCAGGAGGGAAAGCAGGGAATTTGAAGGAGGTGGGCTTGGGTGGATTATCGAGGGTAGAAGATCGAGAAAAGATCGATGATTTGGATGGGGGATGATAAGAGGTGGAGGTGAACAGCTGTTTTGAAGACCCAGAGGGAAGAATGGGATTGAATAGAGTGAGGGAGTTTATTCCAAAGGCGGGAAAAAAGAGGAATGAA
>CM068957.1:117025969-117036814 GCA_035128595.1 Eptatretus atami
TGAAGAACAATACTCTGTGCAGAGCGTTGGTGCTGCCTCAGTAGTCTCCTTGCTATTGGGCCACAATCGCTGGACAGGTCACCATTCGACGCAGGAATACTCGAATGGCTTTCAATCATCCGCAGCAAGTTGGTAACTCCATTTTGCGCCCTCGTAAGGATGACAGTTGAGAGTCAAACCCCACCTGGTATTAATTCAACTGCCAAGACCCCACCTAGGTATTAATTGAACTCGGACCCGAGATCCCAAGCCCAACCACCCCTAACCATTAAGCCAACACTAGGCCATATGTAATATGTATGTATGTATTTATGTAATATGTATGTATTTCCTTTAGATGTATGTTATGTATATATGCATATGTATATGAATGTATATATTTATTTTTGTATATGTATGTATGTATGTATGTATTTAAGTCATTAATGTATGTATTTAATTTAGATGTAAATAAATTATTAAATAAATAATAATACTGCGCGGTAAAGCATAAAGAGGTCAGGTAAGCTATAAAGTAATAATAAATTAGTTCCAAGTCAAGTTAGAGAATACAAATCACAAAATAAGAACACAAAACCACACGTAATATAAGAAAAAAAAAAAAAAAAAAAAAAAAACAATGAAAGTCCACTAAATTACAAACAACGTAATGTAATATAATGCATATGTATATGAATGTATATATTTATTTTTGTATACGTAAATGTTATTTATTTAAGATGTATGTATGTATGTTATATATTGTAATGTACTGTATATTATGTATACTAATTTTAATTTATGTAATATGTATGTATGAATTAATGTATGTGATGTATTAATGTATGTAATGAATTTATGTATGTGGGAATGTATTATATGTATGTATCAGGGCCGGATTTACTTGCTTTGGGAGCCCAAGCCAAAACCTTAATCAGTGCCCCCCCCAAAAAATTATATATATATATATTTATATATATTATAATAGTGTATATATATATATATATATATATCGTAATATTATAATGTAAAAAAAAAGAATTACAAACATAATGTAACAACATCAATAATTTTTAATGCAAATTAGTTCCATTCAGTACATCAAAAGTACATCAAAGTAAATCAAGTTCCTATCAGTACTATCTACCATGGATAATGGAAAAATACAATGAAACTGAAGCATAATAAATTTTGCAAGCACAACTATGTGAGTTCAAAATGACATTTTCCTGCTTTTTTCTATGGAAAATTTGTCAATGATACTTGTTTGTGTCAAGGGTTGTAGGAGGTCAGATTAATAAACAGGTAAGCATAAAAGAGGTCAGGTAAGCATAAAGTAATAATAATTAGTTCAAGTCAAAGTATAAGAGATACCAATATCAACAAAATAAGAACACAAAAACAACACGTAATATAACAATGAAGTCCACTAAAACAACAACGTAATGTATATAATCTACAGATAGATAGATAGATAGAATGGTGGGAACAGGCAATTTAAAAATGTACTGTTATATTTTCGTTACCTATTTATTTTATTCATTTTAACTATAGGGCGCAACGTAGCCTACTCCTTGGCCGATCAGAGAACCCATCGAGTCCCGGTGGCCCCAGGCCAATGCCTAATGTTTGCCCTATTGGAAATCCAACCCCTGTTATGTATGTATTTTCTGTATGTAATGTATTTATGGTATTGATATATTTATATGTATATATATATATGTATAATATATATATAATATATATATTATATTATATATATATATGATTATGTGTGTCGTGTGTGCTGTGTTGCAGGCACGGACCATGATTGGGGAGGGGGCACAAAAATGTGATTGCACTAAAAAAGTTAATTTTTTTTTCCAAACCGCGAGGCCCAGAGCGAGGGGAATTTTTTGTATGTGTTTCTTTTTGTCATAAATTTATAAAAACTTTCTAATATCGGACAAAGAAGCAATCAATATACACTTGAGAGAGTTACTCTAAGTGAAAAAACTTTTGCTCAAACTCAATATTTAATGAATTATTGTCTCATCATAAAAAACCATTTGAATGAAAAGCAGATATTTGCATAGAAGAAATAAATGAACATCACAATCAAACAAATCAATGTCTCTGATGTAGTGAACAGGTTTGACAGGAATGACTCTGATCGAAATTCGGTTTATCCATCAGACTGAACGTTTTCCTCATCATCTCGACTATGTGAATAGACTCATAAACAAAGCTCTCTTCTCAAAATCATTTTGATACTATTGTATACTGTGGGAGATTCAAAAAATTCATATTCTTGAGTCTTGAAGGCACACACTAAGTACTGATCAAACAAGAACTATAAAGAGCAATCAGGAGATTGCAGACCCTCGCCAGTGTTTTGTGGTGGTTGTTTGTTAAGTTTTGAGGGCCTATTTTTGTGTGGTGTTTTTTGTTGATCTGGTGTGGTAACGTAATTAATAAGAGACATAACTAGAACTGCCACTTTATAACTTGCTCGCAGTGATGACCGGGTTCAAGACGCCTCCCGCTTCGATTGACACCTGACCCTGACCCATGATGTTTATTATTATTCAATTGGAATGTTAGAATGGTTAGTAAAATAATTCAAGTTCCATCAAACGGGAAGACCAAAATCGGTACATTCCTGCATTGGAGTAAATCAGAAGTAACCCAAACAAGCAAAAAGATCAGAATGAAGTCATCAGGGAATCTGGATAGGTTGCATTTCAGCTGCTACCTCACTACCTCAACACTATCCAGGCACAAGCCAAGTGAGGCTTTTTCAAATAAATAAATAAATTAAATCAAAATAACCCAAGATAAAAAATCAAATAATTCTGACTGTCAGACCAATGTGTCCGATCAACTTGACATTTAAAAACGTGTATTCCCCACCACTACTAGATCATAAATGTGAAGTTTCACATCGATTGATTAGCAGTTCCAGTGAGAAAACATTATTTAATATTTTTCGCAATCCAATATGTGCCAAACCATGTCTGTGACCGGATCCAATTATTACTTTAAAACTTGTACACGCCAAAGTATGGAAACATTTGTATTGAAGTTTCGCCCTCGATCTGTCCAGCCTTTCTGGAGAAGAAGATTTTTTATAGGTTTTAGGATAATCCATAAGGCTATTCAAACCATTGTGGACCTGTGATTGTATATGTTGTGAATTGTATTCTCATGGATAGCGGTCATACTTGTTAAAGGTTTTCCCTCAATTCTGCTTCAGCCACTTCAGAGAAGAAGATTTCTGAAGGTTAAAAAAAAAAAAAGTTAAATCAACAACATGGCTGCCAATCCCGTGATCGAAACCTCATCAATTTTTTTTCTGTGGACGATTTTATCCCAAGATGACCCTCAAAAATTCTCATACATGATCAGATGTAGCATTCTACATAGCATTTAGAACGACATAAACGAAGGTAACCTATGACGTCATAAAAATCACACTTTATTCCCCATGAGAAGTACTTGCTTATGTGCCAAGGTTTCAATTGTTTTCTTGGTACGGTTTCCAGGATACAGAGGTCCAAAGTTTTTCCATTTCCCAAACATGGCGTACAACACATGTGACGATGTTCATCATAATATTTTGATTAAACATTTTTACGATGAGTAGTCGCACGCTCTGGTGAAAATTCATCTCAATCTGACAGCAGCCTGAGAAAAAACACAAAAGTTCTATGCGGACAAACACATCAAAACAAACAGACATACAAACGGACCCAAACGCAATACCCTCTCCTTTGGCGATAGTAGTGATAGGGACTGTGGATTAGTGTGATAGTTTGGAAATACATTCACTTCTTTGGTTCATGGATGGTTAGGAGAAAAGAGAAGCATCTCTTGATGACAGATGGATCCCTGGCAATTCGAATTATTAATCAAGCATATCTGCAATGGGAAACAAACTAATGGTACAAATCAGTTCCATGTTGAATGCTGCGGTCAACATCGCTGTGGTCTGAGGAATAGTTGGTGATCCCACATTCTAAGCACAACCAGCTTTGGATTATTACACCTTAATACGTCTAACAGAATCTGCACAGAGACGGAAAAATCGGGATGTGCAACAGTGACTGTCCACAAAAACGTCAAACATTGCAGGGCCTGTGAAGTTAATATCATGTGTGACGCACTTGTGGCGGTGGAAATAGCATGTTTGAAGTATAGATTGAATAAGACAGTGGATCAGAGTTGTGTATATTGCTGTCCAGTTGTAACTATAAGGCGCAGTAAGCAGGCCTCAAACCAACAACCTAAACACCGCCACCTCCAAAAACAGTCTCTCTCAATAAATGCAGCTCTGAGCAAATGGGTGTCCTTGGCTGACATTACACGGCGAAGACGTCATCAGGTAAAACTTGACTTTGAACCTCGATTCATCAGAAAAGATGATGTTGCCCACTTTCTCCACCCAGGTACCACAGCTTGCTGCCCATCGTTGTCGTGCAAGCGGTGTTGAAGTTTCAAGATTATCACTGATGAGTCGTTCCCCTTATTCAAGGTGCTCTGACCGTTCTCATGCTCTTTGATTGGTTCTTTTGATCATTTGTTTAGACATGGCATTTTAACGATGGCCTCACAACTAAGCAACCTGTGCTTTTGATAGGGCATGGATTTGTCATATGTTGCGTCAGACTCAAACGTCACAACAACAAGCAACAAAACGGACTCTAACACAATCAAACACCCATAAGCAGATGTCTATCATGCATGTTTTATTACTTACCTATTTTGATCCTTTTTCACGATGCGATAAAATATAAATGGCAATGTTTCAATTTGGTATATACTTTCATTGCCTTCTCGGATATATAATAGTATATATATATATTAATATTATATTATATTATTATAATATATATGTTTAGCGGGGTGTCTTTCTCATTGTTAAGTAAAACAAACCGTGCTTCCCATTGCCTCGGGTCGCTCACCTGCATTGATGTTCTCATTTATTTATTTTGAATATTTTTCTTCATTTACTTATATTTTTGCATTTATGGACATTGTCCGACAGATTCTATGATTTTTTTTTCCAGATGCACGCAGCTTCTATGTCCCACCGAGACACAAAATGTCAGCTTTCTACATCACCCGGAAGGACGATCTTTAATATCAGTGATGTGAGTCAGTGAGTCAGTGAGTCAGTGAGTGAGGTCAGTTGGTTAGAAATATATATATATATATATAATATATATATACATATATACTCGTATATATACATTATATATAGCAGTATATATAGTATACATTACAGTATATATATACAGTAATATATATATATAGCATATATATACTTTCAACCACCGACTCCTTGACTCACTGACTCACTTGACTCACTGGACTCACTCACTGATACTTAAAGTTTGGTACCTTGTGGGTATCCTTGGGACAATATGGACACCTTTCTCAGGTTGAAATTCCATCTGCCAATTATTTGCCCAATCTATGCAAGTATTAATACTTCCTGAATCTGATCCACACCCCCTCTGCTATCCACCTTACCTCCAAGCGTTTGTGTCATCTGCAATTTGGAAAGGCCTTCTCTTCACCCCACTATCCAAATCATTGATGTACATAATGATAGTAATGGTGAGTACTTGATCCCTGAGTACCCCACTACTTGCATCCTTCCAGCAAGACAATCCCCCCTTCCCACCCTCCAAACAGCCACTCTTTGTTTACTACCACGAAGCAGTTTGCATCCAATTAGCTTACCTGACCAGCCACTCCACAAGCCCTCACTTTGGCGAACACTCCGATGTGGTTAACAACGAACCGGTAAATTTTTTGCACCGGTACATCCGCAAGGAATAATGCTCATCATAATTTTTGGCAGGGTATGCATCTCTAAGTCAGAAACTATATGCATAGCAGTTGCATTGGCAGTAGCGTTTGTGTGTGTTATAAGCCGTTTAAGTTACCCCATCACAAATAAACTTTTCGAAACCGGCAAAGACAGAAGAAAGACATTCTATTTGGTAAAACTACAGGTTCTCTTTTATTTATAGGCTATATCTTTCCTTGAAAATGGTTCATCACGTAGCTCATGTTATTTGCTTTTCAAAACATTTTGTAAAAACTAAGCGCCCAGCATTTAGTGTTTGCAAATTACCAGGCACTGCATAGTCCAGTGCTGATTCATCTGCCAAGAACATATGATTTTGTTTTCAATAAAAAGTGGTACAGAAGATTTTTGCCCATACCCTAATTAATGGATACCATGTTTAAATACGGTGGAATGTTGAAATGAAAAATTTAATCAAAACAAAAATAGACCAAATATATATGTTTAAAGTTAGAGTAACGATTATAAATGCTATTGTTATTATTGTTACCGCACCCCCCAAACGAAAATACTGCAAATCAAGGAAATTTTGTTACTTTTAGTTTTTCTTTTGAAGGCGTACGAGATCGTGAGCAACCCGGAATTGCAAACATTAAGATGAAGAGACTAGAGAGAGAACCCAAGCAAAGAAATATCCATGACCCCAATTGAAAAAACTAAGAAGCTGAAGACATTCAGGCAATAGTGAAGAAGAAGGAAGTGAAATCAAGTGGAGGGTTGACGATCTTGAAGGGCAGAACAGATCTTGTTGTTTGTCGCATCCATAGTTGATGGCACAAGGACGCAATCTCCAGGATGGACAGAATATCTCTGCTCCATCACTCGGACCATTTGCCCTGGGCCCTGTCACACAAGATGGATTGCTGCTGAAAGACCAACAAAAGCTACTTTAGCCATCAACTTTGGCAGAATAAATGTGACTAGTGGCAGACAACTCCCAGTAACTCTGCTTCAGTTGGTCGGAATGGATATCTTAGTCCCAAAGAGTTAAAAGTGATCAAGTCACTTTTTGAGATGTTGCCCTAAGTTTGGTCTTGGCCTGAGAAGGAGCTGATTGTGACAGAATAGATCGACTTTGACACATACAAGGGAGAACTCTATCAAGAACAGTGAGAGATCAACTACGAGGTGGAGACGGCCGGCCATTCAGCTGCAAAGCATCACAGGGCACACATATGTGAGGCAGATGGAGGAGGTTCCTGAGCACAGTTAATAACAAGACCAAGTCCTCATACCTGTCTTATGTCGGTGAATGGAGGAAACCAGAACAACAGAGAAAAGCTAAGGGAAGGTTCTACATGCCAACTGTGAATGACAAATGTTACAGAAATACCACATCCAGGACAGTGACGGAGGTGACCAGCTCTTACAGTGCCAACAGGATAGAAGCAGAATGGCACCCTACTCTCCATGCTGTCATGCCAGCAAGAGAAGGGCTATCAGGACTCGTAGTGACTCTGTGCAGAGGATACAGAGGTCTTCGATAATGCGTCCTTGGCATTTCATTGGACCAAGATTGAGTCTCAACTGTTCTAGAAATGTGAACTATGAACCCGACGAGGCTCGTTGTCATCATGAGGTTTGCTGCCACTGTTGGACATAGATGTCGTCGGGCTCTCATTGGGATGCATCATATACAGGATGTGACACTGTTCAGTTTGCAGTTTGCAGGCAAAGGGAAGACAATGCTGTTGGAAAACTCTGACCAGCAACAGGGAAACCCGAGGACCACATTCCTAGAGTTGGACAATATGGCCTTCCCCAAGAATTTATGGACAAATTAAGAGGATTTACTTGCCCCCTCTATGCACAAAAAGGTATAATCACTCACTAAGGTCAATGATATCAGGAATGACCTATTCTGTGCTAAGAAAGGTGAGTAAGAGCCACCAGCTTCCACCATGCAGGGACTGCTGGTGGAAACACGCACAAAAGCCAAACTTCCAGGCTGCAATATGGAGACGAGTCTTGAAACAGGAACCCGAAATGTACCAAGTCCTGTTGGCGAGGATGGGGAAGATGGAAAGGAAGAAGGAGTTGAACAGTTGGTGGTGCGCTGGATGGATGGTCAGCCAGCACCTGAGGCGGTCCTTGATTTATTGGCCTGAATTGTAAAAGGAAGTGTTTCACTACCAAAATGTGTCGTGCTTTGTCAAACGGACCTGAAATGCACTGAATGTGCAGATGGCCAGACTGTCAGAACCAGGCATCCATCTTTGAGTCAGATGATGGGAAAGTTTAGATGAGTGATATTGAAAACTGATAATGATTATGATTTTTAAGTCATCTTGATCTTTTATATCATTTACAATCAGTGCTATGATCAGAGATGTCTTAGAAACTATAAAGTACCCGTCTTTGGTTCATAAGACAATATGTTTATATCAGCAACACATTGGTCTTGTAATGGCCTTGTTCGTGTGAACATCCCAATTGTGTTTTATTCTGTAATTTTTATGCCCTACAAACAGAAGATTGTGTTTACATTTCACCTTTTGACTCATTCATCAGGTGTTACTGTGCATCAGTGCACTATACCATCTTTGCTCCTGCCTTATTGTTTTATCATTGGTAATCGGGTGTTGAATACTCATATGTGCATTATGAGTATCTAAATCCCTGAAATCTGTATTTTTTGAAAATTACAGTGGAAAAAAACATTAATCTGTTCAATGTACATGCTTATCATTTACCTTTGTTGATTCTTGGAAAGTATCCATTCAATAACAACAGGGAAAATATCATGACATTGACCAAACTAACATAACTCCATCCAAATTAGGTATTTTTTTTCATTTGAGGGGTGGGTAACATTGTCTGGCGATTACTGACTCTTAATATACAACATACAAAAATAGAAATTTAGATTTTTGATTTCTTCATAAATTGCTAAACGCACCCATGGTAATTATATTGTTCCCAGAACTTTTAATTACTTTCACAGTAAATGACAGATAAATAGCTTTTCTAAAGGCGGTAGTGATTTATCACACAGGAAATAGACACTGATATGCAAGTGTCACGAATAACACACCTTGTCAACCTTGGCAATGGTTTAGCACTTTTTCTTGAGAAAGCAAATGAATCCTGAAAAGTTTAGACCAAATTTCAATGTTAATGTTGACTGATAAAAAAAATGTTGTTAAGTTGAACGTGGGATGTTTTTCCTTGTACTGGCCATTTTGCACAAAAGCTTATTTAAGGGTAGGCATATAAACAGGGTGCGTAACCCACAAAAAGCTACCACGATGCAACTGCTATCACATATTTTCTAACTATTAGGCGTTGTATAAACTTGCCCAACATCACTATGGGAATTTTCCCGCAGAGGTACCGACAACCAACTGGTCATGGACTAAAGCAACTAAATATTGCTGACCAGATGGTGAAATAACCGCGTAAGAGGGAGCAGGTTATGTGGCAGAGCACAATGTTAATCTTGCTCACAGGAAATTCGCCACAAATCGGATGTATTTTGCCTGTTTATCACTGCAAAGTTTCTCAAGTATTATCTTTATCTTTTCACAACGACTCAAAATATTTTTCTGAAATTATTTTATATGAGAAAAAGGTGATTTATCGATCAGGCTTGGGACAACGTTACCAGTCTCCGGGATTTTCCCCGGGAATTCCGTGAATTATATTATATTTTTTTTTTTATTTTTTTTGCATTGTTCCGGAAGGAATTCCGGCGAGGAATGACAAGATTCTGGAAATTCCGGGATTTTTCATTTTCCACGAAACAAAAATAAATTCTCTTCGAATTTTCAAATTTTTAATCTAATCTCGTGAACTTGTAGACTTCTTCCTCATCATGTAGTGGCGAAACTCGCTTGTATTTTGCTCTCTCCTTATCTGGTTCCTTGCCCTCTCTGACGGGTATACCGACACCAGTTCCATTGGAATTTGGCTTCATGGCCAGAAATGACGGGCAAGTTGTTTCTTCCGTTAGCCCACTAGATGGTGCCATATGGCCCAGCGTACTGCGCACTGCATTGTGCGACTGTCGCACTGGCTTAGTTGCAAAGGCGCTATTCTGAATTGTTTTTCACCACCCAATTCAGTGGTAATTCGGTTTCTTCAATATTAATCATCATGAGTGATTTCAATCAGAGCCGCAATCTGGGAATGGCCCAAAGAAGGCTGCAGAGGACGTGGTAACATGCAACAGAAAGGTAAAAGCAGAAAAAATATGGACAGACTTTGCAGGAAACTGGCTAGACTTGGAAGAGTTCAAGAGTTGGCTAGTCCATGATTCTCGAACGGTATTACTCGTTGTAAGTTTGTAATTGTGGAATTGAAAACCGAACAAAGCTCATTGACGAAACACATTCAGAACTGAAAAAACACAAGAAAACGGAATGGGGAAAAGAATAGGTGTGTGTTAACAATCGTGCAAACCTCCGTCGTGCAAAGTCCTTCCTCAGCCACTGAGCTCCTGACCCACTTACAAGCTTTAGTCCCGCAGACCTGAATGGCGTACAGCCTCCCCCTCCGGGCTGGTGTCCTGCCTCCCACCTTTCTCGCTTCACGCTGTGGAACCAAGGCATTTTGGATCATTGGTATCTCCCGCAATGAGGCTGAGTCTTTGGGCCTCTCACTCTCTCCCGCAGGCAGGTCGGTGGTCTTTCTGTCTTCTACAGTCTCCTCTCCAGTCCGCCCCTCCCCCGCTCTCTCTGTGATTTGTCCCCACATATTTCCACCAGGGCGCTCAAGGTCCGCCAACAACCCCTTCTGGTAAAACTACCAAAATCACGAATCACTGCTCACTTCACTCTAATGCCTTGGTTTCCACAGCGTGAAGCCGAGAAAGGTGGGAGGCAGGAGCACCAGCCCGGAGGGGAGAGCTGTACGCCATCAGGCTGCGGACTAAAGCTTTGTAAGTGGTCAGGAGCTCAGGTGGGCTGAGGAAGGACTTTGCACGACGGAGGATTTGCACGATGTTACACACACCTTTCTTTTCCCATTCCGTTTTCTTGTGTTTTTCAGTCTGAATGTGTTTCGTCAAT
>CM068957.1:117041090-117064491 GCA_035128595.1 Eptatretus atami
GGTCAGGTAGCTAATTGGATTGCAAACTGGCTTCGTGGTAGTAAACAAAGAGTGGCTGTGAGTGGGAGGATGTCTTGCTGGAAGGATGCAAGTAGTGGGGTACCTCAGGGATCAGTACTCGGACCATTACTATTCATTATTTACATCAATGATTTGGATAGTTGGGGTGAAGATAAGGCTTTCCAAATTTGCAGATGACACAAAGCTTGGAGGTAAGGTGGATAGCAGAGGGGGTGGTGATCAGATTCAGGAAAGTATTAATACTTGCATAGATTGGGCAAAATATTGGCAGATGGAATTTAACCTGAGAAAGTGTCCATATTGTCCAAGGATACCCACAAGGTACCAAACTTTAGTATCAGTGAGTGAGTCAGTGAGTCAGTGAGTCAGTGAGTCAGGAGTCGGTGGTTGGAAAGATATATATATTTGTATATATATATATATACTGTTATATATATACTGTATGTATATATATATACTGTATATATAATGTATATATACTGTATATATATGTATATATATATATATATATATATATATATATTTCTAACCACTGACTCACTCACTGACTCACTGACTCACTGACTCACTCACTGATATTAAAGATCGGTCCCTTCCGGGTGATGTAGAAAGCTGACATTTTGTGTCTCGGTGGACATAGAAGCTGGTGCACTGGAAAAAAAAATCATAGAATTGTCGGACAATGTCCATAAATGAAAATATAAGTAAATGAGAAAAAATATCAAAATAAATAAATGAAACATCAAATGCAGGTGAGCGACCCGAGGCAATGGGGAAGCACGGTTTGTTTACTTACACAATGAGTAAGCACACCCCGCTAACATATATATATATATATATATATCCCGAGAGGCAATGAAAGTATATACCAAATTAAAATTGCCATTTATTTTATCGCATGTGAAAAAGGATCAAAATAGTAAGTAATAAAACATGCATGATAGACATCTGTTATGGGTGTTTGATTGTGTTAGAGTCCGGTTTGTTGCTTGTGTGTGGACGTTTGAGTCTGAACGCAACCATATGACAAATCCATGCCCTATAAAAGCACAGGTTGCCTTAGTTGTGAGGCCATCGATTAAAATGCCATGTCTAACAAATGATCCAAGGAACCAATCAAGAGAGCATGAGAAACGGTCAGAGCCACCATTGGAATAAGGGGACGACTCATCAGTGATAAATCTTGAAACTTCAACACCGACTTGCACGACAACGATGGGCAGCAGCTGGTGGTAACCTGGGTGGGAAAAGGTGGGCAAACATCATCTTTTCTGATGAATCGAGGTTCAACATCAGTTTTACTGATGGACGTCTTCGCGTGTAATGTCAGCAAGGACACCATTTCGCTCAGAGCTGCATTATTGAGAGAGACTGTTTTGGAGGTGGCGGTGTTATGGTTTGTGGTTTGAGGCTGCTTACTGCAGCCTTATAGTTACACTGGACAGCAATAACACAAGCTCTGATCCACTGTCTGTATTCATCTATACTTCAAACATGCATTTCCACCCAAAGTGGTCACACTCGATATTAACTTCACAGGCCCCTGCATTGTTTGACGTTTTTGTGACGTCATGTGCACATCCCGATTTTCCCGTCTCTGTGCAGATTCTGTTAGAGTATTAAGGTGTAGATAACCAAAGCTGTTGGCTTAGAATGTGGGATCACCCAATATTCCTCAGACCACAGCTGATGTTGACCGCAGCATTCAACATGGAACTGATTTGTACCATTCAGTTTGTTCCCATTGCAGATATGCTTGATTATAATTTCCGAATTGCCAGGATCATGTGTCATCAGAGATGCTTCTTTTCTCCTAACCATCCATGAACCAAGAAGTGGAATGGTATTCCAAATATCACATAATCCACAGTCCCTATCACTACTATCGCCAAAGGAGAGGGTATTGCGTTTGGGTCCGTTTGTATGTCTGTTTGTTTGATTGTTTGTCCGCATAGAACTTTTGTGTTTTTTCTCAGCTGCTTGTCAGATTGAGATGAAATTTTCACCAGAGGTGCGACTACTCATGTAAAATGTTTTAATCATAATTATGATGACATCGGTCACATGGTGTTGTAGCCATGTTGGGAAAATGGAAAAACTTTGGACCTCTGTATCCTTGAAACCGTACCAAGGAAAAAATTGAAACTTGGCACATAGCAAGTACTTCTCATGGGGAATAAGTGTGATTTTTATGACGTCATAGGTACCTTCGTTATGTCGTTCTAAATGCATATGTAGAATGCTACATCTGATCAGTATGAGAATTTTTGAGGGTCATCTTGGGATAAAATCGTCCACAGAAAAAAAATTGATGAGGTTATCGATCACGGGATTTGGCAGCCATGTTGTTGATTTAATTTTTTTTTTTTAACCTTCAGAAATCTTCTTCTCTGAAGTGGCTGAACAGATTGAGGCGAAACTTTACAAGTATGACCGCCTATCCATGAGAATAAAGGTTCACACATATTACATCACAGGTCACATGGTTTGATAGCCTTATTGGATTTATCCTAAAACCTATAAAAAATCTTCTTCTCCAGAAAGGCTGGACAGATCGAGGGGAAACTTCATACAAATGTTTCCCAAGCTTTGGGTGTACAAGTTTTTAAAGTAATAATTGATAGGTCACATGGTTTGGCAGCCATATTGGATTGAAGAAAATATTAAATAATGTTTTCTCTGGAACCGCTTAATCAATCGATGTGAAACTTCACATTTATGATCTAGTAGTGGTGGGGAATACACGTTTTAAATGTCAACTTGATCGGACACATGGTCTGACAGTCAGAATTATTTGATTTTTTGATCTGGGTTCTTTTTGATTTTATTTATTTATTTATTTTGAAAAAAGCTCACTTGGCTGTGCCTGGATAGGTTTGAGGGTAGTGGAGTAGCAGCTGAAATGCAAATCCTATCCAGATTCCTCCTGATGACTTCATCTCTGATTTTTGCTTGTTTGGGTTCCTTCTGATTACTCCAATGCAGGAATGTACCGATTTGGTCTTCCGTTTGATTGGAATTGAATTTATTTTACTCCCATTCTACATTCAATTGAATAATAATAAACATCATGGGTCAGGGTCAGGTGTCCAATCAAAGCGGGACGTCTTGGAACCCGGTCATCACTGCCAGCAGTTATAAAGTGGCAGTTCTAGTTATGTCTCTTATTAATTACGTTACACACCGGTACACAAAAAAACACCACACAAAATAGGCCACTCAAAACTACACAAACACCACACAAAACACTGGCGAGGGTCTGCAATCTCTGATTGCTCTTTATAGTTCTGTTTGAATTCAGTACTTAGTGTGTGCCTTCAAGACTCAAGAATATGAATTTTTTTGAAATTCTCCACAGTATACAATAGTCATCAAATGTATTTGAGAAGAGAGCTTTGTTATGAGTTATTCACATAGTCGAGATGATGAAGGAAAACGTTCAGCTGATGGATAAAGCCGAATTCCGATCGAAGGTCACTTCCATGTCAAACCTTGTTCACTACATCAGAGACATTGATTTGTTTTGATTGTGATGTCATTTATTTCATTCTATGCAATATCTGCTTTTCATTCAAATGGTTTTTTATGATGAGACAATAATTCAATTAAATATTGAGTTTTGAGCAAAAGTTTTTTCATTAGAGTACTTCTTCTCAAGTGTATTAGATTGCTCTTTGTCGATATTTAGAAGTTTTTTATAAATTTATGACAAAAAGAAACACATACAAAAAATGTTCCCCTCGCTCTGCTCGGTGAAATTATCTTTTTCAGTGCAATCTACATTTTTGTGCCCCCCTCCCCAATCATGGCTCCGTGCCTGACACACACACACACACACAACACACACACAACACACATATATATATATATATATATATATATATATATATATATATATATATATATATATTACATATATATATACATATAAATATATCACATACATAAATACATACATACAGAAAATACATACATCAGGGTTGGATTTTCCAATAGGCAACATAGGCCATTGGCCTGGGGCCCACCGGGGACTCGTGGGTCTTCTGATCGGCCAAGGAGTAGGCTAGTTGGCCCTATAGTAAAATGAATAAAATAAATAAGGTAACGAAAATATAACAAGTACATTTTTAAATGCCTGTTTCCCACCATCTATCTATCTATCTATCTGTAGATATATACATTACGTGTTGTATTTAGTGGACTTCATTGTTATATTACGTGTGTTGTTTCTTATTTTGTGATATTGGTATCTCTTATACTGACTTGAACTAATTTATTATTACTTTATGCTTACCTGACCTCTTTATGCTACCTGATTTATTATCTGACCTCCTACAATCCCTTGACACAAACAGTATCATTGCAAATTTGCCATAGAAAAAAGCAGAAATGTCATTTTGAACTTCACATAGTTGTGCTTGCAAAATTTATTATGCTTCAGTTTCATTGTATTTTCCATTATTCCTATGTGTAAGATGTACATGATATGGAACTTGATTTACTTTGATGTACTTGATGTACTTGATATGGAACTAATTTGATTAAAAATTATGATTGTGTTACATTATGTTGTAATTCTTTTTTTTACATTATAATATTACGATATATATATATATATATATACATATATATAATATATATATATATATATAATTTTTTTTGGGGGGGCACTGATAAGGTTTGGCCTTGGGCTCACAAGCAAGTAAATCCGGCCCTGCAACATACATATAATACATCACATACATAATCATACATACATATAATACATCACATACATAAATTCATACATACATATACATAAATAAATATATACATACATATACAGTACATAATACATATTATACATACATACATACATCTAAATAAATACATACGTATACAAAAATAAATATATACATTCATATACATATGCATATATACATTACTGTTGTATTTAGTGGACTTCATTGTTATATTACGTGTGTTTTTTTGTTCTTATTTTGTTGATATTGGTATCTCTTATACTTGACTTGAACTAATTTATTATTACTTTATGCTTACTGACCTCTTTATGCTTACCGCGCAGTATTTATTATTATTTACATAATTTATTTACATCTAAATAAATAATACAATATATTATTAAATAATACATACATACATACATATACAAAAATAAATATATACATTCATATACATATGCATATATACATACATACATCTAAAGAAATACATACATATACATAAATACATACATACATATACATATGCCTAGTGTTGGCTTAATGGTTAGGGTGGTGGGCTTGGGATCCTCGGGTCCCGAGTTCAAATTAATACCAGGTGGGGTTCTTGGCAGTTGAATTAATACCAGGTGGGGTTGACTCTCACTGTCATCCTTACGAGGGCGGCAAAATGAGTACCAACTTGCTGGGATGATTGAGCCATTCGAGTATCCTGCGTCGGAATGGTGACCTGTCCAGGATTGTGCCCAATAGCCAAGGAGACTACTGAGGCAGCACCAACGCTCTGCACAGAGTATGGTCTCAATGGAATGGAATGTACACACACACACACACACACACACACACACACACACACACCTCTGTTCCACACTGATAAGGGCCAATGAGCCTGAAACTATTTTGTGGATATTTTCTCTCTCTGGAGTGGACTGGTCAATAAAATTGATAATTAAATTGTCTTCCCATTATTGGCTGTGGTACAATCCTCTGGAGAAGTATGTGGCTTTAGCTCTGTTAAACTTATGCTGAATAGGCAGAGTCAATGCAACTGTTTATCCAAGAAGAGCCATATATATATAAATATATATATATATATGATTTCAATATCCCGCTGGATATATGGAGCATGGAATTCTGAAGGCAAAAGCAGTCCTTTCAACCTTACTCACTTGGACTTGAAGTCATCTGCAGCGAGATGCGCGTTATCGATTTTAAGCACGATGCTCTCGTTTTCCAAATGCTTTTCCAAAAGCTGCAAAAATAACACATCGATCATTACCAGGAAAAAATTCCATTCCAAAATAATATTTGAAAGTAATCGATATGTTTGCTTCAACCCAATACTCCTGAACGAGTTTCTACATCGAGGAAGGGGAGTGACATCATTGAAATTAAAGTTTTACTGCAACTTCTGCTCTCCATAATTTATTGTGGACTGAGCAAAAACTGCTCCAACCTCGTTTTTACAGGAAGCACTTTAACATCCTGTCGAAAATGTGTGGTTGGTATCCGTCAGCAACATTGATGGAGTTCTAGGGATATCACAAGATAGCTTCCTTGAGGATCTAATATCTTTCGACGTCATAACAGGGATTTTTAATTTCATTAATCCAATGCTATTTGTTGATACACATGATTAAAGAATGATACTTCCCTCCAACCCAAGGATTTTGCGCAACAGGTCATCCAGCAACTGCTTTGGATGAAGTGACGTCATTCTATCGACCGTATTGATATATAAGATCGTGACGATTTGTTGAATTGGTAAAATGATACATTTTACTTGCTTACAGAACATTTGTCAATAACACACTACTGCTGACGGATGACAGAAGTTCCGAATGCAGGTCCATCGTACCTTTTTCTGCACGTCTTTGACCGTATCGTAGTAGTGCGTGTAGTCGGTGTTTGTCGCAGCATTTCGATTGATGAGCAATTGCTTGATCTTAACCTCAAGATCTTCATTGCTGTGCTCCAGAATACGCACTTTATCCACGTACTCGGCGAGGCGCGTGTTCAAATCCTGCATTTCCATCTTGGGGTTCACATACTGCAGGTCGCTCATGAGGTTTGAGCGACAAACCGCTCCCCCGGGCGCAGAGCCGTGCATCGTCCCGAACGTGCTGCTGCTGCTGCCGCGCCACGAGGTGGCACTGAAGTTGCGGCTTGTGGTTCCACCGCCGCTCGCCCTGCGCTCTCCAGTCGCTCTTAGAGAGGGCGAGCGAGACATGATGTGCGTGCACCGTCGGTCTGCGGGCTCTGCTGCTGTTTGCTCGAAAATTGAGTTCCGAAGCGCTCCTTGGCCAGGGGAGGCACACTTATAATCTCCCGTACAAGTCGCTTCTTGCATTCTGAGCGATGCGCATCTCAATGAGCACCGATAAACCGCCCGAGGGAGAATTTCGTATTCGCATTTATGTGAGCCTCGTGCTGAAACATGTGTGCGCAAACAGATCGCTCGGCTTATTTTCACTCTTACAACGATGTCGCGTACACGCGCGCGTCTCGGGGCAGCGCGCACACGTTGGCACGAGCTCACAAACTTACTTAAAGCTGGAACGGCACTCGGTAGAGCACATACCTCCGCCAGGTTGAACATCACCTTTTCTATCCCACTGATGGACTGCATCTGGAGCTGAACTAAAATCTAATCCGTTTGTTCTTGTCGCCTAACCAACTCATCCACCAAGTTTTATAATAGCTCGTCCACAACATTTTTAGATATCATGATATGTACACTAGCTGAGGTAGCTGGCCTTGCCTGGGACAAATTTCACATTATGTCCCCAGTTTAAATAAAATAAAGTTTAAGACAAAATGCTGAATTTCAGTTATTTATTTGTCTGTTTGTTTTCTGAGAAGATTACCGTTCTTGCAATGTTTCTGTTGCTCTGGCTGTTGCATGTCGTTCACGGTCAACTTCAAGGCGTGATTCTCCTTCTTGTGAGATTTCCTGCTTCCGGGGATTCTGTTTTTTTCCCTCTGGCTGCTGATGTAGATCTGTTTCTTTGGTGGCATAGTAAAGTTGTTGGGATTTTTTCGAAAACTGCAAAAAAAACATTGCCACATTAACTTCCTGCAACAACCATTATGAACATGACGGGACCCATTTTCAAGAAAAATGCACCAAAATGCGGAATTGCACCAAATCAGACACTTGTTCATGTTGCAGGTACAGTCAAACGCAATGTTGTTGCAGATCCCATGCGCTACGTACTCCTTTCTTGGTAGATCTAGGTGAAATGGTTTTCTCGGTAGTTCTAGGTCAAATGGTTTGTGCTTGCATAAAGGACAGACAAACAAACAGGCCAAAATATATGCTACACACACACACACACACACACACACACACACATATATATATATATATATATATATATATATATATATATATATATATATATATATATATATACACACACACACATATATCGCCATGTGGGCATACTTGGAGTGTGACGGCATGTTGCGGAGGTAGCGCACTTACTTATGAGCTGTCTGATTTGGGTTCGATTCCCAACACGACTAAAAACTGAGATTGGTGATTTGCAGGGAGGATGTTTCATCACAGAGTGTGCCCTCCCTCAGATGGACGTTAAGACTGAGTGTCTCGTCTGTTAGCATTCGCTGGTGGCGGTTATAAACATCACACGGTCTTTTTCACGGAAAGAAAGAGAATTGTTGCCGACACACTGAAGAAATTACAAATTCCTGCCACTACCAGTCGGATGGTGGGCCTGCCCAGCCAGTTCATGAAAGAATTCGACAAAAATGCCCCTGATCGAACCCAGAAGGTGGGTATAAATGGATTCATTCAAGAGTAGTTGTAGTAGTAGTAGTAGTAGTAACCTTTCCAGGTTACTAGCCACATCTGCATTGTCATGAGAAGGAGAATAGGACCACTGGTCCTGTGGCTTATCTTGTCCATGGCCTAATAATGTAACTCAAATTTGGTAGCATTCTGATTCGTGGGTCTGGAGAAGAAGATTTTTGAAGGAATTTATGCAATTTTCCTAAAAATTGATGAAGGCGGCCATTTTGACACACTTCTGATAAGGTGATCGGAATGACCTCTGCAATTTACCAGCCCTATCCTTTCTTAATGTGGAAACCCAAATTTGGTAACATTCTGACTGGTGAGTCTGGAGAAGAAGATTTTTAAAGGAATTAATGCGATTTTCCCAAAAGTTGACAGTCGGCCATTTTGACACACTTCTGTTCGATTGATCGGCATGATCTCCACCATTTAACATCCCTATCCTGGCCTAATATTGAAACCCAAATTTGGTAACATTCTGATTGGTGGGTCTGGAGAAGAAGATTTTTTAAAGGATTGATGCAATTTTCCCAAAAGTTGACTAAGTCGGCCATTTTGATTCACTTCTGGTCGATTGATCGGCATGGCCTAATCTCCACAATTTAACATCCCTACCCTGGCCTAATGTTGAAACCCAAATTTGGTGGCATTCTGACTGGTGGGGCTAGGGAAAATTTTTGAAGGAATTTATGTGATAGCATTTTGACACACTTCCGGTCGAGTGATTGGCATGGCATCCGTAATTTAACATCACGACCCTATCCTCATGTTGTAACCCAAATTTGGTAGCATTCTGATTTGTGGGTCTGGAGAAGAATATTTTTGAAGGAATTTATGCGATTTTCCTAAAAATTGATGAAGGCGGCCATTTTGACACACTTCCGATAAGGTGATCGGAATGACCTCTGCAATTTACCAGCCCTACCCTTTCCTAATGTGGAAACCCAGATTTGGTAACATTCTGACTGGTGAGTCTGGAGAAGAAATTTTTAAAAGGAATTAATGCGATTTTCCCAAAAGTTAACTAAGTCAGCCATTTTGACACTTCCGGTCGATTGATCGGCATGATCTCCGCAATTTAACATCCCTACCCTGGCCTAATATTGAAACCCAAATTTGGTAACATTCTGACTGGTGGGTCTGGAGAAGAAGATTTTTGAAGGAATTTACTAAGTCGGCCATTTTGACACACTTAAAAGTCAAGTGACCGCAACGTGCATTGCAATCTCCGTTACTAGTCAGGAGAGGAACGTTGCTGCCAAATTTCAGCCGGATCGGCCCAGCGGTTTGGCCGGAGAAGTCGAAAGAGGGGACGGACAGACGGACAGTGCACGATGACAATACCTTGTATGTAATTTCAGTTCCAAAATTAGCTAAAAATCTGAGTCTGCATGTTTACCTAAAATCGTTTGAAATGAAGCTCGATACTCACTCATATACACTCTCTGTAGTCGTTTTTCATTCTCCCATAATGATTTTCCTTTCATAGCATTACTATAACAAGATAATAACAAAATACATTGCGAATTATGGTGATCAATAAGTCCTTAGCCTGACCTCAAAAAAAGATCATGTCAAGTATTCTCGTCTCTTGTTACATTACCTCTGTCGTCGACAACACACAAGCGCCTCGTAACTGAATTATTCATCACGCACAAAACATTGCGACATATGACCTGCCTTCTGGCCCAAGATTCATGAACAGCTGGAGTGTTTTATAACCGAGCTGTTTACAAGACTGGTCATGTTTCGATCTTCAATGGTCTTTATCGGTTGAGAGAGTATGTATGAATGTATGAATGTATGTATGTATGTATGTATATACACACAGGGTGTCCATAAAGTCCTTGTGCAACTTTGAACTTTTATAACCGTTGACGTACACATGATAAAAACAAACTGTAAATGGCATATGAACGCATAAATCATCAAGTTTTGTTACTGTTAATGTTGTTATTGCTGTTGGTATGTCCACAATTCCACTGGGTTTCTTGACGAGATGACGTTTTCTGATGAGCAACTTCTACATTAGCGGTGAAGTCAACCTTTCGCAAAATTTGGTTCCCAAATTACAAGGAGTAAATCTTCTTATGCCAGCAAGACTAGGTTTCCTGCCACTGTGCTTCAAATGTGCGACGGTTCGAGAATGAGATGTTCCCAGAAAAGTAGATCAGTAACCGTGGGCCAATTGCTTGGCCATCTCGTTAACCTGACCTGTCCACATTCATTGGGGACAGGTCAGGTGAACGATTGGACTCCATTTTACGGGGCTATGTAGAACTGGTGTTTACTCATCAAAACCACACTCTGGATGAACTTAGGGCTGCGATAACAAATAATATTCATTAAATGACTCAACAGAAATCTGAGAATGTTTTCAACAACTTTTAAAATCGAATTGAAGGATGTATTACGAAAGATGGCGGTTATGTTGAAGCTTAAAAATTTCAGCTGTATTGAGTAAGAACTTTATGAAGTATGCTTTCATATACCATTTATTATCCCGCCCCCCCGGAGGGAAGGAGCGGGATATTGTAATCGTCCGGTTTGTTTGTCTGTCTGTCTGTTAGTAACTTTACGGCAAAACGGCTTTAGCAAACACTATCAAATTTAATCCACAGGTGGACAATGAACCTTGGACGACCCCATTAACTTTTGGGTCCAATTGGATCAAAGGTCAAGGTCAAGGTCACGCAAATATCAAAATCGTTTTTCGCTCATAACTTCGTCAAAATGATCTGATTTACTTTAAGCTAAGCTTATAGTGAACCTTATTCTATTTGTCACTTATAATCCTACCCATTCCTATAGTGAAAAATGAGAGAGGAGATTAACGTCGTTTCTGTTGTCGTTGCTGATTTGTTTTCCAATAAACATCCTAACTATAAAAATAAATCACAGTGCATGAACATTTAATACACCATTAGACAAGGAAGGGGGCTATCTATAAAACACATACATGAATAACTGAGCTATAGGAACCTGGATGTTGAGTTGCGATAGTTTTCCAAATCCGCAACAATATTAAACCATTTTTACACCATTTTGACCAATAAAACTTGCAGCTCGCACTGAAGCATTAGGGAACATTATATTCAGACAAAATCGCAGCTCATAGACAATATCGATTGTGCTCCGAACACAAGCAAGAGTTTAATTAGACCCTTCCATACCCTTTTTCTCAGATGTGTGGGGTAAGGTGTTCATGAAACTCTAGTTTAGAGATGCATACAATTTTGTACCAATGCATAGATGATTCTTTGGAATATTATCAATATCTCGTGACCTTGCAGTGATTGTCGGCAGGCTTACAGCGAAATATTTCACAATTCTAATGTAACTTAATGACCTGAAAGGACAGAAAATTCATTCAAATTGCTGGCAGGATGGCCTAGACCGAACTCCTAGAGGTAAGCGCACTCCCTCTGAGCTGTTGAGTCTCAGTTCACATCTCAGTCCAGCTATAAACTGTCATTCTGGTGTCCTGCAGCATGGCGAAGCATCAATGTGTGCGCCGTCTCTCGGTTGCATTAAACGGGTTCCTGTCTGCAAACATAAGTTGGTGTGGCGTTAAAAATCCCGTGGTGTCTTGTCCTGAAGAGTAGGCAAGCTATCGGGGCACGCATGAACAAATTACAAATTCTGCACTAATCTAGAGGGGCATTGCATCAGTGGTACAGCCTCACCCAAGCAACGGTGCTACTTGTAATAGTCATGTGCTGCATATGACAGGAGAAGAAGAAGAAGAAGAAGAAGAATTCAAATGTTAAAAATAAAAACACTCCTTGAAAAGCATTATTTTACTCTCACTGCTTTGGCTGGCATCATTTGCAAAGGGATTCCTTGGAAGAATCGTTTACTGAAAGATCATGAGTACATACCGTAGCCTTATCCATGAAATCATTTCTCATTCAAACTTGCTTGAAATTAAAGTGCTGAGTGGCAACATTGCTTCCCTTCTCACCGAGTATGTGTCTCTATCCTGTTTGTTGTCCAGGTTCACGATTGACAAAAATGCTGTCTCGAGAAACATCTGCTGCGTCGTCCTTCTTCTCAGATAAATAAATAAAATGATGAGGAGCTCCGTCTGGGTGCAGGATCTTCCTTTGATCTCGTTTTGTCAGGAAACTTTTCAGGACACAAGCTGGCCAACCACTTGTCATTCCACTTACATGTCATCACCTTATTTTGAAGAGGAGTTGCTTGAACACTTTTACTCACAAACACATTTTCGACTCAATGAGTGCTCCTTCACTATCACTTTAGTTTTGGAGCCTGAACAGGATAGTTTAACCATGACCTTTTCTTGGTTCCTTGAATCGTCATGAATGGCTGATTTGAATCTTGTTCATGAATAACTTGCTCTTCTTCAACCTCATCTTTTTGTAAGATAGCACTCAGTCTACACCTGGATGCTCTGCATTGGCCATTCAAACACCTGTTTTGGTGACATTCTTTGATCATTAATATGGTGCTGAAAGCTGCTTTAGTTTGCGAAATGTTTCACTGTGCCACAACACATCACGTGTGCTTTTTCAGGAGCAAAACAAAAGTCCACTCAGCTCATCCTATATTCTTTACGATCGAATGCAACATTTAAGTTATTCTCTTGCTTTTTTATTGGGGTGAAACTCCATCATTAAATATGAAACCACCTTGATGGGAACTTGCCTCATCAAGAAATTAATAATTCTTTCTTTGGAGGAATTAAATGTGTCGTGGTCCTCCAGCTTCTCTGACTCAATATCTTGAGAAATGCCAGTAGATGACAAATGGGCAAATTGTAAGCTGGTAACTGCGTTTATTTCTCCAGTGAAAGTGCACACACACACCACACACAACACACACACACACACACACACACACACACACACACACACATTCGCACTTTCCACGACTGCCTGGATATCAGCTGGGCACCGTTCGTCCTTGAGGTTTCGATCCTTTCAGCCCAGACCTCTCAAAAGGCGGATCCACAACCCGATCGCAGGTCCACTCAGTAGATCCACAACCTCAGTTGCGTCCAGGCAGTCAGTCAACACATACTTACACGCAACACACAAGCACACACCACACATACACACACACCACACGCACCCCACACACACACACACACACACACACACACAACACAAAAAAAAAACATCTCAAGGAAAATTCCTCCAGTGATATTTAATGATAAAAAAACAACGCATCAAAAATGCAAAACTTTAAAGCCCAGGCCTGGATGGAATCAAAATGTTGACTAAAGCAACTAAATGCTCTACACAATCACTACGATTGAGCATTAATGGGCCAAGTCACTGACGTTCAGCTCAACAAGCTGCGTGTTATTGTGCTTCGCTTAACATGACCACTGTACAAACAACTACAGGTAGTCATGTTTTTTTGTTTTGAGTCCAAGTCAATGCCTTGATCATCTTTCGGGTTAGGGTGAGGATTACCTCTGATAGTATAATGGCGTTTACTTTTATGAGATCAACTAAGATAACAAACAATGTGATCATCATGTGTCAACTTATTTGTTCATTTATTTTACATTGCTGTGTTTTCATCTCCTGGAGCAACAGTATTTTGTGGTATGCAGGCTTCCGTTTAGCTTTGTCACTCGTGAGGTGGCAGAAGCGACATGTGGGTGCTCATGGCCCAGGCGGAAGAAGCAAGAACGCCGCGGATTGCCTCCTGAAGCTTCAGAGCGTCTTGTGCTGGAAGAGTTTTCAAGCGCTGTCTTTTGCATATTATCCAAGCTGCAGGAAGGTCGAGGTTTGTCACTGAACCAACGTCTTGTGCTGGCACTTATTTTTGTGATTGCCTTTGCTGACCGAGTCGTCAGCAGGCAAGTTGTGATGGTATAATTGAAAAGGTTCGGGTCAAATCCTTTTTATTGCAGGAGCGAGGCTCATGAAGGAGCAAGGTATAAACTGACAGTGGACCAAACATCAAGGGAATGAACAATCGGACATGAGGAAAGGAGGAAACGCTGAAGCTAGCAAGTAAAATGGTTGGGTTAGGAAAGGTTAATGGGGTAATAAAGGTATGGGTCAGAATCGTGATGAGAGATGACGGTGCACTGCTTGCTTTGAAGCCTGGAGGGAAGAGTGAGACGGAACATCCTCTGGAAGGAAGTTCATAAGGTAGAAGAAGCAAGGAATAAAAGAGTTTGAGGTGTGCAGTCAGCTAGGATTTTGGAAGTTTAACCAGAAGGGGGTTACTAGAAGAACACGTGCATCTCAGAGTTGCTGGGGAAGGCCGGATGATGGAAAGAGTCGAGGGAGCAATATTGGAGAATGGACGTTAGAAAACAGAGACCACTGACCTGCCTGCGATGTGAGAGAAACAGACTTGAGATTCGGCCTCATCATGGAGAATTCAATCATTTGAGCTTTACATTTCCAGAATCCAAGAGAGACATATGTGGATGCTGGAGTACCAGCCCAAAGCAGAAAGCAGTTCTCCATTGAACTCAGACAAAGCCCTTGTAGACTGTGAGATTAGCTCTGATTTTTCCAAGGAAGACTTGGATTGATGGAGGATTCCCAGTCTGTGGCAGGCTTTGGGAGCCAGCTTTTGTTATGTGGTTGGCACAAGGAAATGTCACTGCTGATGATGATTCCAGTAAGTTCAAGAGACAACCTTCTTTCAGTGAATGAGCGAGGAAATAGATAGGTTGCTTTTTGTTAGACAACATTCTGAATGGTGGTGTGAGACAGATTTTTTCAGGATTGAAGACGTGTTAACTTGCACTTGCAGCAGTAACTTGCGATCAGAGATTTGCAGCCGGATCATTGAAATTTTTGCATTCTCATGGGGTCGAGAAACAACATACCAGAAGTATGATTGATTGTTTGGTTGCCAACAAGTTATTGAGGGTATGTGTGGCAACCAAAATTCAGACTTTTATGTTCACCAATTCAGTACGACTTGCGAGGTATGGGAATCTCGCGGGATCGCAACCAGGCAACTCCACAGCTCAGGGACTTCCGAAAATTCAAAATTGCTTTATTATTCCAGCGGAGAACCATTCAACCCTCTGCGCTTTCTTTCGGCTCTCTTCAACAACATCATACTGGTGCTGTCTCTTGTATCCTACTCCTTCACCATAATGCTAGTAAATCCAATCAATTTAGTCTATTTGCATTCAATGAAGCATTTAAATTTCACTTCTACATTTTTGAAAACCGTTATTTTTTATCAATTAAGGATTGCTTTAAATGGTATTCCTCCCCCCCCCCCCCCGCTCCCCGACACCCCTCACTACCATATTTGCCACTGAGCATATGTGATTGCACTAATTTGTCTTCATTCGTATGCAGCACCAAGGCTGCGGGGTTGCATCATTGGCTGAGGGTATGGTTCTGCCGCTGATACAGTACTCTCTGCTGGTTAGGGCAGGAATTTGAAATTTGTTCAGGGTGCCGGCGATTGCTCACCTACTCTTCACAAAGGATACTATATGGGATCTTCAACGTCCACCAAGGAATATTGGCAGATGCGACGCCCGTTTTAAAATCCATCAGAGGACGGCGCACACATTTTATGAATCACCTGCTGTGAAACACCAGAGTGACAGTTTAATAGCTGGGTCGAGGTTCGAACCTAGGCTAGACAGCCTAGAGGCGAGTGTGCGTACCTCTAGGCCATCCGTAAGCCATTGCACTAATTAATCACCTCTGCCACATTTATTTAAATGTGTTCTCAGCTTTCCAATATAATTTAACTTGCTGATAATTATAATTTAAGTATACGTGTAACTAAATGTGCTTTCATTTGTAATAAAAATATAAATGTCCAAGTTTTGTTTCTCCATAAACTTGGGCAGCATTGATGTTGGTGACCATCATTATCCAATATTGTACTTCCAGGTAAAAGATGAGCATGATTGCAAAAGGGCCCCGCAGCAAAGAGACAGAAAGAGAAAGAGGAAATGAAGAGGCAGACCTATGTTCAGATCTACGATGAAGATCGCTCGTGGTTGCAGAGCCCAGCCTTCAACCAGCAGCCGGTTCCCGTCGATGAGAATTGGCCACCTGGTGCACAGCCTTCGCGTCGCTGAACTTTCCGATCGGCTGCCTTCGTGCGACTTGCTGGTGGATGTTTCAATTTCTGCCAGTTTGGTGGGATACGGCATCGGGCTTGGACAAATCGGTGTCCATTGCACAGCCATTTTGTGAAGATGCTGCGTTGCATCTTTGCTGAAATCATATTTGGCAGAGTAATATTTCCTACACCTGTTAAATGCTTAATTGATTATTATTATTATTATTTTTAATCTTCAGGGCTGATCGTTATCCCCACTATCGAGCTGTCAGCTATTCCTGAGCCGAGTTCACTTTAATATACGTCATCGTTCTCTTTTTTGCATCGTCTCCTCCGAGTCCCATTAGCCCTTCCAGTTCCACCATGCTCATCCATCAAGCAGGGCTTTAATTGACCTAATCCACACTTTTGATACTGACAGGGACCCTTCAGTTGTGCTGTGTTGCATAATGCTCAATTTTCCAGTTCTTTTAAAATTTAATCTCCCTTTATCCTGGTTATTCGTTTTGTATAAAAAGGCAAAAATTTTTAGTAACTTTTCAAATCTTTTTGGATTCGTTCATGGAACATTTTTTTTTTCGAGTTTGTTTCTTGGGCGACAACAAGCTTTTATCGAGCTAAGTTTATGCTTCTGGAGGTTGTAAACATAACATTTATTCACTTTTGCTGTTCCTTGTTTTATGGGCTTTGCGCAGTGCACTTTTTAGAAGAAATCTTTGTACATAAAACTCCCTTGTAGTCAATCCTTCCAAAGTTTTGTGTTTTAATTATGCTGCTAAGCAGCACCAGTTTGGGCAGTGATTGCTCTGTCTTACCCTGCTCTCTCTTTTTCACCCACTGATATCCTTTCCACTTCTACTACCCTATTTCATTTCATGCAAAGCATTAGTTTTCCTTAATTTTTCTCACTTTTCTTTGAAGAACGTCACTTTTTATCTTCTAACTGTGCATCTTTTGACCCCGATTCTCTCAGAGCAATCTTTTTGTGCCATTTTGTATTGTGTTGTGATTAAATTTGTTAATGAAAAAAAAAAAACCTGTCTTTTTTATTCCTGTGAAATACTTTGTCCTCATCATCATGTAAGCCTGTTGATTTTGGTAGTTATAAGAACTTCCACCACCTCTGCTGCCTTGTCACTCCCTTCCTCGTTGCTCTTCTATCTCTCACTCTGCAGACTAGAGAAGAAAGGGAGGAAGTTGAGCGTTGGCTTAGAAATGGGGAGGAACCAGGTCTGGTTTTCTGGAAAGAATGCGTGTGACCTAGGCAGGTTGGTGGAGGGCAGGAAGAACCAGAATGGCACTCAATAGAGCGTATACCTCCGTCAGACTGAACAGTTTAACGTTTTGTATCCCACTGATGGGCCGGATCGAGATCCGGACCTCCAAAATCTAATCGGCTTGTTCTCATCACCGAACCCAACTCATCCAACAGGTTTTATCATGCCCGTCCTAAACTTCTTGAGATATCGTGCTATATATCGGTTTCAGCCCGATCGCTCAATGGTGAAGAATCACTTAATAAATTCTCGGATCTGCATCAGTAAAGGATTTTCACCAAATCTAATTATTTTGTCCTTGTCATACACCCAACCTCTCCACAAATTTTGTCTGAATCCGTCACAACTTTTTTTAGATATCTTGCTCACAACAGATCGGGGTGAAAACATAATCTCATCCACCTTTTGGTGGTGGAGGTAATGAGCAGAAGTTAGTTGATGGAAGAGTGCTTGCGGTGAGCGAGATGCAGACCTTGTGACTCGGCCTCCTCCTCAGAGATGCCATTGAGCGTGGAGTATCTTGGGTGCGGCATTGCCTCCGTGGGAGCAAAATGGGAAGTGGCTGCACCAGCCCAGATTGTGGATCCATGTCCCATGATACTTCGGATGAAGGTCTTGGACACTGTAATGAGTTCTGAGCAAGCTAGGAATGTACTTATCTCTGGCTGAGAACAACGGAAGGTTGTGATGGATTGTATTTTTTCTCCCCATTAACCCTGCTGAGTCTAACCATCCATTTGCAGGTTGCTGTGTTTTCCTCCTTCCCTCTCTCTCCTGTTTTCCTATTCATTTATTCCTTGCTTATTGTGTCCAACTTTACCCCACTATCAATTCATACCCTGTCTCATCTTACTCTTCCTTGAGCATTGATCTTGTAAGGAAAAGAAGGCTTGGTGCCTGACAGTATTGAAAACGTAGAGATGGTCTGATCTGTTTGAGATTTGTTGCATCCCTTCATTGTTGGGTTATAAAATTACATGCATGGAGGAATAGCGGGTAGAAGCCAAATTGATTGGAGATCGGAGTTGGAGAAGAGAATGCCAAAGTTCCATAGCAATGATGGGTAGTAGGATAGCCGAGAGGTATGCACCATCACCTCTCAGCTGGCTACCTCGGTTCGAATCTTGACAACTATAAACTCATCCTGGTGTTTCCCTGGCAGGGTGATTCATCAAATGTGGTGTGCATCCCCAGATGGACTTCCACTGGCCATCCCATCTGCTGGCATTAGTTGGTGGATGTTAAACATCCACGGGTGTCCTTTGCGAAGAGTAGACGAGCTACCTCAGCTGTCGGTGAGCCAAGAGAAGATGCTGGCACCATGGACAAATTCTTGCTGAACCTACAGAGGGCATTCAGCCAATGGTGCTACCACGCAGCCGTGTGCTGCATGCGAAAGGAGAGGAAGTAGCAATGATGGATCCATCTTGAGCTTGATCGTCTGTTGTTGAGTATATCAGATGTGGGATGAATAACTTGTCTTGCTCGTGAAGGCTGTTGTCGTTCTTTATTTGCTTTGATGAAGGGTTAATGCCTGACATGTCTGCTTGGACTTGCTTCCCATGGTGGTTAGTTAGCATAGTTCAACCAATGTTCTGTTAATTCCTCTAAAAGTTTAAAAACGGTTTTGGAGTGATGGAGGATCAGAGAGATAAGGAGGGAAGCAATCGAGGAAAGTCATCGATCGTACAAGGCCAACGGAAAAAGCCGAAAATAATTAACAAACTGCAAATAATTTTTTTTTTTTTAGAGTGCAGGCAAGACCACTTCCGCCATTAGCTGGTGACCATTGCTAAGAGAGAAGCAGCAGCATGTCCATATTTGAGTGGCTGGGATGGCATTGCATCAGTGGCAGAGCAGTGCCCTCAGCCAATGATGCTACACCACAGCTTGTGCTGCATATGAAAGAAGAAGGTGATTCTGCCTTGCTCAGGCAGTCTTGGGTGAGGTTGTTTAGGTGAGCGAGGGGATGGACTATGGTGAATTGTTTCGCAGAGACAGACTTTGAGGAGGGAGAGTGCTTGGAGAGAGTTCAGCTTTGAGATTAATAAATTATTTCTGGCTTGCTTAGGGAAAGACATGCATGTGAGCCTTACATAGTTAGCTGAAGTTGCCTGCAGACAGGTTAATCCTCCATGTTGAAAATCAAGCGGTTTCATTGCAACTGCGTTGCCGTATGAATCGTTGTATCGGCTGGAGGATCGGTAGGATAGCCACAGACGTGAGACCTAATCCGGTGCAGTTGAGAGAGAGATAGAGAGTCGGCTTTTGTTAAAGTATTCAAAGCAGAATCCATATCAGATGCTCTGAAGATGGCAGCCCAATCCTTTTGAGAAGTTACATTGTATTAACTAGAATGGCACTTGGTAGAGCGCATACCTCCGCTAGGCTTAACAGTTTACATTTTGTATCCCACCGATCGGCCAGATCTGGATCCTGGCCTTAACCAAAATCAAATCAGCTTGGTCTTGTCACTTAACAGACTCATCCACTGAGTTTTGTCAAAATCTGTCCACAACCTTTTTGAAATATCGTGCTATATAGCGATTTTGGCCCCGTTTCTCAATGGTGAGGAATTATTTGAATTTTTCTTTAAATTCTCATATCCAGATCTGGATCCGGATCCTCAACAAAATCTAATTGATTCGTCCTTGTCACACACCTAACCTCTCTAAGTTTCATCTGAATCCGTCCCCAACTTTTTGATATATCCTGCTCACAGTCAATCAACAGACAGATATGGTGAAAACATAACCTGCGTTTACCTTTGGTGGTGTAGGTGGTAAAATTCCATAAACCTAATAGTGGGCAACTTAGCATAACAATTGTGCATTTTGTGAGGAAAGCACCAAATTTGGCACACTAGTAGCCTATCATATTATGAACAGATTTGGATATTGGGCCATCTCAAATTCAGCGCTGATGGCTGTGGCAGCCATTTTCCACTGCCATCAAAAATTTGAGATGGCCCAATATCCAAATCTGTTCATAATATGATAGGCTACTAGTGTGCCAAATTGGTGCTTTCCTACAAAATGCACAATTGTTATGCTATATTTAGCTAAGTTGCCCCACTCTAAAGCAAACTCTGACTGACAATACTCATCTCAGTGCTGTTTCCTGGTACCACATCCTTAACCTACATCTCAGCTTGCTGCAGTTCTTGAAAAGGCATGCTGGAGTCACTTTGAACCAAACCATCCAATGGTTACCCCCAGCTTCTTGCTTCTAATGTACAGTACAACTCTGCACACCATTCCAAGCTTACCTGCACAGAATCTCATGAAAATTGATCGTTGTTCAGTACGTTTTGTTGAAAAAACAACAAACAAAAAATGATGATTGAGACATGGACAATTCTAAACTTTTGGCCGATTAGTTTGTGCATTGTGTGCAATAGTCCTGCAGCGTAGTCTGATATTTCAGATCAATTGTTCAAATTTGCATAAAAGCACCAAAATTGGTAGACATGTAGAATAATGTATTCCGAACAATTCTAGATATGGAGCCACCCGAGATTGTGCCTTGGTCAGCTTCGGCGACCATTTTCCAAAATGGCCGCCATTCTACTTTAGCGAATTGGCTATATGCTCTTATTTTCTTATTGTATTGGTGGTAGATATAAGGAAAGTATAAAATCAGTAAATTGACCATGAAAAGGTGTATTCAAATATTATGAGCAGTATTTTCGCTAAAAAAGCCATTATTTGATTTGTAAATTGCTGCTCTCCTGAAACTTTTCGCTGAAAAGTACCCATTATGCCTGGAGAACAAGAGTCAAGTGATATTCATCACATTCAATGGGTTTGGAATCAACAAAAATTGCATTATAGATTACATACTTTACTCTATTTTGAAAAGGGAACTGATAATCGTGATAATGACAAACTCAGAAAAGTAGTCAAATTATTGCACACTTCACTTTGAAGCGGCTACGGTTTACTGTCTACTACCATTCTACCAGGACACATGGTACAACGCATACATCAGTCTAGTACAGTATGAGTTTCTGAGCTCAAGTATACTGGCTCTGGATCAGAAGTCAACACTTTTACAAGCAATGTGACTTTGCATTTGCACATTCTAAGCTAGGATATCTCAGTCTGTGTCTACTGCGTCTGTCTACTGGCATTCTCCTTCAAAGCACACGTTCCAGTGCATTGCAGATTAGCCTTCTTGCATTTGCAGCGGTTTCTACAGCCTTTTTTGCAGCCGCACGACACCAGCTTCAAGCAGCTTTTTGAAGCCTCAGGGAGTGTGGTCCAGAGCGGTTCGTAGGACCATCCTCTGTTTGCCGCCAGCCCCAGCTTGTTGGTGATGGAAGCAAGGGTTGAGGGACCAAGACCTGCTCCCAGACATAGCCACCTGGAAGACTGATCTCTTCACATGCTGTTCCAAAGCATCGTAGGTAGGTGGGATGCACTGGACGGAGTTCCTCTTGGCGAAGAGTTTCTTTCTGGCCTCGTTGACGTCCGTATATGGACTGGTGCGGTCATAGAGGAGCACCACAAACTTTCAATGCAGTGCATTGTGTCATCCTGGATGTTGACTGGCGTGGTATTACATGGTTACTACTACTACTACACCAATATTACCAATACAACACCACTTCCACCACTACCACAACAAAATACTTCTGAACCTGTCCATGATGCTGTGTGCGAAAATGGATTTTCCCATAAATGACCATTTTTCCCCAATACAATGGTTGGAAATATAATAAATCAACACAAATGACATTTGTATTGTTTTCCTTTGTAAATGCACATCACATGGAGTATTTACCACCTCTGAGAAACCTACAAAGAGAATAACAAAATGACAGATATCCCATGTTGTTAAAGTAGAATGGCGGCCATTTGGAAAATGGCCGCCAAAGCTGACCCAGGCAAAATCTCGAGTGGCTCCATATCCAGAATTGTTCAGAATACATTAGTCAACATATGTACCAATTTTTGGTGCTTTTATGAAAAGTCAAACAATTGGTTTGCTATGCTGCAGTACTACTAGAAGTTTCAGAATAAGTCGACTCGGGTTCATGACCATTACTTGGTATCGGCTTGAAACCTAGTGACGGCGTCATGTGATGGGTATCCATAAAGTCCTTGTGCAATTTTGAACTTTTATAACTTGTGATGTAACATGATTAAAACAAACAAAAACAAGTGGTGCCAGGCACAACAAATCCCGCCCATTTAAGGCATAAAGTTATTTTGGGATCAAATTTAATTTGATACATCCTTAACCTGAATGTTGATTATAAGGAATAGAATAAGGAATATTTAGTCTTAGTTTGAAGTCAATTAAACCATTTTTGACGAAGTTATGACCGTAAAATGATTTTGACCTTTCAAGGCCACGTAAAGTCAAAGGTCTGGTGTCAAATGAAAGCCAATAAAGGACTTGATATACGTCTTCCATAGTAAACACGCATATCCTAACCTTTTTTGATTTATAATGGAAAATTTGTAATTTTGACCGATGACCATGACCCCCAAAACTTGGACCTGCCGATCTTCACAAATATG
>CM068957.1:117064516-117077358 GCA_035128595.1 Eptatretus atami
ATTCAAAATTTAAATTGATTACATCCTTAACCTGAATGTTGATTATAAGGAATAGAATAAGAATATTTTAGTCTTAGTTTGAAGTCATTAAACCACCTATTTTTGACGAAGTTATGACCGTAAAATGATTTTGACCTTTCAAGGCCACGTAAGTCAAAGGTCATGGTGTCAAATGAAAGCCAATAAAGGACTTGATATACGTCTTCCATAGTAAACACTATTCCTAACCTTTTTTGATTTATAATGGAAAATTTGTAATTTTGACCGATGACATGACCCCCAAAACTTCGGACCCTGCCGATCTCACAAATATGCATTTTTCACTATAGAATGGGTAAACGGGTAGGCCATTTAGCTAGGACAGAGATAGCTCAATAAAAGGGGGTTAACAATACACAATTTCTTTCAGATACAAACATTTGATCCCCAAAATAACTTTATGCCTTAAATGGGCGGGATTTGTTGTGCCTGGCACCACTTGTTGTTTGTTTGTTTTAATCATGTGTACATCACAAGTTATAAAAGTTCAAAGTTGCACAAGGACTTTATGGATACCCATCACATGACGCCGTCACTAGGTTTCAAGCCGATACCAAGTAATGGTCATGAACCCGAGTCGACTTATTCTGAAACTTCTAGTAGTACTGCAGCATAGCAAACCAATTGTTTGACTTTTCATAAAAGCACCAAAATTGGTACATTTATGTGACTAATGTATTCTGAACAATTCTGGATATGGAGCCACTCGAGATTTTGCCTGGGTCAGCTTTGGCGGCCATTTTCCAAATGGCCCATTCTACTTTAACAACATGAGATATCTGTCATTGTTATTCTCTTTGTAGGTTTCTCAGAGGTGGTAAATACTCCATGTGATGTGCATTTACAAAGGAAAACAATACAAATGTCATTTGTGTTGATTATTATTATTTCCAACCATTGTATTGGGGAAAAATGGTCATTTTTATGGGAAAATCCATTTTTTCGCACACAGCATCAGTGACAGGTTCAGAAGTATTTTGTTGTGGTAGTGGTGGAAGTGGTGTTGTAATTGGTAATATTGGTGTAGTAGTAGTAGTCAACCATGTAATACCACGCCAGTCAACATCCAGGATGACACAATGCACTGCATTGAAAGGTTTGTGGTGCTCTCTTGACCGCACCAGTCCATATACGGACGTCAACGAGGCCAGAAAGAAACTCTTCGCCAAAGGAACTCCGTCCAGTGCATCCCACCTACCTACGATGCTTTGGAACAGCATGTGAAGAGATCAGTCTTCCAGGGTGGCTATGTCTGGGAGCAGGTCTTGGTCCCTCAACCCTTGCTTCCATCACCAACAAGCTGGGGCTGGCGGCAAACAGAGGATGGGTCCTACGAACCGCTCTGGACCACACTCCCTGAAGCTTCAAAAAGCTGCTTGAAGCTGTGTGTCGTGCGCTGCAAAAAAGGCTGTAGAAACCGCTGCAAATGCAAGAAGGCTAATCTGCAATGCACTGGAATGTGTGCTTGTGAAGGAGAATGCCAGTAGACAGACGCAAGTAGACACAGACTGAGATATCGGCCTGACTTAGAATGTGCAAATGCAAGATCACATTGCTTGTAAAAGTGTTGACTTCTTGATCCAGAGCCAGTAACTTGAGCTCAGAAACTCATACTGTACTAGACTGATGATTGCGTGTACCATGTGTCCGGTAGAATGGTAGTAGACAGTAAACCGTAGCCGCTTCAAAGTGAAGTGTGCAATAATTTGATACATTTCTGAGTTTGTC
This sequence comes from Eptatretus atami, assembly GCA_035128595.1. Classification (NCBI taxonomy): domain Eukaryota; kingdom Metazoa; phylum Chordata; class Myxini; order Myxiniformes; family Myxinidae; genus Eptatretus; species Eptatretus atami. Next base: position 117,066,284 of record CM068957.1, read on the forward strand.
ATATCACGATTATCAGTTCCCTTTTCAAAATAGAGTAAAGTATGTAATCTATAATGCAATTTTTGTTGATTCCAAACCCATTGAATGTGATGAATATCATTGACTCTTGTTCTCCAGGCAATAATGGGTACTTTTCAGCGAAATTTCAGGAGAGCAGCAATTTACAAATCAAATATGGCTTTTTTAGCGAAAATACTGGCTCATAAATTTGAATACCCTTTTCATGGTCAATTTACTGAATTTTATACTTTCCTTTATTCTACCACCATACAATAAGAAAATAAGAGCATATAGCCATTTCGCTAAAGTAGAATGGCGGCCATTTTTGAAAATGGTCGCCGAAGCTGACCAAGGCACAATCTCGGGTGGCTCCTATCTAGAATTGTTCGGAATACATTATTCTACATGCTGTACCAATTTTGGTGCTTTTATGCAAATTTGAACAATTGATCTGAAATATCAGACTACGCTGCAGGACTATATGCACACAATGCACAAACTAATCGGCCAAAAGTTTAGAATGTCCGCGTTCCATCATCATTTTTTGTTGTTTGTTGTTTTTTTCAACAAAACGTACTGAACAACGATCAATCTTCATGAGATTCTGTGCAGGTAAGCTTGGAATGGTGTGCAGAGTTGTACTGTACATTAGAAGCAAGAGAGCTGGGGGTAACCGTTGGATTGGTTGGTTCAAAGTGACTCCAGCATGCCTTTTCAAGAACTGCAGCAAGCTGAGATGTAGGTTAAGGATGTGGTACCAGGAACAGCACTGAGATGAGTATTGTCAGTCAGAGTTTGCTTTAGAGTGGGGAAACTTAGCTAAATATAGCATAACAATTGTGCATTTTGTGAGGAAAGCACCAAATTTGGCACACTAGTAGCCTATCATATTATGAACAGATTTGGATATTGGGCCATCTCAAATTTTTGATGGCAGTGGAAAATGGCTGCCACAGCCATCAGCGGCTGAATTTGAGATGGCCCAATATCCAAATCTTTCATAATATGATAGGCTACTAGTGTGCCAAATTTGGTGCTTTCCTCACAAAATGCACAATTGTTATGCTAAGTTGCCCCACTATTAGGTTTATGGAATTTTACCACCTACACCACCAAAGGTAAACGCAGGTTAGTTTTTACCATATCTGTCTGTTTGATTGACTGTGAGCAGGATATATCAAAAAGTTGGGGACAGATTCAGATATGAAACTTAGAGAGGTTAGGTGTGTGACAAGGACGAATCAATTAGATTTTGTTGAGGATCCGGATCCAGATCTGGATATGAGAATTTAAAGAAAAATTCAAATAATTCCTCACCATTGAGAAACGGGGCCAAAATCGCTATATAGCACGATATTTCAAAAAGGTTGTGGACAGATTTTGACAAAACTCAGTGGATGAGTTTGTTAAGTGACAAGACCAAGCTGATTTGATTTTGGTTAAGGCCAGGATCCAGATCTGGCCGATCGGTGGGATACAAAATGTAAACTGCTAAGCCTAGCGGAGGTATGCGCTCTACCAAGTGCCATTCTAGTTAATACAATGTAACTTCTCAAAAGGATTGGGCTGCCATCTTCAGAGCATCTGATATGGATTCTGCTTTGGAATACTTTAACAAAAGCCGACTCTCTATCTCTCTCTCAACTGCACCGGATTAGGTCTCACGTCTGTGGCTATCCTACCGATCCTCCCAGCCGATACAACGATTCATACGGCAACGCAGTTGCAATGAAACCGCTTGATTTCTCAACATGGAGGATTAACCTGTCTGCAGGCAACTTCAGCTAACTATGTAAGGCTCACATGCATGTCTTTCCCTAAGCAAGCCAGAAATAATTTATTAATCTCAAAGCTGAACTCTCTCCAAGCACTCTCCCTCCTCAAAGTCTGTCTCTGCGAAACAATTCACCATAGTCCATCCCCTCGCTCACCTCAAACAACCTCACCCAAGACTGCCTGAGGCAAGGCAGAATCACCTTCTTCTTTCATATGCAGCACAAGGCTGTGGTGTAGCATCATTGGCTGAGGGCACTGCTCTGCCACTGATGCAATGCCATCCCAGCCACTCAAATATGGACATGCTGCTGCTTCTCTCTTAGCAATGGTCACCAGCTAATGGCGGAAGTGGTCTTGCCTGCACTCTAAAAAAAAAAAAATTATTTGCAGTTTGTTAATTATTTTCCGGCTTTTTCCGTTGGCCTTGTACGATCGATGACTTTCCTCGATTGCTTCCCTCCTTATCTCTCTGATCCTCCATCACTCCAAAACCGTTTTTAAACTTTTAGAGGAATTAACAGAACATTGGTTGAACTATGCTAACTAACCACCATGGGAAGCAAGTCCAAGCAGACATGTCAGGCATTAACCCTTCATCAAAGCAAAATAAAGAACGACAACAGCCTTCACGAGCAAGACAAGTTATTCATCCCACATCTGATATACTCAACAACAGACGATCAAGCTCAAGATGGGATCCATCATTGCTACTTCTTCTTCTTTCGCATGCAGCACACGGCTGCGTGGTAGCACCATTGGCTGAATGCCCTCTGTAGGTTCAGGCAAGAATTTGTCCATGGTGCCAGCATCTTCTCTTGGCTCACCGACAGCTGAGGTAGCTCGTCTACTCTTCGCAAAGGACACCGTGGGATGTTTAACATCCACCAACTAATGCCAGCAGATGGGATGGCCAGTGGAAGTCCATCTGAGGGATGGCACACACATTTGATGAATCACCCTGCCAGGGAAACACCAGGATGAGTTTATAGTTGTCAAGATTCGAACCGAGGTTAGCCAGCTGAGAGGTGAGTGTGCATACCTCTCGGCTATCCTACTAACCCATCATTGCTATGGAACTTTGGCATTCTCTTCTCCAACTCCGATCTCCAATCAATTTGGCTTCTACCCGCTATTCCTCCATGGCATGTTAATTTTTATAACCCAACAATGAAGGGATGCAACAAATCTCAAACAGATCAGGACCATCTCTTACGTTTTCAATACTGTCAGGCACCAAGCCTTCTTTTCCTTACAAGATCAATGCTCAAGGAAGAGTAAGATGAGACAGGGTATGAATTGACAGTGGGGTAAAAGTTGGACACAATAAGCAAGGGAATAAATGAATAGGAAAACAGGAGAGGGGAAGGGAGGAAACACAGCAACCTGCAAATGGGATGGTTAGACTCAGCAGGGTTAATGGGGAGAAAAAATACAATCCATCACAACCTTCCGTTGGTTCTCAGCCAGAGATAAGTACATTCCTAGCTGCTCAGAACTCATTACAGTGTCCAAGACCTTCATCCGAAGTATCATGGGACATGGATCGACAATCTGGGCTGGTGCAGCCACTTCCCATTTTGCTCCCACGGAGGCAATCGCGCCCAAGATACTCCACGTTAATGGCATCTCTGAGGAGGAGGCCGAGTCACAAGGTCTGCATCTCGCTCACAGCAAGCACTCTTCCATCAACTAACTTCTGCTCATTACCTCCACCACCAAAGGTGGATGGAGATTATGTTTTCACCCCGATCTGTTTGTGAGCAAGATATCTCAAAAAGTTGTGGACGGATTCAGACAAAATTTGTTGGAGAGGTTGGGTGTATGACAAGGACAAAATAATTAGATTTTGGTGAAAATCCTTATACTGATGCAGATCCGAGAATGTATTAAGTGATTCTTCACCATTGAGCGATTGGGCTGAAACCGATATATAGCACGATATCTCAAGAAGTTTAAGACGGGCTATGATAAAACCTGTTGGATGAGTTGGTTCGGTGATGAGAACAAACCGATTAGATTTTGAAGGTCCGGATCTCGATCCGGCCCACCAGTGGGATACAAAACGTATACTGTTCAGTCTGACGGAGGTATACGCTCTATTGAGTGCCATTCTGGTTCTTCCTGCCCTCCACCAACCTGCCTAGGTCACACGCATTCTTCCAGAAAACCACACCTGGTTTCCTCCCCATTTCTAAGCCAACGCTCAACTTCCTCCCTTTCTTCTCTAGTCTGCAGAGTGAGAGATAGAAGAGCAACGAGGAAGGGAGGTGACAAGGCAGCAGAGGTGGTGGAAGTTCTTATAACTACCAAAATCAACAGGCTTACATGATGATGAGGACAAAGTATTTCACAGGAATAAAAAGACAGGTTTTTTTTTTTCATTAACAAATTTAATCACAACACAATACAAAATGGCACAAAAAGATTGCTCTGAGAGAACCGGGGTCAAAAGATGCACAGTTAGGAAGATAAAAAGGTGACGTTCTTCAAAGAAAAGTGAGAAAAATTAAGGAAAACTAATGCTTTGCATGAAATGAAATAGGTAGTAGAAGTGGAAAGGATATCAGGTGGGTGAAAAAGAGAGAGCAGGGTAAGACAGAGCAATCACTGCCCAAACTGGTGCTGCTTAGCAGCATAATTAAAACACAAAACTTTGGAAGGATTTGACTACAAGGGAGTTTTATGTACAAAGATTTCTTCTAAAAAGTGCACTGCCAAAGGCCCATAAAACAAGGAACAGCAAAAGTGAATAAATGTTATGTTTACAACCTCCAGAAGCATAACTTAGCTCGATAAAAGCTTTGTTGTCGCCCAAGAAACAAACTCGAAAAAACAAATGTTCCATGAACGAATCCAAAAAGATTTGAAAGTACTAAAATGTTTTGCCTTTTTATACAAAACGAATAACCAGGATAAAGGGGAGATTAAATTTAAAAGAACTGGAAAATTGAGCATTATGCAACACAGCACAACTGAAGGGTCCCTGTCAGTATCAAAAGTGGTGGATTAGGTCAATTAAAGCCCTGCTTGATGGATGAGCATGGTGGAACTGGAAGGGGCTAATGGGACTCGGAGGAGACGATTGCAAAAAAGAGAACGATGACGTATATTAAAGTGAACTCGGCTCAGGAATAGCTGACAGCTCGATAGTGGGATAACGATCAGCCCTGAAGATTAAAAATAATAATAATAATAATCAATTAAGCATTTAACAGGTGTAGGAAATATTACTCTGCCAAATATGATTTTCAGCAAAGATGCAACGCAGCATCTTCACAAAATGGCTGTGCAATGGACACCGATTTGTCCAAGCCCGATGCCGTATCCCACCAAACTGGCAGAAATTGAAACATCCACCAGCAAGTCGCACGAAGGCAGCCGATCGGAAAGTTCAGCGACGCGAAGGCTGTGCACCAGGTGCCAATTCTCATCGACGGGAACCGGCTGGCTGGTTGAAGGCTGGGCTCTGCAACCACGAGCGATCTTCATCGTAGGATCTGAACATAGGTCTGCCTCTTCATTTCCTCTTTCCCTTTCTGTCTCTTGCTGCGGTGGCCCTTTTGCAATCATGCTCATCTTTTACCTGGAAGTACAATATTGGATAATGATGATCACCAACATCAATGCTGCCCAAGTTTATGAGAAACAAAACTTGGACATTTATATTTTTATTACAAATGAAAGCACAATTTAGTTACACGTATACTTAAATTATAATTATCAGCAAGTTAAATTATATTGGAAAGCTGAGAACACATTTAAATAAATGTGGGCAGAGGTGATTAATCAGTGCAATGGGCTTACGGGATGGCCTAGAGGTACGCACACTCGCCTCTAGGCTGTCTAGCCTAGGTTCGAACCTCGACCCAGCTATAAACTGTCACTCTGGTGTTTCACAGGCAGGGTGATTCATAAATGTGTGCGCCGTCTCTCTGATGGATTTTAAACGGGCGTCCCATCTGCCAATATTCGTTGGTGGACGTTGAAGATCCCATAGTATCCTTTGTGAAGAGTAGGTGAGCAATCGCCGGCACCCTGAACAAAATTTCCAAATTCCTGCCCTAACCAGCAGAGAGTACTGTATCAGCGGCAGAGCCATACCCTCAGCCAATGATGCAACCCCGCAGCCTTGTGTGCTGCATACGAATGAAGACAAATTAGTGCAATCACAGATGCTCAGTGGCAAATATGGTAGTGAGGGGTGTCGGGGGAGCGGGGGGGGGGGGGGGGGGGGGGGGGGGGGGAGGGAATACCATTAAAGCAATCCTTAATTGATAATAAAATAACGGTTTTCAAAAATGTAGAAGTGAAATTTAAATGCTTCATTTGAATGCAAATAGGACTAAATTGATTGGATTTACTAGCATTATGGTGAAGGAGTAGGATACAAGAGACAGCACCAGTATGATGTTGTTGAAGAGAGCCGAAAGAAAGCGCAGAGGGGTTGAATGGTTCTCCGCTGGAATAATAAAGCAATTTGAATTTTCGGGAAGTCCCTGAGCTGTTGGAGTTGCCTGGTTGCGATTCCCGCGAGATTCCCATACCTCGCAAGTCGTACTGAATTGGTGTAACATAAAAGTCTGAATTTTTGGTTGCCACACATACCCTCAATAACTTTGGCAAACCAAACAATCAATCATACTTCTGGTATGTTGTTCTCGACCCCATGAGAATGCAAAAATTTCAATGATCCGGCTGCAAATCTCTGATCGCAAGTTACTGCTGCAAGTGCAAGTTAACACGTCCTTCAATCCTGAAAAATCTGTCTCACACCACCATTCCAGAATGGTTGTCTAACAAAACCAACCTATCTATTTCCTCGCTCATTCACTGAAAGAGGTTGTCTCTTGAACTTACTGGAATCATCATCAGCAGTGACATTTCCTGTGCCAACCACATAACAAAGCTGGCCTCCAAAGCCTGCCACAGACTGGGAATCCTCCATCAATCCAAGTCTTCCCTTGGAAAAATCAGAGCTAATCTCACAGTCTACAAGGGCTTTGTCTGTAGTTCAATGGAGAACTGCTTTCTGCTTTGGGCTGGTACTCCAGCATCACATATGTCTCTCTTGGATTCTGTGGAATGTAAAGCTCAAAATGATTGGAATCTCCCATGATGAGGCCGAATCTCAAGGTCTGTTTCTCTCACATCGCAGGCAGGTCAGTGGTCTCTGTTTTCTAACGTCCATTCTCCAATATTGCTCCCTCGACTCTTTCCATCATCCGGCCTTCCCCAGCAACTCTGAGATGCACGTGTTCTTCTAGTAACCCCCTTCTGGTTAAACTTCCAAAATCCTAGCTGACTGCACACCTCAACTCTTTTATTCCTTGCTTCTTCTACCTTATGGAACTTCCTTCCAGAGGATGTTCCGTCTCACTCTTCCCTCCAGGGCTTCAAAAGCAAGCAGTGCACCGTCATCTCGTCATCCACGATTCTGACCCATGACCTTTATTACCCCCATTAACCTTTCCTAACCCAACCATTTTACTTGCTAGCTTCAGCGTTTCCTCCTTTTCCTCATGTCCGATTTGTTCATTCCCTTGATGTTTGGTCCACTGTCAGTTATACCTTGCTCTTCCATGAGCCTCGCTCCTGCAATAAAAAGGATTTGACCCGAACCTTTTCAATTATACCATCACAACTTGCCTGCTGACGACTCGGTCAGTCAAAGGCATATCAAAAAGAAGTGCAGCACAAGACGTTGTTTCAGTGACAAACCTCGAACCTTGCCTGCAGCTTGGATAATATGCAAAAGACAGCGCTGAAACTCTTCCAGCACAAGACGCTCTGAAGCTTCAGGAGGCAATCCGCGGCGTTCTGCTTCTTCCGCCTGGGCCATGAGGCACCCACATGTCGCTTCTGCCACCTCACGAGTGACAAAGCTAAACGGAAGCCTGCATACCACAAAATACTGTTGCTCCAGGGATGAAAACACAGCAAATGTAAAATAAATGAACAAATAAGTTGACACATGATGATCACATTGTTTGTTATTCAGGTTTGATCTCATAAAAGTAAACGCCATTATACTATCAGAGGTAATCCTCACCCTAACCCGAAAGATGATCAAGCATTGACTTGGACTCAAAACAAAAAAACATGACTCACCTGTAGTTTGTTTGTACAGTGGTCATGTTAAGTCGAAGGCACAATAACACGCAGCTTGTGAGGCTGAACGTCAGTGACTTGGCCCCATTAAATGCTCAATCGTAGTGATTGTGTAGAGCATCTAGTTGCTTTAGTCAACAGTTTTGAATTCCATCCAGGCCTGGGCTTTTAAAGTTTGGCATTTTTGATGCGTTGTTTTTTTATTCATTAAATATCACTGAGGAATTTCCTTGAATGTTTTTTTTTTTGGTGTGTGGTGTGTGTGTGTGTGTGTGTGTGTGTGCGTGTGCGTGTGTGTGTGTGTGTATGTGTGTGTGTTGCTTGTGTGTGTGCGTGTAAGTATGTGTTGACTGACTGCCTGGACGCAACTGAGGTTGTGGATCTATGATGTGGACCTGCGATCGGGGTTGTGGATCCGCCGTTTGGAGAGGTTCTGGGCTGAAAGGATCGAAACCTCAAGGACGAACGGTGCCCAGCTGATGATCCAGGCAGTCGAAAGTGCGTGTGTGTGTGTGTGTGTGTGTGTGTGTGTGTGTGTGTGTGTGTGTGTGTGTGTTGCACTTTCACTGGAGAAATAAACGCAGTGTACCAGCTACAATTTGCCATTTGTCATCTACTGGCATTTCTCAAGATATTGAGTCAGAGAAGCTGGAGGACACGACAACAATTTAAATTCCTCCAAAGAAAGATTATTAATTTCTTGATGAGCAAGTTCCCCATCAAGGTGGTTTCATATTTTAATGATGGAGTTTCACCCCAATAAAAAAGGCAAGAGAATAACTTAAATGTTGCATTCGATCGTAAAGAATATAGGATGAGCTGAGTGGACTTTTGTTTTGCTCCTGAAAAAGCACACGTGATGGTGTTGGTGGCACAGTGAAACATTTCGCAACTAAAGCCAGCTTTCAGCACCATATAATGATCAAAGAATGTCACCAAAACAGGTGTTTGAATGGGCCAAGCAGAGCATCCCAGGTGTAGACTGAGTGGCTATCTTACAAAAGATGAGGTTGAAGAAGAGCAAGTTATTCATGAACAAAGATTCAAATCAGCCATTCATGACGATTCAAGGAACCAAGAAAGGTCATGGTTAAACTATCCTGTTCAGGGCTCCAAAACTAAAGTGATAGTGAAGGAGCACTCATTGAGTCGAAAATGGTTTGTGAGTAAAAGTTTCAAGCAACTCCCTCTTCAAGATAAGTGGTGATGTTACATGTAAGTGGAATGACAAGTGGTGGCCAGCTTGTGTCCTGGAAAAGTTTCCTGACAAACGAGATCAAAGGAAGATTCCTGCACCCAGACGGAGCATCCTCATCATTTTATTTTATTTTATCTGAGAAGAAGGACGACGAGCAGATAGTTTCTCGAGACAGCATTTTGTCAATCGGGAACCTGACAACACAACAGGATAGAGACACATACTCGGTGAGAAGGGAAGCAATGTTGCCACTCAGCACTTTAATTCAAGCAAGTTTGAATGAGAAACTGATTTTCATGGATAATGGCTACGGTATGTACTTCATGATCTTTCAGTAAACGATTCTTCCAAAGGAATCCCTCTTGCAATGATGCCAGCCAAAGCAGTGAGAGGTAAAATAATGCTTTTCAAGGAGTGTTTTTATTTTTAACATTTGAATTCTTCTTCTTCTTCTTCTTCTTCTCCTGTCATATGCAGCACATGACTGATTACAAGTAGCACCGTTGGCTTGGGTGAGGCTGTACCACTGATGCAATGCCCCCTCTAGATTAGTGCAGGAATTTGTAATTTGTTCATCGTGCCACCGATAGCTTGCCTACTCTTCAGGAAAGACACCACGGGATTTTTAACGTCCACCAACTTATGTTAGCAGACAGGACACCCGTTTAATGTCCAACCGAGAGACGGCGCACACATTGATGCTTCGCCATGCCTGCGAGACACCAGAATGACAGTTTATAGCTGGACTGAGATGTGAACTGAGACTCAACAGCTCAGAGGCGAGTGCGCTTACCTCTAGGAGTCTCGGTCTAGGCCATCCTGCCAGCCAATTTGAATGAATTTTCTGTCCTTTCAGGTCATAAGTACATTAGAATTGTGAAATATTTCCTGTAAGCCTGCCGACAATCACTGCAAGGTCACGAGATATTGATAATATTCCAAAGAATCATCTATGCATTGGTACAAAATTGTATGCATCTCTAATACTAGAGTTCATAGAACACCTTACCCCACACAGTCTTGAGAAAAAGGGTATGGGAAGGGTCTATTAAACTCTTGCTTTGTGTTTCCGAGCACAATCGATATTGTCTATGAGCTGCGATTTTGTCTGAATATGAATGTTCCCTAATGCTTCAAGTGCGAGCTGCAAGTTTTATTGGTCAAAATGGTGTAAAATGGTGTAATATTGTTGCGGATTTGGAAAACTATCGCACTCAACATCCAGGTTCCTATAGCCCAGTTATATCGGTATGTATGTGTTTTATAGATAGCCCCCTTTCCCTTGTCTAATGGGTAATTAAATGTTCATGCACTGTGATTTATTTTTATAGTTAGGATGTTTATTGGAAAACAAATCAGCAACGACAACAGAAAACGGACCGTTACAACAGTTCTGCAGAGAACAAGGACAACACTCTGCTCCGGATTATCCGCGGGCCGAGTGGGGAGGGGTCGAGCTGGTGGGGGGGGGGGCATAAAAGGGGAGGCAGAAGCTGGTTACGAAGAGGCATCTCCCGACCTGGACATCTCGTCTTGCTGGAGCGTTCGTCTTGCTGGAGCGTTCGTCTTGCTGGAGCGCTCGTCTTGCTGGAGCGCTCGTCTTGCTGGAGCGCTCGTCTTGCTGAGCGCTCGTCTCAGGAGCCTGTCTGGCCGGTCTTGGTCAACGTCGTCCTTGTCCTCCTCACCACGACCGAGAGCTCGAGCGATGCCAGTCCCCGCAGGAACTGCAAGGGTCGCCCGCCGGTTGGTCCGGTTTCGGCTCGCCTCTCGCCGGACCTAGTCAGCATGAAGACCGCACGAGGCGGACAGGTCCGAGATAAGCCTCAATAAAGACCATTTGGTCTGGTCATCTTTGGGTGTGTGTGTGCGTGTGTGTCCGTGGGCCCGTTTGCCAAGTAGTAAATCATATAAGTGCTTTTGCTGTATATACCTTGCATACGTGCTTATTAATATTCGGTTTAGTTCTGCCTCTTGCGTGCTTCCCTAGTTTCCC
>CM068957.1:117077713-117087990 GCA_035128595.1 Eptatretus atami
GGGCGATCGGTCGAGCCGACTCTGCAGCTCCATCTAGCGGTCGTGCTCGTGGCCGACGTCCGGCCCCGCAACAATATTTTGTCCAAGTACTGCTAAACTGGAGGTTCTTGGAAGTGTCAACACAGTGATTTGTGTTCTACAGTGATCAAGTTTTAAAAGCTGTAGAAAAATGAAAAAACAAGCTTTTTTCGGATGTTTACCGTCATCGCTGCAGCATTTTATACACCACCTTATTTAACACATCACATTAGTTCTTCATGCCTGGTGTTTGTGTCCTTTATGACATCCCTAAAAACAGTGAGTTTCCTGTTTGGAATGATTTTCAATTTTGTTTGACTGCCACACAAGAAGACAGACTAAAGCAATTACCTTACACCTCTGTGCACATGTGCGATTGGGACGAGATTCCATACATTTTGCCAAATTCAGAGCCAAAGTACTGTATTTTTCGGCCTACAAGTCGATGCAGAGTACAAGTCAAATTGGATAATTTTCCCATTTTTCTTTTCTTCATTCATGGATGTCATTTTGGAGTACAAGACAAACCTTGATAAACTACGGTAGTTAGCAAAACGCATTCAGAACAAGAGGTGTTAATTCCTCCCTGACAGTCACAATGCATCGCTAGCTACGGTACTTCCAGGTTCATCAATATTAATGAGCTGTTTTGTTAATAATTTTGAACTACTTTGTGGGACGACCTTTCAAATAAATTGGGAATGTAAATAGTTTTTCAACATGTTTGTTGTCATATTGAGAGAGGTACAGTATTTAAAACAATCGACAGAATCATTATCAGCAGTGGCTCATAGCACATTACATTTTGGCGGAGTTCACTATGCGTCAGCGAGTGGATTAACGTTCAATTGCTCTCGATTCCAGATTCACAGCACACTCACCCGAAAGCCCCATCAGAGTGAGGGGAGTGCTAAATCGCTCCAGGCTGTCCAAGATACGAAGGCCTGCCTCTCCCTCCCTGTAACCCCTCCACTCCACACCCGCACCTCAATTATTAAGACAAGCAATCTCGGCCCTACATTTTGGTGAGTACCCCTGTAACTGTTCATTTAATTGTCTGTGTTATTTTCTAATTTGTTTAACATTTGTCTCGAATATGTAGTGAAGTGAGGTGAAAGTTATGCACGGGTAACCAAAAATGTCACCTGGGAACGAATATCTCCCCCCCCCCCAACATTATAACTCAACGTTGATGCGACTATCTTGTCTGCTTAACATTGTTTTGCTTAATGTTGTACATTTTAGGAATGCCTCCACATTGTGGTAACTTGCTGAAGTGTATTTCAAAATAACCCTTTGAACCCTAAGCTCCTTAGACTTTTGGCTCTCCCACCCTGAGCTCACTGGTGGGGAATAAAAAGTACACGGAGGGGACGGCCACTCAGGTAAACGGAGTTTGAATAGCACCGGTAATGGACGCTCGGGTATATGGAGGTTTGAATGGGGGCCGGTAAACCGGACGCTCGGATATATGGAGGTTTGAATGGTGGCCGTAAACCGGACGCTTGGATATATGGAGGTTTGAATGGTGGCCGGTAAACCGGACGCTCGGATATATGGAGGTTTGAATGGCGGCGGTAAACCAGCCGCTAGGGCTCAAAGGGTTAACAATTACACAATTTCTTTCAGAAAATATCACACTTTGCAATTTATTTTCATTTATGCAATTCAATGTCTTAAACCATAATGTCAACAATAAATCTATTCTGAGTACAATTAGAAGCCCGGACTTCAAGTGAAAAAAGTATCAACTGAAACGCCAAAAATCCAGTACTGCTAAAGTGCAGGTTCATGTTCTGACTCTTGTTCTAGTGTTCAAAAAGAAAATTTATTTAAATTAAGTAGTCTCTCAATCATATGTCTGTATATTTTGAACAATGAAGACTGATAGAGTGAACCAAATGCTTAACCCCACTTTTCGTTTCACACGCGAGGTAATGAGGGGAGGGAAAGAGGTGTATAGAATTGCATATAACTTCCTAATCATCTTATTTGCTAGTTTCAGTGTTTCCTCTCCTCCTCTCCTCTTGTCCTGTTTCTTCATTCCCTTGATGTTTGTCCCACACTAATTTCTACCTTGCTCTTCCATGAGCTTCGCCCCTGCAAAGAAAAAGAAAAAAAAAGAAGAGAAAGGCAAATCCAAGCAAGGTTTTTTTTTTTGCACAAATGATATTGAAGTATACTGTAACAGACTGCATCAGTGACATTTTGATCTGAGGGTAATCTCAGGTCACAGGTGAACTCAAAACTGAACTGATGTCTCAGAAAAAGTTTGGTTTTTAACTTATAACATCAAGGATGGTGCCGATGGATCAGGCTTGAAAATGATGATATAATACACACACACACACACACACACACACACACACACACACAAATATCTGAGGGCACGTTGAAAAGTAATGCCTCCTATTCTTTTTCTCCAAAACAAGTTAAGATACTCCAATGAAATAAAATGCAATCCGCACATAAGTTTCTTCCCAACACAGGTTGTGAAGTCTCATGATTCTGCACTAGATGTCTCAATGCTATGTTAATCAAGATGACAGAGGGCAGCACGACATTGCCAGTGATGTGAAGCGTGAAGTGCTGGAGATGAGAGTTGGGTGAACCATCATGACCCTGAGAGTAAGAGATGGTCAATTCCACCACAAAGTTCACCTGAGAATTCCACCTGAGAGTAAAAGATGGTCAATTCCACCACAAAGAGAGTTCCACCACAAAGGATCACCAGCCCCAACTTGGTTCTGTCAAGTTTTAATCTCTTCCCCAAGTTTAAGGAACACATTTGTGGAGAACATTTCTTCCGCTGATTGGTCAAGGCCACTGTGAAGTGCTGGTTAAATCAGCAGGATGCACAGTTCTATTGTGACTGCATCACAAAACTACTTGAATGTTGGCAGAAATGTGTGGACCGCAGTGGGGATCATGTTGAGAAATAAATATGCACCATGGTACAATAAAATAAAACCGTAACCTCCCCTCACCACCCCCTCTGCCCCCCCATTTTTTTTGGCACCTGTCCACCAATGATGTGAACCCTGTAGAAAAGATTCCTTTAAGTGTATGTAGAGCCCAATGATGAAGCAATGATGCCAGCCCTGATCTGGAAGGCTGGCTTTTCATTTTTGAAAAATAATCAAAAGTCACTGGGTATAATGTGAGTGAATATGGTGGATGTGGGATCAGTTAGATATGCTGTTCTTTGAAGAGTTCTTTGAAGAGAATATGGTTGGGCATCATCATGGTGGAAGTGAAACCCTGACTGTTAGTTCCTGACATTTCTTCTGCATGGCTGACGGAAAATGTTTTTCCAAAACTTCGTGCACCAACTGTCACCAGTAACTGTTGTTCCCAATAAAGTGCAATGGGTGAGAATGATACCATGAGTATCCCATAATATGACAACCATTATCTTCTCAGCTGATGCCTGCACACAAATCTTTGGTGGAAGCGAGTCAAAATTCTTACACTTTGCCAACTACCTTTTGTTTTCCGTGTTGAAGAAACGCCTCTAGGTTTTGTCCATATTCACAATGGCTTTCACAAACTGTCCCCATTCACTGTATTCCTGGTCAGCATGTTTTGAGACATGGAGAATAGTGTTGTTCTTTTGTTGTCCAGCGTGCAGAAACTTTTGACATTTTGAGATTGGTGCACAAAATCGTATACACAGAACCATTTGATATGCCCATGGCCATGACGATTTCTTCCACCGTTATTTGGCGATTGCTCATCATCCATAATTCCACAAGCTGAATGTTCTTCTGTGAATGGCTTGTTCATGGTAGTCTGGGACGAGGTTTGGTTTTTCTGCTTTCACGTCCTTTAACCTCCACATCAAACCCTGAACGTTCTTCACGTCCATGGTTGACTCTCCAAATATTTAGATCAGCTGGTGATGAATATCCAGAGGAGTTTGCCCACTTCAATGCAAAAATTTGATGATAATGCGTTGCTCACGCAAGCTGAAAGCAACCATTTTCCACTGTAAAAGTAAACAGTGCACATATGTATGATGCCGCCAATGACAAACAAGACTTATTCTGCTGCTACGTGTTGAATGACATGGGAAACATTTCACCAATAACGTGTTCAATTGACACTCAGTTCATATTGATGGATTCAGGAGTTATGAATGGGGAGACCTCATAATAGGCGAGTTATTGCAGATACTCTGGTCAAATTCCAATTTCCTGCCACCTCCAGTTCAATGCCAGGCCTGGCCAGCAGACTCGTGAAAGACCTGCCAAAAACTTTTTCTCAGTGGACCCGCCAAGGAAGAGGAAATAATCGGTGCTGTTAAAGTAGAAATAGTAGACTGTCATACATATAAAGGGAAATGTAAATCTGCTACGAAGGCTGAAAATGCAAGTCGTAATACATTGTCTCGAACAAATGTATAAGTAAGAGTAGAATCAATAAAAATAGCCAGAATAGGGAACAAACCTCTGGGTTCCAGGAATATGTGGCGTGCGGGCTGGTAGATCAGAGATCTGTGACAGTTTGGTGCGTGCAGCTGCCTGCTGCTGAACCCGGACTTCCGCAGCATCTGCGAGATGCATCAGGGTCTTCCTTTCTTGGCTATCTTCCATGTTCTTACAACCCACACACTTGCACATGCTCGAACACATTATTTTTGCCTAAGTCAAGGGAAGCGGATAAGGCGATGTGAGAGGGGGAAACAGCAGCTTAGAAAAAATTATTATTTGCAAACAAAACAATATTCGATTGCTGATGTACAGTGAATAATTGAGAGAATAAGAAGTTAGGGTGTTGTGTTATGGATTCGCACCTCATAACATTCACAATAGTTTTTGAGGCAGCCAGAGCGCTTGCAGTGACATCCCTTATTGTGTCGACGTTCTGCCTCGCCTTCTTTCCCCTTCCCAATCTTTGGCCGAAATGCTTCTGGGTTCCGGCCGAGACACGACTGCAAGGTGGTAACAGTTTAAAAAAAATAATAATATATATATATCTAAATAAACAAGAAGGAAATATACTGTGTAACGTTACATTCATCTTCAATGAAACAAAGGAGTCATGGTGAACCTCCAAGTTGTAAAAAAAAAACACAACTCAACTTTTAGCATAACCACAAATATTAAGAAAATCATTTAACAAGCACGTTGAGTCACATTAAACTTGATCACGAAGGGGGAAAAAAAAAACAAGAGATTTTCACCGTCCGTGTGAGGACATCAAAACAGGGATGATAAGAAGGAAAACCTGAAAAAGGTAAAAACCAGTGTTCTCCTCAAACTCTACTTTGAATTATGCCACAGGTTTTATACAAGGTGAATGACGCCATTGAGAATAACCACAAGTAACCAAACAAGGGCTCGAAGAGTGAAAATGGGTCCATTTAGATTTTAGATGTTAAGAATGCACAACAGGATTAACTTTAGATATATAATATATATATATATATATGAGCAAACACCACCCGTTGCTTCGCTGACAGGAATACTAAAGGGAGGAGGAGAAAAAGAGGGGGAAGAGGAGAGAGAGGTGGGGGAGAGAGTGGGGAGACTGAAGAGGTGGAGGGGAAGCGAAGAGGGGTGGGGGTCGAGGAGGGTTGGGGCAAGGGAAGACAGTGTGAGGTGAGAGGAAGGAAGGCAGACGTGTGGTGTGAAGCATTAATTATGATTCATACTGTCTCATAAAAATGATTCTGCAAGAATACAGCTTTGAAGATGGAAACAAAATAATGTCTGAAATCCATTTTCTACCGGTTATACTATAAACAGGGCCTGGAGACAAACACCGCCTAGAAACGTCCGGAGACAAAACCCGCCAGACACATCCAGAGCCAAGCCGTCTGGACACAAACACTGCTCGGATACATCCGGAGACAAACACCGTCTGGAGACAGGCACTGCCCAGACGGTGTTTGTCTTGCCTTGTTTGTCTTGCGGTGTTTGTTTTCAGGATTTGGCAGGTTGGAGTTGGTGTGATTACCAACTCCAGTAGTTACTGTATACAACCCAGAAACCTTGAGTAGCTTTCACCGAAAAACAACGTTGCATTTTTAGAGACATTTCAAGGATATATTCACAAACATTATTCTTTATTAACAGCTGCATGCGATGGGTGGAAAAAAAAAATTGGCTCGGTAATTTAGAAATTATGTTAATACTGCAAACTGCTCGGAAATTGGGTGTTATTGCACGAACCACTCGCTCAAGGTGATGGAGCACGAACCACTCACTCTGAATGACGTGGCGCGGCAAAAGCGTCCGCAGTGTGTGAACGATTCATTCAGAATGACGTAGCGCAGTACCGTTGTCAACAATGGGCACTCGGCAAGTGGCTTAAGCACTCATGCAAGCACTTCAATTAAATGGTTGATAAGGAACAGTTGTCCAGGATGTTGCTGCATACCATAAAGGACCCGTTTAACTTTAAAACCCATCTTCGCCTCACATGCAGCAGTTAATGAAATAAAATGAAATAATGAAATAAAATGACTTCATCCACAAAAGAGTTGCAGCTTAATGCAGAACAACACTGGAGACATCGCAAAGTTCAATCACCCGTGAAATAAACATTGCAGAAAATACGCCATGTTGCCTGCTCGTCTGTGCACGTGTCACGTGGTACATCGGTTCGGAGTCCACGCAAACATTATAACGTTTTTTTTAAACTTCCATTTTTCACCAGATTTGCTTTGAATCTTTGTAGAGCACCTCACAAAACCTCCGAAAATATAGAAAAAAAAATCTGGCAGACGCTATGAATAGGCAGTCCCTCTGGGGGACAGGGCACGAGGTCTTGCAGTGAATGCATTAAATCATATAGCTCAATGAAGCGGGTTAATTTTGTTACGTTCCTAAAAAAATTTGTTCACTCAATATAATTCTCCAAACAGGAGAAAAAGATAAGTTTAAGTCTGTGGAAATTTTACATTTTCTTTTGTTTGTATGGAGAAGGAGAGAACATAGCCTTGCTTGCTTAAAGTAAATAGGTATATCGGCTTAGTTATAAGACTCATGATTTCTTTACATTATCAGATGTCACAACAGATTTAGACACTTATTTAGTCCTGACGATATCCGATCCTCAAAACTGAGCTAATATTTCGATAATATACTTTAATTAATCCGTGAGAGTATATCGTGGAAAATTGTATCAATCCCGCCACCCGGATCCGCACAATACAAACAAAACAAGTTCATATTCATTTTTAAACAACACAATACTAATGTTTTTAACTTGGGAAGAGTTCAGAAATCAATATTTTGTGGAATAACCCTGATTTTCAATCACAGCTTTCATGCGTCTTTGCATCCTCCACAGTCTTTCACATTGCTGTTGGATGACTTTATGCCACTCCTGGCGCAAAAATTCAAGCAGCTCGGCTTTGTTTGATGGCTTGTGACCATCCATCTTCCTCTTGATCACATTCCAGAGATTTTCAATGGGGTTCAGGTCTGGAGATTGGGCTGGCCATGAACAGGGTCTTATCTGATGTCCTCCAGTCCACACCTTTATTGACCTGGCTGTGTGGCATGGAGCATTGTCCTGCTGGAAAAAACAATCCTCAGAGTTGGGGAACATTGTCAGAGCAGAAGGAAGCAAGTGTTCTTCCAGGACAACCTTGTATTGGCTTGATTCATGAGTCCTTTAACAAGACAAATCTGCCCTATTCCAGCCTTGCTGAAGCACCCCAGATAATCACCGATCCTCCACCAAATTTCACAGTGGGTGCGAGACACTGTGGCTTGTCGCCTCTCCAGGTCACCGTCTAACCAGTAGACGGCCAGGTGTTGGAAAAAGTTGAAAATTGGACTCATCAGAGAAGACGACCTTACTCCAGTCCTCTATGGTCCAATCTTTATGGTCTTTTGCAAACCTCAGCCTGGTCTTCTTTGCTTCTCATTGATGAGGGCTTTTTTTCTTGCTTTGCACGAACTTCAGCCCTGCCCCTAGGAGCCTTTTTCGAACCGTCCTTGCCGTGCACTTCACCCCAGCTGCTTTGCCATTCTTTTTGTAGGTCACTTGATGTCATCCTACGGTTATTTAGTGACATTCAAATGAGTTGGCGGTCATCCGGTCAGTGGAAAGTCGTTTTCCGCCCTCTGCCAGTCTGTAGCTTGTTGTCCCCAATGTCTGCTGCTTGACCTTGTCTTATGAACCGCCTCTTTGAAATTTTAAGGATGGAAGCAACGTGCGCTCACTGTATCCCTCTGCCAGAAAAGCCAGAATTGAACCCTTCTTTCCCACTCAAAACTTTTCTTTTCAACTCTTTTGGCATGGTTAATAGTTATTTTTTGATTCCAATTACTTTTGAGGTACTACGAGACTGTTTTTGCCATCCAGCTGGTCCTATTGCAAGAGGATAGTGATGACCACAGGCAGTGGTTTTTAATACTTTCCTTGTTAAAATAAGATTCGGTTCAGGTGATCACCTAATCAGTACCTCACTAAGTAGAATGAGGTGTGCCTGTGTTGGAATTCAACAGACTGGAATGGAATGGCTGCCATACATGTAGAGCTGCTGATTTTAATTTTTTTTGAGTGGTCTCTTATTTTTTTCCAGAGCTGTATATATATATATATAATATATAATATATATATATATATATATATATATATATATATATTATATATGTGTATATATATATATATATATACTGTATATATATATTATGTATATATATTATATATGTTATATGTATAGTTATATATATGTATGTATATAAATATTGTATATATGTATGTATATATAATATATTATATATAATATATATAATATATATATATATATGTATTGTTGCGGACCTGGGTCGGTGGCGAGGAAGACCACGAGGGATGTACTACCTCAAGTTCCCACTCAGACTCTCCGGAATCGCAGGTCGACGCACACGAATAACTTTGTGATTAGGCAGGTTGCTAATCACCGTGAACGCCAATAATTCGACCACGTGACTTAGGGTCCTCCGTCAATGAATACTGTTTACCGAAAGGTCACGTGATCTAATTGTTGCCGGGGGACATGCCCATTGCCCACGGGATGCACTTGCTCAAACGGGATCACCTTACCAGATCAGCTGCAGCTGAGCGGGACTTCCAAGCACGTATCGGCTCGGAAACAGATCGTTGGTGAAAACTCCCGGCGAAATTAGGGTGTGAACATGCTGGACCAATGAGGAAAACACAAAAACGAGATGGGACATTTCGATACAAAGCATATATTTACAATCAAGCGAGGAAAAGTGTGTGGCACAGTGAAATGGGTTATTTGTATGTGCAGCAGGGATAGCAAGGAATTTGTGGGATGCGGCAAAGGAAAGCAATCTTACAAAACAGACACAGAGCAGAGTTATCCCTTATAACTTCTACAATCTTAACCTTAAACGAGGACAGGCACCACCCTCTCTCTCCTCCTTTCCTTCCTTCCCTCCTCCTCTCTCTCTCTCTCTCTCCCTACATCTCTCTCACACAACACGGAGGTACACGCTCCACAAACAGACCTTTACACGGCGAGGTTAGGGATTTTCGCTCACGCATCTATTTTCCCCTCTCTCTATCCACCTGTCTATCTCCGTCTTCTTTGGACCCACAAAGAGCATCATTGGCTGACTCGCAATCCCATTTTCCTCTGACACGACACAGCATCTCCCACATTGCACGACACCACAACACCCATCCCACACTTTAGACACCACCAGTATTCCTCCCACCGACTCTCTCCTAAGCGTCTGGGTTGCGTTTGTCTGCAACTGCGCAGGTATTGCGCCAGCGTTTATCTATCGCTTTCTTCTCTCTGGGCTATATCTAATCTTCCGTGTGTGTGTGTGTGTGGTGTGTGTGTGTGTGTGTGTGTGTGTGTGTTCAGTGTGCTCCTCCATAACTCCAAAACCATAAAAGCTCGAGACTGAAACTTTGCAAGCATATAACAAAATTCCAAGGAAGTGGAAGAGTGAAAATTGGGTGTTTGGGTAATTAAACACCCCTTTTGAAGTAATTAATGGCCTTATTTAATTATATCCTTCATCAGGCGATCCTCGGCTCTCCGATCTAAAGGGTTTCCTGGGTAACCTCGCTGGGGTCTGAAGCCGCCATGTTTTTTGGCCTGCTCAACCATGCTTTGACTTGGAACAGGCCGCAACGATTTCTTAATGTAAAAGTTTTTTTTTCACTTTCCTCACTCATATGAATGCCTGTTCATCAAAGCTATGAATCGTTGTGTACATCACTTTTGTAAGTAATATGGTTTTCAAATTAGGAGCTTGGAGTGATTTCATGCATTATAT
>CM068957.1:117132871-117148777 GCA_035128595.1 Eptatretus atami
ATATATATATTGTTATTTTGGTATGGATAAGATCCATCTCTGTTTTTAAATTTGGCTTATGGTACATTCTACCCCCTCCTTCCCCTCATTCCTGCGTTTGGTTAATAATAAAATGCTTTTATACATGTTTTATACATTTTGTTTTTTTGGTATGGATTAGATCCATCTATGTTATTAAATCGTTTAAATACTTGTTTCAGTTGATTTGGGGGATGGGTTGGATATGTATCGTTTTTCAAATGGTTCTGTCCAGTGTCCATTTTCCCCCCTCCCACAATCCCTGCCTGGTTTGGTCGAGTCAACATTTCCATTTGATTTGTTTTCATAATGAAACGATTAATGTTTTATATATTTTTAATTTGGGGTTGCGTGCACTAGCCCAGAGACAAAGTAACTTCCTCGCATTGGAATCGTTATCATTACTTCAGCAGTTGAGTTAGGTTGGTCATGTCAGGTCAGGTATGGAAGCATGCGCCGGAGCTGTTAGGGTGAGGTTGGGCTACAGTTTAACATTGTTTTAAGAGGAGAAGAAGTACAAATTGGCGATTTAGCGATCTCTCGTTGTGGTACTTTAGTGATGTATCCTGGCGTCTTTTTTTAATCTTGGTACGTAGTTCAGAAAACACTCGAGAATAAAAGGTATGGCTTTTAAATGCTTATGACTTCACTCTATGGTAATTTATTGGGTGGTCGCGAGACTACCCTTAGTCTCAGGTTTTCCGTCTGTCTGTATGTCTGTTGGGTGGTCGCTAGAACTACCTATTCTCAGGTTTTCCGTCTGTCTGTATGTATGTAATGGACAGCTCTGGAGGCCAGAGGAGTCAACCGATTTTGATGAACTTGACTGGTACTTCATACCAGGATCTAGTTGTTAGTTTTTGAGCACCGTTGCTATGGACGCCACCGTTGCCTACAACGGGACTTTGAAATTTTTGAAAAATCCGAAAAATATTAATATATATATTTTATTTTCTAAAATAAAAAATCGGCTTCCAGGCTTTTATGCGCACTTAATCAACCTCTTTGTCAAAATTTCAGCCCGATCCGTTAAAAACTATACTAGTATGCAATTATATAGCGACCACCCATGTCGCCTACCGGCTTGTCTGTTTGTTTGTATGTAATGGACAGCTCTGTAGGCCAGAGGAGTCAACCGATTTTGATGAAACTTGACTGGTACTTCATACCAGGATCTAGTTGTATGTTTTGAGCACCGTTGCTATGGACGCCACCGTTGCCTAGCAATGGGACTTTGAAATTTTGAAAAAATCCGAAAAATATTTTTATTATATATTTTTCGAAAATCAAAAATCGGCTTCCGCGCTTTTATGCGCACTATAACCTCTTTGTCAAAAATTTTCAGCCCGATCCGTCAAAAACTTGACGACTAGTAGCCAATTATATTACTATATCTTCACACCACATGTTCGCGTTTGGGATTCCTAACGGAGGGTTAGGGATCGAACACAATCGATGAATGGACAGTTGCTCTTCATGTTCTATATGGAACAACGAATGGACAAAATCCATCTGATACTGTCTCTTATCGACATATTTCAAATTCGCCTTAGTCTAGCGACCACCCATGTCGCCTACCGGCTTGTAAGCATATCGTTGTGTACACATTTGAATGGGTGGCCATTTTTTCCCGTATCATCCCTCTACATGGAGTACTACCGTAACTCCATGATAGTGATAACATCGCTCCAAGCTCCTCATGAAATATCAATCTAAATGAAAGCAGATCGCACAAAAAAGGTGAAGCAATTTGAACCCAGGCTAGATAGCTTAGAGCGAGTGCGCATACCTCTCGACCATCCTGCCATGGTATGGAAATTCATGGCTTTGCAACCAGTGGAAACATTTTTAATTTCTCTCTTGAACGCGGCAAGTTCACTTGTCCCATTCCTTCACTCACTCTAATCCTCCAATTTATTTTGGCCAACTCCGGGGATGTCCTCACGGAGAACCGAGCCGCGGTCACCACACCCACTTAATTATTTTCGTTGTACTCAGTGAAGTTACACTTTGCGAAAAACAAAACAGTATAAAAAGTTGTTTAATGCTTTGGCAATTTCACATGTTCTTGTGTAACTATGGAGAAAGAGGGAGCACAGCCTTGCTTATTGCTGGTGAGATATATATATATATATACTGAGTTACAGGAATCGGTAATTTCTTCAAATTTTCAGATTTCACTCCAGATTTTGACACTCATTTCGTCCACCAGCTCTGATCCTCAAATCTGGAGACAGATTTCGATGATGTACTTTAATTAGTCCGTGCGAGGTCATCGTGGTGAAGGCAAGGCATTTTCCATTCGGCCGAAACAGAACGGCACATTAAGACCCCATGCTAGGTGAACGCGAGCTGACCAAGGATAAAGTCTGTTTTTCTTTTAATTCAATAAGGTCGTTTATTATCTTCAAACAGGGCGTTTAAATTTACACAAACACTCAGTTTTCATTGTTCACTTAGTATGCATGCACGCAAAGTTTCAGGCCACTATGTTTCATTTCATAGTTTTGGAGTTATGGAGGAGACTGACTGAGAGTTAGTCACACACACACACACACGCACGCACAACTTTTATTATTATCGATAATGTTCCAATTTCAGTGTGACAGTTTTACAACTCCTCCCAAACCAATCGATGAACAAAATTGAAAATGGTACCATGGTAATCACCAAGAACCCAGGCAGTGCAGCATCAAAAAATACATTTAGACAAACACATTTTCAACATCCACATCGGTAAATGCACAGACAAAGCAAGCGTAAACCATGTTTTACGTGGCTTGACGACGAGTCGCGAGCCGCTGCTGATTGGCTGTGCGAGGCTGGGTGTCCTGTAATTGGCTCCTGCCAAGAGTCGTCAATATACCCTTAACCGTACCCATATTTCTTCCGTCTCAGCAGAATTGCCATGCAGTGCCGATCATTAACTTTACATTTAAGGCATTATTTTTTTTTCTCGTGTGTGCAATATGCCAAAACACACACACACACACACACACACACACACACACACTTTAATGCCATTTTTCCCTGCTAGAGCGGGGGTTAGCCTTGCGGGCTCCATGACAATCTTCCATCATGGTTCCCTTTTTTAGGCAATGTTTTTATGGCCGGATGCCCTTCCTGACGCCAACCCTGTAGTCGCCTCTTACAACACGCAGGGATACGGTGTACCTATTCTAAACCGGGGCACACACCGGGACATCCCAGCAAGCCGGTACTCATTTTGCCGACCTCGGAAGGATGACAGCCGAGTCAACCCCACCTGATATTAATTCAACAGCCGAGCGTGATTTGAACTCAGGACCCTAGGATCCCAAGCCCACCACCCTAACCGTTAAGCCAACACCAGGCTTCAATATGCCAACACCAGGCTTCAATATGCCAACACGTCGAAGAAAAACCATTCAGGATGGAAAGAAAGGAAGGCTCTCCAGGATAGAAGAGAGACGAAAATTGAACAGCAAGCACAACAAATGAGGGCAATTGACAACGTGGGCCAGGGACGTACGGGCTTGCTAGTCGCATATTTAAGTTTATTTATGTTAGGTTGTATGCATTATCAGACAAAAGCATCAATTAAAGTGTTATTGTCATCCAAAGAGCATGTAGTGCATACATGGTGTAGGGGAAAGAGGGGAGGGAGGTGTTGTGGAGCGGAACCCATATTATTCCCATTCCATCCGCATCCGCACATCGGCTGAACACGGGGTCCGGTGGAACACAGGTCCGCACTATCGGGTGGTGTCCTGTATAATGCAGATCATGCAGTAAACGATTCATGTCCTTCTATTGTTTGCACTGTGATGACAATGCAGCGTATCTAAAGGCCCAGTCACACCTTGACGTTTTAGCCAGCTTATGCCGATTTTTGAAAAATTTGTCTAAAACGCTGGCACACGTTGAATACGTTATGAGTAAGTTTTGGAAACATTGAGAGCACGCTGAAAAACACTGCCATACGTCATAGTACGTTGGCTTTCATCGTTGTACTTTGCGGTTGTCCTCAAATTTTAGCGATTGCTGAATTTGTACGACTATTTGCTCAATGGCAGACGTAGGACTCACAGAGTCTGCGCCGCTACGGGCTGCCATAAGGTTGTAGGCACGTTAATGCGATCTGTTGACACACGTCGAACACAGTTACTCGTTGTAAGGTCTAATCATAAAATCGTGGAAACACACGTCGAGGGGAATGATTTAGCGAGGTAGCAATCGAAACATTTTTCATAAATCTAGTGAGTATAACGCATGTAGTACCGGCACCAAATAAGGGTTATGAGATGGCGAAGGTAATAAATACAATTTGTGACCCTGGATGTGATTACATCTCAACGGATCAACACGTGTAGCAGAGTAATGTATAATCCTTCAAATGGTTCGGATCGACACACGTCAAGAAGTGGGATGATTGGGTTAGGCAGCAAGGAGTTTCCACGCACATGGAGCTACCCTGGCTTTTTTTCTGTCTCTTTCTTCTGTATGGACGTGAGTGAACACTGGGAAGGGAATATAAGAAGAGATGTAAGTCGATTTCTGTTTGGCGAGTGGATAGGATTTAAGGCTATAGCAATGCATAGACGAAGATCACGTATGTATTAAGTGGAAAATTAGTAAAACACCCGCACTGGAAATCGAAGTGTCAACATCACCGTCATACAAAAGAAAAGAAGAAAAAAAAACCCAGGGAGTCTGGAACACTGACGCTAACCATTACCTCAACGTGTTTCGACTTATGAGTAACTTACAAGTAAAACTTCTACGTTCCAACGATCGGCAATTGTCTACAACTTATTCCATCGCATGCAACGTGAGCAGTACGGCAAACGTCGTAAAATTAACACGTTTAATTTCAGACTTACTCCACTACTACGACGATAAGCTACTTACGTATATTCACGATACCAAACTACCCATACCGTATTCACGTGCGCCACCGTTTTAGATGCATTTTCAGAGGTCGGCATATGCTGGCAAGATCGCCAAGGTGTGACTCTGATGTTGACACTCCTTCATCGGCTTTATGATTAATCATGTCGCCAGCCTTAATTACGCCACGTGATCACGGCGATACGTGCAGCGCCATGCATAAGTTAGACATCGTTGGCATAGTTGTGAACCGAGAACAGGCTAAGCATTCGGTGGTATAAGTTCATCTATAAAACAACGAACGTTCTGTGTTCATTACTAATATTTATATGACGACAACTCGTTATAATAACGTCGATCTTTAAAAAAAAAACATCAAAAGTTCAGCGTAAGCCAGCGTTTTACATACATTTTGATACGTTGCCTTTGCTGGCTAAAACGTCAAGGTGTGACTGGGCCTTAAAGAATGATCATCTTATGATATTCCACATCACTCGATACATTCCAGAAGGGATGAAGGTGGGTTTAATGGCAAAAAGTAATACCTGGTGTGTCTTGCGGTCGGCCAGATGGTCTGTTCCCAGAGACAGGTTTGAAGATAAACTTGGCTAGCACAGGACCCATTCCAGGCATAGTTACCATCCTGGTCACCTTGAAAAAAAAACCAAACAAAACAAGAGTTAAGGAAATCATATAAAAACACACGGCACATGCATTTAAACCATGTTACTTGGTTGAACAGCAACGAGATAAAACTACCCAAAAATGTGTAAACAACTTGATCAGTGTTACAAACAAAATCAACAACTTTAATCTTCTAGTGTACAGATGGCGACTAATTAAAGTGGCAAAACGTATTTAGCAATCTGTGCCACTGTCATTATCAAAACCACAAAAACAGCTCGTTAGAACCAGGATGCCAAGAAACTCGGATAACCTTTTCTTCTTCTTCTTCTTCTCAAAGGGCCCCAGGTATTCGCACCTTCTTGTGCGGTCAGCCAGGGAAGCGGTTCTGGGCCAAGTCTTTGACGAACCAGCTGGCGAGGCATGACGTTAGATTTGCAAGAATTTACAAATTGTTCAGAGTACCAGCGATAACTCGCCGACTCTCGAGGCGAAAGGCACCCTGAGATGTTTAAACATTCTGCAACACCCCCCATTGCAGGCAGACGAGTCCTCCTGCGCTCCTTTCTTCCGACGGACACATTCCATGTACGTCAAACTGAACGCAAAACATCAAGATGATAGTTTATAGCTGGGTCGACATTCGAACCCAGGCTTGACAGGTGGAGTGTGCATAGCTCTATGAATCAACCAGGACACGAGCATTTCTCACGACAAAACCTCATCTCCATCACTCACTGGTACTGCAGTAATTGGCGTCGACGAGGAAGCTGCGCCTGTGGCTCGAGATGCATCATTGGTTCCTCCGACTACCGGCACAAGCCGGACGCCCTGCTGCCGGCCTACAGGTCCCGCCGTGACGGCGGACACTTTCGACACGACGCCGGTCTTGACATCTCCACCGGCAGAGGCAGCCTTACTCGGCACCGTCATCAGCAGTCGTCGTTCAGCACCTTGCCCACCGACGGTCTGCACAGCAACCAACAACGGTTGGCCTTGAGACTCGGAGGAGGCAGAACTTTCAGGGACCGCCTCGGTTGGCTTCCGTGGCCCTGGCACGGTGAAGAACAGAGGCTGTTGCGGCCCCTCCTTCCTCAAATCCCCACCACTTGCACCGAGTGTCTCGAGACTTTTTGCCGGCAATGTCACCAAAGCATTCTCTCCGGAAGAGAAAGAGGGCCTCAGAGTGCGTTGTTGTTGTGGCTGCTGGCATGTTGCCACAGACAGCAACCCTCCTTGGGCCGTCAGATCTGCGGAGGCAAGACCCTGTGGGAAAGTTTGTGCTGCCTCGCTCTTCAGACCTCCCACAAGCTCAGGCCCATTGACACAAGGCACATCATGCAGACCCTCTTCTCCATCCTTCTCTTGCTCCATTTGGTCTGCTTTCTGAGCATGCAAGAGGTTCAACAGTGAATGAGAGCTTTCAAATCTGGCTGCATCATCATCATCATCATCATCATCCCGCTTTACACACATCACAGCTCCAAAGTCAGTATTACGATTCTCTGCTCGGAGCAAACATACACCAAGCAGGTTCTACCTGTATGACGGAACAATACATGGCAAATGGCAATGACAACAACGACAACTACTCAAAACTACACGTTATTTCATGTGTGGAGCCAATGGTTCCCATTGGTGTCAAATCTCTTGACCGGGACTCCCTGGGCACGGCCAACAACCCCCAGCTGCCGTCACACATCAGAACTCAATCGTCTCACTCAAACGCACACGCTCTCCACACGGGCAGGTGTCCCACGACTCACGCACTCAGCTCATCCTAAATATAGTCCGCGTATCTGACGGTGCCGCCGCCGTCTCTAACCCCAAAATGACCGCCTGCCACTTGCACGTCTCTCTCCACCGCAGTCACCCCCCGTTTCGAGTTCACAGTCAGGGTCAAATCGCTCGTCCGTCTCTCGTCATTTCCCCGGGAAGTGCCGTCGTCGATCCTCCCCCCGCGAGCCTTCTTCGTCGGTGTCGCATGTCCGTGTCGTCCTCCATCAATGACTCCTCGGGCTCGTCGTCTTCAACACGTCCGTCCGTCCATCCCTCCCCCTCCTCCCCACGGGCCCGTCTCCCCACTAATCATGTCCCGCTCGTACCACAGGACGCCTCTGTCGAGCCTCCGATCGATCCCTCCCTCGAGCGCCGCGCCACGGCCCTCCAGCAGCCGGCGAGAGGCGCGGCGGGACCCGATCAGATGTACGTTGTTTAAAATCGCCCGCCGCTCGCCTCCTCCGCCTGTCGGCCGCACTTCCCGCGCCGCCATTCCGGGCTGGGACGTGTCATCGCCTGACGTCACGCAAACCGCGCGATTACACTCACGTTTCGCCAAAACCTCCACACAACGCGTCGCCGCTCGAACGGAACACGCGCAACGGACAAATTGTCCGGATAAAAAAATTCGTTTCGCGGCAAAATTCGGACTACGTCGGCGAACAGGACGCGGGACATTCACCGCCCAGAAGTCGACACGTTCGTTCCGGAGCGTTCCGCGTCGCCGTCGTCGTCGTGGTGGTGGCGGCGGCGGCGACATGTAGAATACGATGGGTGAGGGACTGGCACACTATGGCCTATGCTTTTCGAAAGGTGCTGCGAGGTCTTGACCGGTACTTTACAGAACGTCCACCGGCGCGAGCGAACACGTGGGGCCGCTGAGCCTCGTGTTCCTCCGAAGGAGGGCGCACTCATTGATGCGACGACGCATGCTTACGAGGGAAAGTGTGAGAGAGTAAGACGAGCCGGCCACCCCGAAACTTGATCATCTTCCAGGTGGACCTCTGGTCTTGGACGAGTGAGTACGACCTCTGGTCTTGGACGGATAAATACGACCTCTTGGTCTTGGACGAGTGAGTGGGACCTCTGGTGTTGGACGGGTGAGTGGACCCTTGGTCGGGTGAGGACGAGTGAGTGGACCTCTGGTCTTGGACGTGAGTGGGACCTCTGTCTTGGACGAGTGATGGGACTCTGGTCTTGACGTAGTGAGTGGGCCTCTGGTCTTGGACGAGTGAGTGGACCTCTGGTCTTGGACGAGTGGAGTCTGGACGGACTCTGGTCTTGGACGAGTGAGTGGGACTCTGGTCTTGGACGAGTGAGTGGGACCTCTGGTCTTGGACGAGTGAGTGGGACCTCGTCTTGGACGGTGAGTCGACCTCTGGTCTTGGACGAGTGAGTACGACCTCTGGTCTTGACGAGTGAGTACGACCTCTGGTCTTGGATGAGTGAGTGGGACCTCTGGTCTTGGACGAGTGAGTGGGACCTCTGGTCTTGGAAGAGAGTGGGACCTCTGGTCTTGGACGAGTGATGGGACCTCTGGTCTTGGACGAGTGAGTGGGACCTCTGGTCTTGGACGAGTGAGTGGACCTCTGGTCTTGGACGAGTGAGTGGGACTCTGGTCTTGACGAGTGAGTGGACCTCTGGTCTTGGACGAGTGAGTGGGACCTCTGGTCTTGGACGAGTGAGTGGGACCTCTGGTCTTGGACGAGTGAGTGGGACCTCTGGTCTTGGACGAGTGAGTGGGACCTCTGGTCTTGGACGAGTGAGTGGGACCCCGGTCTTGGACGAGTGAGTGGACCTCCGGTCTTGGACGAGTGAGTGACCTCCGGTCTTGGACGAGTGAGTAGGACTCCGTCTTGGACGAGTGAGTACGACCTCCGTCTTGGACGGTGAGTGGGACCTCTGGTCTTGGAGACGAGTAGTGGGACCTCTGTCTTGACGATGAGTGGGACCTCTGGTCTTGGACGAGTGATGGGACCTCTGGTCTTGGACGAGTGAGTGGGACCTCTGTCTTGGACGAGTGAGTGGGACCTCTGTCTTGGACGAGTGAGTGGACTCTGCTTGACGTGAGTGACCCTGCTTGGACGAGTGAGCACGACCTCTGCTTGCGTACCTCTGGTCTGGACGAGTGAGTACTACCTCTAGTCTTGGACGAGTGAGTACGACCTCTGGTCTTGGACGGGTGAGTGGGACCTCTGGTCTTGGACGAGTGAGTACGACCTCTGGTCTTGGACGAGTGAGTGGGACCTCTGGTCTTGGACGAGTGAGTGGGACTCTGGTCTTGGACGTGAGTGGGACCTCTGGTTTGGACGAGTGATGGACCTCTGGCTTGACGAGTGAGTACCTCTGGTCTTGGACAGTGAGTGGGACCTCTGGTCTTGGACGAGTGAGTGGGACCTCTGGTCTTGGACGAGTGAGTGGCCCTCTGGTCTTGGACGAGTGAGTGGGACCTCTGGTCTTGGACGAGTGAGTGGGACCTCTGGTCTTGGACGAGTGAGTGGGACCTCTGGTCTTGGACGAGTGAGTGGGACCTCTGGTCTGGAGAGTGAGTGGACCTCTGTCTTGGACGAGTGAGTGGACCTTCCGGTCTTCGACGAGTGAGTGGGACCTCCGGTCTTGGACGAGTGAGTGGGACCTCCGGTCTTGGACGAGTGATGGGACCTCCGGTCTTGGACGAGTGAGTGGGACTCCGGTCTTGGACGAGTGAGTGGGACCTCCGTCTTGGACGAGTGAGTAGACCTCCGGTCTTTGGACGATTGAGTAGGACCTCGGTCTTGGACGGGTGAGTGGGACCTCTGGTCTTGGACGAGTGAGTGGGACCTCTGGTCTTGGACGAGTGAGTTGGACCTCTGGTCTTGGACGAGTGAGTGGGACCTCTTGGTCTTGGACGAGTGAGTGGGACTCTGGTCTTGCGACGGTGGTGGGACTTCTGGTCTTGGACGATGAGTGGACTCTGGTCTTGGAACGAGTGAGTGGGACCTCGGTCTTGGACAGTGCTGGGACCTCCGGTCTTGACGAGTGAGTGGGACCTCCGGTCTTGGACGAGTGAGTGGGACCTCTGCTCTTGGACGATGAGTACGACCTCTGCTCTTGGACGAGTGAGTACGACCTCTTGGCTTGGGACGAGTGAGTACGACCTCTGGTCTTGTACGGGTGAGTACGACCTCTGCCAATTGACGTTAACTTGTTGGACCGGTAGACGTCGTGTTGTCAGTGCCCGGATTTTTGGCAATGACGGGAGTTCTGGTGATGTATTCACTTCTCACTTTTACGACTACAACTACAACTACCACGACTCGTACCCCCCATCGGGAGTTTTTTTAAAGAAATTTGGATAATAAATAATAATAGTAAATACACGATGTAGTATTTCTGCGCAAGGTTCTTCACTTTTACTTGTCTGATTATTAGGGAACCGATCGGTTCCCTTTCGAAATCGTTCGAATTATTATTATTATTATTATTATTATTACTATCAGAGTACCCGCCCTACAGACGATTTTGTTGCAAGCATGTAACGAGTTCTTCAGACGCATACCTTTATTTGGGCGGTGTATAGGCAACTGACAGCTCTGCACAGGCAAAATAATAATAACTAACCTCGCCTCGAAATGGATGGGGTTACGTTTACCCTGTCTGTTCTGTTATTACGAATCTTTAGTTTAGTAAGTATATTGAGACTTCCGTATCTGTTTGTGTGTTGTTGTTGTGTGTGTGTGTTTGTTTGTAGGCACTAAATCGAGAAGGAGAAGTACAATTAATTACATCAGGATCAGGAGGGTGAGGCTAGTTGCTATTAGATTTTGTCAAATCGTCAAAGGTAAGTCACATGGGTCAAATATTCGATTTTTGATGGTTTAGTACAATAACTCGGAACGGAAGATTACCAATGTGTCAAAGTACACCCGTGATTTTAGGAGGATTGCAGTGATGATTAGATTTGGTCAAAATCGTTAAACGCAAGTCACGTGAGTCAAAATTCGATTTTGGGATGGTTTGTTCCAGAATCTCATAAAACTTGTTGCGTCGCTAACCTTTCTAATCAGTGTGAAATTAAGCAGTTGCTTTGTGCGAGGCTTGTTTGTGAATGGTTGGTGGTTGGTAGACCCATATCGAGGGAATACAATGTCATACACGTGATTCGAGGTGATGGTACGTATTTTTGGCAATCTTCAAAGTCAGTACAGTGATCAACTTTGTAATTCACGTGGGTGGAGTATTTTGCTCGCCCGACACGGGTTGTTTTAATTCGATTTTTTTGTCTTAGATTCTTGGATCGCTTGGCTTTAACTCGCGTTGTCAAATTTGACAATCGATGTTTTGGAGACGTTTTAGATGTATAAAAAATTTATCGACGCGTCCGGGTCGTCCCATATCCAGTTTCGTCGAGCGACGCGTGTTGGTTCGTAGTTTTCTTTCTGGCGCTATGTCGTGATGTTTTGATTAAGTGGTGTTTAAAATCATTTTTATCCCATAAGGTTTATGTGATGGCCTGACTCCTACGTCGGATTATGAAAGATGTGCGTGGATTGGCCGAATATTACGCTTTGGGACTTGATAAATTAATATTAAATAAATGCGTGGAGAAATGTGAGTATTTTTGCTTCCTCGTCGTTTTACGAGTTCGTTTTACTTCTTTTTAATTTTTGTCTTCGTTTTTACGAATCGCTTAGACGCTTAGACCGGTTGTGAAATTTGTAAAATCGGATTGTTTTGGAACGTTTTAAGATGTATTTAAAATAATTTCACTCGGCGTACGGTCTCCCTGAGCAGTCCGCCTCGAGCAGACGCGTCGTTAGTCTTAAGCTTATAATGCTAGAAATGGAGATTTTTGCTTCGGCGATTTACGAATTTTGATGGTTTCATCAGAATCATCGCAGAAATTCTGGTTTGCGTCGCTACCTTACTCTCGAGGACGTTTATTAGACAATGTCAGAGTCAAGTTGCACGATTCTACAGTACGTCTCATGACTGCTGTTTGTTAGTTGTTTGTAACAGTTACGGAAAAAGTTCCTTACGATTTCGACAAAACTTGGTGGTGGATTAGGTTATGGTCCAGATGACATGCCATTAGAATTTTGACTTGCCTCCAGTCATATGCGCTATGGCGCATTTTGAAAATTTTTGAATTTTTGTTTTTGCTTTTCTAATGTTTTAGGATTTCAACAAAAAAAAAATAGTTAGAGGAAAAAAAAAAACCAAAATTTGCAACTTTTTCACAATAAATTCTATAGTATTTGAAAAATATTTGAATTTTGTTTCTATTCTATTTTAGTGATTTCCACCCCCCCCAAAAAAAAAATTTGTTTAAGAAAAAAAAGATTTGCACCTTTTTTTTCAAAAAAATCTCGATTTTTTTTTTGCCTTATCTAAGCACGTCGATCTAGTTTATTTTATTCAATCGTGTTCAGTAGGAGTGATCCGTTTTGACCTACAAGAATAGGATTCAGGTTCATTAAATTGACCATCAGTTTACCGGCGGCGGAGAGTTTTGCACCTCTACCGAGGCCCCCCTCTATTCCATAGCTGGGAGGTTACACAATGTAACAAAAAAGTTCTGTTGGTGAATTTTTTGTTATCTTATTAGGTCGTAAGAATGAAGAAAAAGCATATATTTATGTCGCTATCGTTTTAGAAATGAACGATTTTTACAAAAAATACAAAATGTTATTTACTAAAATTGCAAAAAATGTATTTGAACATTAATGAAACTAACAACACGTTAACATGTCAGGGATATGCTAATCAAAGTAACATAGCTATGTTGATCGTTTGATTAGAATATTTTGAATATTTTGAAAAAAATATGTTTTTCAAGTATGATTTATTTCATTCAAGTGTCATTGATTATGTCACATTTTTGTTCCGTTCTTTTCCTTCAACTCGTCTTATTATATTTGTTCTTTTATTACACATATGTCTCATATGGCTTCTGCAAGTTCTGCAAGCATGATTCCTGTAACTTTATATGTCTGCGGTCTTTCTGAATGTCAAGTCAGTCAGTAACCATCGTTGAAGGGAACCTTTTCGTTCGGCTTACAAGCGTACTTTGGAGTTTCAATTAGGGCCAGACAAGAGTTGGGCGCCAACCGTGGTTTGCGGAAGCTGTCGGTCCACTCTGGATCGTGTACAGAGGGAGAACGAAACTAAGTTTGCTTGCCAAGAATTGGCGAGAACCAACAGATCACTCAAACACGCGACTTCGGTATGGTGGTAGTGGTTCAGCAGGGGAAAAAGACGGATGTGTTCGACTACCCAGATCTACTCATCTCTCGTCCGGGATGCATTGGTGAGGCTATTCCAGTTCAACTCCTGCTGATCACGAAAGATGCTTGCACAATTTCAGAGCGAACAGAAAGCCCACACGATTTGTTTTGCAGTGATTCCAGGGCTATTTCCGATTTCCCTAACAAGCGGGCTCAATGATCTTATTCAGACACTGGATCACCAAATCAAGCAGAATTAATGACATCCAGTTGAAACAGTGGAAGTTGTTTGGACGAAACTGCTCGGTAAAACAGAGACACGTCTTGACATAATTCTCTCAGTATTTCACGCTGATAAATGTGTATTGTCCGACATCAACGCTTGTTTGAAGAAAGAATTGAATTCCTTATAGATCCCAGCAACTGGGTGTTGGGGACAGCCTCAAACTAGAGCTTGAAGCCGGTGCTGAATTGCCAATGCGTCAACAAGTTACCAAGCATCCTATCACCATTGTCACTAAGGAAAGGCTATTGAGAATGTGAGCACTGCTGCGCCTGGTGAGTACGAAGCATGATTGGGAATTATGGAGACTTTAAGATGTTGGCTTTGACAGGTTTGCAAGGCGGCTTCACAAAAACATCCCGTTTCCTCCTGCTACTGATAGCCGAGCTACAGCGAACATTATTAAACGAAGATGGCCATCAGACCGGCTTTTGTCATTGCGAGAGAGTGAAGTGGCAACGCTGGTTGGCAGGAGAAGATCTTATGCCAACCCTCCATCATCATGGGTACATAAAGCATTTGTGAAGGCACTAGATCAGAGTCCTATGCTCAGCATTTGGAAGCGGTATTTCCAAATTGTCGGAGGCAAAATAAGCAGGGTGTTCGTTGGCGCCGCAAATTACAAAAGCTATGAAAAGACGAGTTCTCGGAAAGTTGTTGCACCGGAGAAAGTGCCTGGCGCTTCGTTGCAGTTGTTCAGGCTTCTTGGGTAACAACAGGAAGAAACTACCGCGAATGGTCGACATTTCTCAGTCCTACGGTGATGGTTGCAGAATGTCCTGAATTGCACCGAGCATTTCCCATTTGGATTTTCTTAAATCCAAATGGGACTATCCGATAAGAGCAGGGTGAGCGCTTCCACAGATGTGATGGAATTGAGAACTACCAGGCAGATATGAGCGTATGATCGCTACGTCTGGGATTTGGTCAGAAACCCGCCTCTTACAAAGAAAGAGCAGAAAATCTGTGGTTTTTCAATAACGGTCTTATCGAATATGTAGTATGCTATATTTTACTTCAGATAGCATATCCCTGATGTTTAACGCTTTTTAGTTCAATTTAGTTCAAATATTTTTCTGCTTTTTCTTATGTTAATATACAATTTTTTGTTATTTTTCAAAAATATATGTCTTTCCTTAATACGTTAGCAAATGAAAGAATGCATTTTTTCATTCTTACACAATTAAAGACAAACAACAAAATTCACTCAAACCAAAATCTTTGTTACATTGTTATATGACAAATAGAATAAGTTCATATAAGCTAGTTGAAGTAAATCAGTCATTTTGACGTTATGAGCGAAAAAACGATTTGCTTTTTCGTGACTTGACCTTGACCTTTGATCCAATTGGACCCAAAATTAATGGGTCTCCAAGGTTCATTCCCACCTGGGATAATTGATAGTGTTTGCTAAAGCCTTTTGCACGTAAGTTGCTACAGACACAGACCAAACAAGACAACACAACGGACGATACATATCCCGCTCCCTCCTACGGGGGCGGATGTTAACCTGTGTAGTGCATGAAGATAGGGCGGCAGCATCCTAGAGTGCAACCTCCCCGCAATACTGCTGGGCACTTAACGGTGACTGAATCCTATTCATGTAGCAACGGATCAGACTCTACTGACACATTGAATAAACTCAACTAGATCGACGCGAGGAGAAATGCCCCCCAAAAGAATGAAATTTTTTTGAAAAAAAGGTGCCAAATTTCTTTTTTCTTAACAAATTTTTTTTTTTTGGGGGGGGTTGGATCACTTAAAATGTAGATGAAAAAAAATTAAATATTTTTCAAATCGTGATTATTTTGAAAAAGTTGTCAAAATTTTGTTTGTTTTTTCGTAACAAATTTTTTTTGGGTTGGAATCACTAAACATGTAGAATGCAAACAAATTCAAATACTTTTCAATGGCCGCCATAGCGCATATTGGACTTGGTCATCCAAATCTAATGGCATATCCTTGGACCATACCTAACCCCCACATTTCGTCAATCCGTCAAGATTTTTCCTAATATGTTCACAAACAACAAAACAAACAAACAGACAACAGAAAGGGGTGAAACAGTAACCATCATATTCGAGATGCGAGGTTAAATGATTTGTGAAGTCGTAGGGTCCGAAGTAT
>CM068957.1:117177784-117188655 GCA_035128595.1 Eptatretus atami
TATAAATAACCAGAAAGTTTTGAGTGTCATGGGACCTTTAATTAACAATAAGTTGATTTGTTGAGAAATTTTTAATGCTTGTGGTTTTTCAGAAAGTTTTATTTATGTTTTTCCATGTTCTCTTTAAGAATACATTTCAAGTTTTTCTTACTTAAACTCAACAATTGATTCGGTGACAGAGCAGTATCTAGAGAACTTGTCAACCAACAACTCATATTCACAGAGTGGTGATCAGATGTGTTTATGCCTTCGTAATCCTTGGCTGTGAAATGGTCACCACAAATGACAAGTCTATCCAAAGGTCCTCTTTACCCGTTTTTCTTTGGGAAAATTCGCCCGTTTTGTTTGTACAAATCTTATCCACTGCCGGCGAATGTTTGATTCCTTCGGGAATCGGTGGGAGCGATTACCCTTTTCCAGCCTTTTCGCAAAACATGACGACACACGTACGAGGCATGATGTACAAATATCCAAATAAACTTTGTTCTACAATAATTCAAAATAAAAAATGATAATATAGACAGTTGCAAGCTCAAAAAAAGCGAAAGAACGGCCCGCTGAACTGGACACTTCT
This sequence comes from Eptatretus atami, assembly GCA_035128595.1. Lineage (NCBI taxonomy): Eukaryota > Metazoa > Chordata > Myxini > Myxiniformes > Myxinidae > Eptatretus > Eptatretus atami. Next base: position 117,178,359 of record CM068957.1, read on the forward strand.
TCAATGAGCGAGTGAGCGTCCAGCTTTTTTTGGAGAACGTGACGTTCACCATCCATACATGGTACCACGGCTGTTTTTTTCAACGAGCCTCGAGAAATAAACAACTTCGGAGTTAAATTTCATTAATTTTCCCAATAGGCAACCACAATAGTTTGCATCGAACTATTTAATGCACATATAATCATATTGATAAATTTTCAGAACATGTTGGTGACCCGCCAACCTTGCTCTTTAAAAAATTATCAGATCCGGATTCGGATTCGGATCTTCACCAAAATTGAATAATTTCTTCCTTGTCACACACCTCACATGTCCACCAAGTTTTGCCGAATCCGTCCATAACTTTTTAAGATATTCATGCGATGTATTAGATTAGCCCTATCTCTCAAAAGTGAAGAATCACTTAAAAAATTCTCGTAGTCGGTTCTGGATCCGGATCTTCACCAAAATCTAATCAGTTCGTCCTTGTCACACACCAAACATTGTCCACAAATTTCATCCGGATCCGTACACAACTTTTTGAGATATACTGTACACAGACAAAACAGACAGAAAGGGGTGAAAACATAACCTCCTTCACCTTCGGTGACCGAGGTAACAAACACATAAACATCGGTCCGTTAATTATGGTAAGGATATGCCTTAATATGAACTACTAGCAAGTTTGTCCACCTTTTTCCTTCAACACCATGCATGGAAAGTCTTCTCTGGACACTTTCAAATACTATTTTGTTTAGTATTTTTGTTTACCACAAAGTCTTGCACCACTGGAGATAGTATGGTGGACTAAACTTTCTTTGTACCTTGCTGCAGTCAATTATACCATCAATTTGCAGCAATTTTTCCAACACCACCTGAGGATATGCACCCCCAAACCTGAATTAACCTTCCTCCATGCTTAATTGTTGGCTTCAAGTCAGGCTCTTTATAAGTTTCAGTTTTTTGTCGTCTCACATACTGTCTTCAATTAGATCTAAATAAGCCGGGGACCCATTCCCTGGAGCCCCCCAATCATGGGAGAGGCCGGGGTCCTCGGTTGTTTTCTGTCGGCTTTTTGCGTCACCTGGACCCCACAAATACGTTGCACAAACTGGTCTGTTTTCCCTCTTGGGGGCTGAGCCCGAGGAATGGGGACCTCGGACCTCCTCGGGAGCAGGTGTGATCCTGTCTCCCGGGTCCCAGGGGACCCACGAGAGGCCCCCTGCATCCTCACTCCTTAAAATATATTACCATTGTTCCACTTGAATTTCTGTGTTCTTGTGCATATTTATGCTTTTTATTCTTGTTCGCCTTTCTTAATGCAACACATCCTTTAAGTCCCGATTTCAAAAGTGACCTTTACACTGCTGATGGATGGACTACGACACCCCGAGCCTTCTGACAGTTCTGTTTTCATTTCAACGCTCATCTTCTTTCTCTTCCTCAAGGATATTATCTTCAAGCTTTCTCATCCTTGTTAGATAGCTATTTGGGTCTTCCATTTCCAGGTTGGCTTGGATTCTGAGTTCAAATCCCACTCGGCTGTTGAATTAATATCAGGTGGGGTTGACTCTGCCTGTCATCCTTCCGAGGTCATCAAAATGATGCCAGCTTGCTCGTATCCTGTGTCGGAGTGGAAACCTGTCCAGGATTGTGTCAAATAGCCAAGGAGACTGCTTAAGCAGCACCAACGCTCTGCACAGAGTATAGTCCCAATGGATGGATGGATTCCCAGGTTTGTAAATGGCCGATATTACTCTGTACTTCATTGTGTTTCAGCTAGCATCCCTTGAAAATTGAGTGGTGCGAGGTATTTCAACCAATCTGTTTCTTTCTTTGTGCAGAAACACAATTCCATGTTGATCGTTTACTGAAATTTACCATTTTGTTTTAAGCTAACAGTTAATCCTGATAGATCTGTATCCTGCAGTCAGAAAAGTGGGCTTTTAGCTTAATTGATGTAGAAAGCAACACCTGATGTCAATGACGAAGAAAATCTGACAATGAGTCATCAATTAGATTTGATTGGATAATGTGATGGAATATCTACAACACTTCATTTTCGCTGCTCACGGATTGTTTACCTCGAGTTGTGAACACAAGTTTTTCAAGATTCTGATCAATGTGAATTAAAGATTGCTAAATGACAAACTTAGTTTCTTCTCACCCAAACTAAGCTATGTTAATAACAGGAAAAAAAAACACATGAGTGGAGGGTTTGTATACATTGTTGATGATCATAACATCCACATATTGTAACTCCTGAATGTGTTGGAAGACCTTTTCAAAGCAGTGTAAGTTGGAGCAGTTAATTTGCATGAATGGCCTGATACGGTCGACAAAAAGTGAAATGTTTCTACCCTCCCAACCTCAGACCACCTAAACACTTTCATCTCCTCTCAACCTCTTTTCCTCCTCTCCACCTTTTGCATTATCTTTGTTGAGTATGCTCACCCACACCCCTATTCCCCAACAGCAAACGACTCTTTTGCTCGGATGAAGTGTCGGCTCGGTTAATGAGTCGTTCCACATCAATATCAGGAATGTATGCTGCATTGTCGTGTTCCATCCACAAACACCACCTGTGATATCGATAGCATGTTTAGACCTGAACAACATATTTGGTGAAAGGGAATTAAAATGCACGAGTCAATGTGATTTAAAAATATTTTAAATTTCTTCTCCATTTAAGATCTGCATCGTGTTAAAAAGTATCTTTCCAGCAAAAAAACAAACAAACAAGAAGACGAAGTCATGCAGAGCACGATACTTGCAAAATCCATAAAACAAATTTGACTTCAAAAATAATTGGTGGTTGAATTTAATGACCAAATAATGCAACTCCCTCTTCAAATTTCAAGTGAATCGGATGAAAACTGAGGATTTTAGAAAATCTCACAAAAGTTGTTTACCTTTGGTGCCTTTCAAAAATAATAGGCTTCTTCCTTATGACAAACTCTACCATGTGGTGAAGATCGGTTTAAAATTGTGACCTGTAGGCAACAAACAGACAGAATAACAAAATGGACTAATCAATATACTTTTAAAATATTCGATTTTGCAATTAACAGACACAAACCAATTGAAACAGTACAGAGTGGCCACAAAGTCCCTCTGCACACAGTTAGAATTTATCTGGATGCTTCCTTTCATTCTCTGCACAAATTTGATTTTTTTCACCATGTTCTTCTGGACATCTTCCATGTTGAGGGTTGCAGGTCATAAAAGCAGCCCCTGACAGCTGTTTTAGGTCTTCAACTGTCAAGAATCAGCTATCCTGCAACAAGATGGTGCAACAGCACATTATGCTCTCACAGTTAGAGAATATATATTGACGAATTCAGTGGACGTGGATCTGAGATGGGTGGCCTCCTCGAAGTCCGGACTTAACATGTGACAACTCGCTTTGGGGCATTGCGAAAAGAAATTTCTCATCTCCGCCTAACAAGAGTTGAATACCTCAAAAAGCCGTCAGGGGCTGCGTTTATGACCTCCAACTCTCAACATGGAAGAGGATGTCCAGAAGAACACGGAGAAAAATTCAAATTTGTGCAGAGAATGGAGGGAAGCACACAAATAAATTCGAATTTAATTCTATAAACTACATGCATAAGGGACTTTGTGGCCAATCTGTACTTTGTTTACAATTAACTTATGTCGAAAACCTATGAACTCTATGAAATTTTAAAGCCGTCCACTAAAACTACTTCCAAGCCTGGAATTGGCTTAGGAACTTAGAGTCCTGAGTTTGAGTCCTGTCGGCCGCTGACTCAGCCTGTCATTACTTCCGAGGTCAGCAAAATGAGTACTAGTAATAGGGGCACAGCAACAACGGCATAGCCGTGTCCCTAATCAATGATGCAACCAGCAATCACAAAGCTGCACACGAGGTGTGAGGTTCAACTACTACTATGGTCATGGTAATGAACAAGAGGGGAAGATAAAAACTGTAAGTCATCGCTGATTGTGAAGAGAACAATGGATGAGACATCAAGGTTAGTTTGGTGAGAGGAGTATGCCTGGTACGAAGAGGAGAGCCGAGTGGGTTCGGTCATTGGGATATAAAAAGTGAAATCAAGGAGTTACTGAAAAAGGAAATAACTTGACAATGACTCCCAATTACTTTGGAAACAATACCACCATTGTGCTGACTTGCAGCCTGTTTGTCACACCCTCAAATCATTCTTCCTCCATATCATCAATCTATGTAATGTCGAGAACCTTTTTTTTTTTAACTATAATAGATCACCAAAACGATTGGGAAAGCAAAGCCATATTTGAAAATGAGCCCTTCCAAGCTTCAGCCTGCAAATGAATTTTTCCCTTCAAACACGACAAAGCAGAATGTGATTCATGAAAGGTATCCAAGCATGATACGGTGGATCACGCTGCATTTTCCATGTTCATATAACATATCAAGTTGCCCATGCCCGCACAGGATTCTAAACAGAGGGGAAGGATGCGGCAAAATGGTGTCTTCTGTCATCGAGCTGGCAACCTGGAGCAACAATTCACATTTATTGCCACATCTGATGCAATTTAAATGCTCTCGTGGCGGCGAGGTGCTTCATTCGAAATACGTAGCTTTTTGATGCCGGGGTGTCGATAATACAATTTTCTATTGGCATCAACGCCAGGGGCCAATTCCAAATCAATAATAGGATCCTATATGGTGATGGCCATTATCCCTTATCATCGTTTTATGTCAATTCCAAATAAATTGAACCACATCATACTACGGTGCCGTAAGCATTGGTTCAAAGACATCAGTGACTAGACTAAATCAACGATTCCGGTACACCTTAGAATGCTGTTTCACAGTCAGATTCAACAGATCAACCGAAAACTGTACTTGTGTTTGCTCTGGAGAAAGGAATTGATACAAAGTGTTCGTGACAATGACACCCAATTACTCAGTGCAAATGTTTGTTTGTTTTTTTAACGAATAAATGGGCCGACTTCCTTAAATCGTCCCAATACTTTATAGTTGTATATTACTCAAGCAAAACAGTACTGGGGAAATGACAGATCCATTTTCAAAGCCTTCCAACCAAGTTGTTTGAATTGCATCTACATGCATCGGACAAGTCCTAACAATCAGTTTTGTTCCATAATTGCTGGAAATGAAATTAATTGCAGTACTGCTGGAGAATCCTGAATCGAGTTGTGCTTAATCATTCAGGAATACAGTGCAAACGACTTTAGGGAAAATATTGAAGAAAAAAAAAAAAGTTATGCTTAATCTTTAAAAGCAAACAAACAATCAACACTGTTCAGACCTTGTACTTTCCCTCAAGGATTGGTGACCCTCTTTCACATTGACACCAACAAACAACAATGCACCAGCAATGCACAAGACCAATCCAGCTGCCCTGTATTGATGACCATCGCCCGTCAAAGGGAGCAGCCAGCCAGGTTGCAGCAGACCGGTGTACCGAGATCTAGCAGCGCCACCACGAATGGGAGAGAAGCATGTAGGCAGGCCAGGAGGGAAAGCTGCAAGAGCATATTGAGGATGATAATGGTCAACAGCAGACCAAGGAAGATAGCACTGTCCCAGCTTCCTTTGCTCACCAACATATGGATCTCCTTGGGGAATATAGATTAAAACTATCAGAGGATGATACACCACAGAATCATCTCCAAGCCACAAGAATTCCAAAAAAAAAAACACATTGGCGAATCCAAATACTTTGGCCAACGTGTTTTGCAAACGTTGACAGTATACATATACCAATAATGCATCAATTTCTACACATGCAAAAACATCTGAATATTTTTGCACAATACACCCATTTCTCTTACATTTTTTGTTGTATAAATAGTTGAGGCACGTGAAGAGCTAGTACACTGACCGGATCAGGACGTAACAGACAAAAACAGGACCCCCCCACCCCCAAGGCAAAAAAACTGCTTCGGCAGAACACAACGCCCTGTATCACAGAGTTTGGCAGATCAGATGTAACAAATTATTTTCAAAACCATGCCTGAGTTTATTCACCAATTAAAGATTGCAAATGAGCACTCCAATATCCCCAGCTGACTTTTTACACGTGATGCCACAGTGGTGCCACTCACGTCTCCGTGAAACAGCAGAATGGCAATAACAAAAGGCAGGCTTCCCAGAGAACAGAGGAATAGAAGTGAAGGCACTGTCAAATGCACCGTCGTTTGTTCAGATTGTTTGCTGGTTCCAACATCGGTTTCAGCAGGGATAAGTAGAGTACACGTGCAATCAGTGAAATGCTGTCAATCAAAGCCTTTGGAGTGAGAATCCCCTGCCAAAAATGGTGCCCTGTGGAAGCAAAATTCCAAGATTATGCAGCATTTAACCAATTGGTCATGGAACCAATTTAGAATCCTGAGTGTGGAAATATAAGGAGAATGCTGATATGTTGGAGGTTAGAGCAAGAGAAATGACTGAATTGGGTGCAAATTCATCCGAACTACAATACTTACTTGCTGTAAATTCACCAACTGAGACAAAGATGACACTTGCTATACAGATAGCAGAGGCGTGGAATTGATGCGACAGGATGTGTGGCAAAACGAAGGCAACAAATGGTGCAAGGCATTGAACTAGCGGATGGCAAGCCTCCCCATATGGAGTGACAGACCATAACCAGGTTTGGTATTGGCAAACAAATGCAGCACCAGGGAGAATAAAAGGCAGGAGAGAGAATGGCAAGAAGATGCTGTGGGAGCAACAAGACCCAGTTTTTGGAGAGTCCACAAGAAAATAATAGTTGTAGAAATCTTGTGGGTGGTGTAAGTACAGGGAAACATACTTTCTTCCTCGATGGAAAGATTCTCAACTTGCACTTGAAAAAAAGCTTAAAATCGAGCAACATCAATCCGAGACTCAATGCAGCAAATTAAATAAAGTGAATGAGAAGAAGAAGCCTCTAGTTTGGACAAATTGTCCAAAGTGCAAACCTTGAGTTCTCAAATGACATTTCCAATGGCCCTAAATAAACCCAGATTAGATAAGTAACGACCAGATGCATCACAGTCAGACAGACAGACATACAGAACCAAATTGCATATTTTAGTATAGATAGAGATACACGTATTTCAGAACTTGGGTAAACAAAAAGTCCTGATAAAATTGTAACACATTTATGTGGAATTAAAAATTTCCATGTATCCTTACTATAACTCACAGATTGGTGTTTGTCACCCTACTCTTCATACCAGTTCTGGGCCGATTACATCCACACTTGCTACATAGGTCAGCATGACCCCAATAAATGTATAGGGGTGTTTTTATCTTTGCCGGTGGTCTTGAGGGGCATTGTTTTCACTTCATGCACATAACCCAAGTACTCTGCTCGTTCAGTTAATACAAACAATGTTTGATGAAAACTTTTTTCGATAATGTTAGATTGACATTATATCTACAATGCAAAATGTTGCAATAAAATTAGTTTTGTTGAATTTTTCTATTAACTCCAGAATGCTACCCTTTTGAAGCCCGTCACTTAAATTTGCTCCCTCGGATCGGTTCGGCATGTATTTGTATGTTTGGTTTGCCAACGGGGCACAGACTATGAAAAGACAATCGAGATGACAAACGACTTCTTTATTCAAAATAATCGTGAGAATCCAGTGGCCCATTCAATTCACTTCTGTCATGCTACTCACTTAACCTCCTCATGCTTCACAAGAATGTTGTGGTTATTTTGCAGGCCATTGAAGGCCCCATTAAAATGAGAGTTAAACAAGAATTTGGATCATGAAATTAGCACACCGTGGCACAGCATTTCTGAATACTGTACACGGTTCTTTGGAGGAAGCACGAGCACAGCTCTGCTACATGCAATCGCTTGTGGATGGCAAATAACTTGCGATGAGTTTGGAAGAGAAGCCTCGTGTACAACTATCCTGGTTAATTTCGATAATGGGATCATTTTGAAAATTACTGTTTATTTGGAGAATTATTTTACTTTATTGGTATACAGAGGTGTCGTTTTCACCCCTGTCTGTCTGAGCAGGATTTCTCAAAAGGTTGTGCACGGATTTGGGTGAAATCTGGGGGAGAGGTTGGGTGTATGACCTGGACAAATAGATTTGATTTTGGTGAAGATCCTTTAAAAAAAAAAATATATATATATATATATATATATATTGTTACGGCTGTGGAAATTCGCAATACACCATAAAAGGACCTTAGATCTTTATGATGATAAGTATATGTGTAGTTAGATTTCCCCACCATTGTTTAGAGGGAATTTCCGTGTTCACCGGGCTGTGATCCTTTGAGATAGCCGTTTTTCTTTTCTCCAACATTATTTTGGACCAATCATCCCCCAACAACCAAATCGCCACCACCAACAATGCCCCCAAACAAATACACCGAACCACCACCATCTTCGCCTCTTTACCTCCACAACTCCACCCCGCAAACATCGCTTCACCGCCATTCTCAAACGACGCCCGCCAGCAACCAAATCGCCACCACCAACATCCTTCCCAAACCACCACAGCAAAAATCCCACCACCTTCGCCTTTCTACCGAACGTCGTACCATGGTGTTGTGAATGGGTTCCTTTCGCATCGAAAAGCGGATCAGGAATGATTCACGCCCACTTTTCATCCATCCAATGGCTGAGCATCAGGTGGTGTAGCCCCGCCTCCGAACCCGCTGTGATCCACAAATTTGCATATACGCTCCTCCCTCGGCCTATATAAGCGCGAGCACAACGCAGCTCGCGGCAGTCAAGTGTGTTGGTCGCGGCAGTCTGGAGCAGTGTTTCTCAACCGGGGTTCCCCAGAACCCTAGGGTTCCGCAAGAGGTCGCTAGGGGTTCCGCGAGAAACAGTAATAAATAGGCTAATGTATTTTTGAGTAGTTTTGTTTGATTTAATATTCGTAATTTTTACTATATACGTATGGCATATTGATGGAAACTCCTTGGTTATTATAATAGAGGCTTCAACCTCTTGTATTATGTACAATTATAAACAACCATAGGGAATGTATTTAACGATGTCTATATGGCGCCAGTGTGAAACCGCCCTCACTGGTTAGTGGACGTCCTGTACGCGGCGGATTTGTGTATCATTGAGTGACTGACTCAAGTACGGGACGCATACACGGTCCATCTATCTTTGTGCTTCCTAGCGCGAGGTGTCCTCTCTCTCTCTCCTCTCTCTCTCTCTCTCTCTCTCTCTGTTAGTTCTTGTGTTTACCTTTATTGCTTCAGCTTTATTTGTTTAAGTTTTGTTGATCAAGTTACATGAGGTGGTTTTTCAATTGTCAAACAGACTCGGGTTGACAAACACTTTCAAAAATGACGTTTTCAAACAAAACAAAACAAAAATAATTTTTTGTGAATTAAAACCTCGGTGTGAGGTCTCATAAACGAGCAGTATGTTTTTTTTTCATTGCCATGAATTTTGACAAAAAGGGGGTCATTTTTTCCTTAAACCAGGTATCCGAAAAAAATATTATATTTACCACGTGAACTACGATAAAAATATAAAGAGCTAGATATTAATAATGGTATATAATAATTTTTATGCAGGGGTTCCCTGAGACATGAAAACTATTTCAAGGGTTCCACAAGGGTAAAAAAGGTTGGAAAAACGCTGGTCTGGAGAGTCGGGAGACGGGGCAGTCAAGTCGAGTGCAGTGTCGGTGGGGCAGTCAAGTCGAGTCTGGAGTCGGTGGAGTGGCAGTCTGGAGGGGTCAGAGAACCAGACGGAGCTCGAAGCAGACGGAGAGGCAGACGGGGCCGATCAACGGAGAGAGCTCACCGGCCACGCCAGGGGCACGAAGCCAGGCACAGCTACGCTGACATTGCGGCTTGCCCGCCACCGCGCCACGAGGGCGCGGGTAAGACCCTTCGGTCTCGTGGACCTGGCCGCTCATCCAGGTTCCACGCACATTTGGTCCACGAACCTGTCTGCCACCCTTGCCTTGAGGGTGGCTTTTTCCTTTGCTTTTGTGTAAATGCATGTGGTGGCGCAGTCTTATAAGTGGAATTGTCCAAGTGTGCGTGTGAAATAAAGACTTTATTCGGTTGTAATTCTGCCTTTGCTTGCTTTCACTGTTATACGTGCATGATTTTCTGTATGGCTGTAAAATACGTGCTTGTCTGAGTGTGCAATAAATGTGCTTGTTGAACTGTTCCCCGTTTCGTTGCGTCCTTTCCCTTGTTTGAAAGTTCCATCTTGCATCACGGAAGGAATTGGTAGAAGGGTGTAAGCACCCGGTAAATAATCACGTCCGTCGGAGCCAGCGATAACACCGCTCAGTTATCACTGAAGCACGGAAGGGACCGCTTAAGCGGTTCGTGTCCTCGGCCGGCCAGCGG
>CM068957.1:117188680-117198883 GCA_035128595.1 Eptatretus atami
GGAAAGTCGACCTGTGGCGTGGTACAACCCCTCGGTAGGTTACCCGTGCGAGTACTTAGGTATATCGACTTTCGGCGATTCACCCTATTTCGCGCGGGTAGAATGCGGACTGGGTTGTGGTGAGGTTCAACCCCCACCGCGTGACTAGCTCCTTGGCGATAGTTCCAAGAGGGTCACGACTGAATTGTCCGTCCGGTGGGCGAGACGTGCCGCGATTCGAGTCACGTGGCCGTTCGCACGCTGGCGGGCGCGAATTCGTAACAATATATTATATATACATTTTTTTTTTTTTTAATCGGCATTAACTCAAAATGCACAGCGACGCATTTCGATTGTAGTAGCGTCATTCAGAAAGTCATTTCTGTTCCTTCCTGGTTTTCCTTTGCTGTAACTGCTTTTGTTATGCTCATTTTTCCCCACTAGTGCGTGCCCGTACGTGTGTGCCTGTACGTGCCCGTACGAGCAAACCCAAAAAAGAATATATATATATATATATATATATATATAATATAAGAAGAAGAGAAGAATAACTGAATAATTATATATATATATATATATTGTTACGAATTCGCGGTCCGCCCGGCGTGCGATCGGCCCACGTAACTCAAATCGCGACCTTGTCGCCCACCGGAACGGACAATTCAGTCGTGACCCTCCTTGGAACTACCGCCAGGAGCTAGTCACGGGTGGATCTTTCGACCCCACCACAATCGTGCCAATCGGCCACGCAGGATAGGGTTGTTCGCCAAATTCGACCTACCTAAGTACCTGCGCGGTAGTTAACCGGGCGATCGTACCTTGCCGCTGGCCGGCCGAGGACACGAACCGCTTAAGCGGTCCCTTCGTGCTTCAGTGATAACTGAGCGTGTTATCGCTGGCTCCGACGGACGTGATTATTTACCGGGTGCTTACACCCTTCTACCAATTCCTTCCGTGATGCAAGATGGAACTTTCAAACAAGGGAAAGACGCAACGAAACGGGGAACAGTTCAACAAGCACATTTATTGCACACTCAGACAAGCACGTATTTTACAGCCATACAGAAAATCATGCACGTATAACAGTGAAAGCAAGCAAAGGCAGAATTACAACCGAATAAAGTCTTTATTTCACACGCACACTTGGACAATTCCACTTATAAGACTGCGCCACACATGCATTTACACAAAAGCAAAGGAAAAAGCCACCCTCAAAGGCAAGGGTGGCAGACAGGTTCGTGGACCAAATGTGCGTGGAACCTGGATGAGCGGCCAGGTCCACGAGACCGAAGGGTCTTACCCGCGCCCTCGTGGCGCGGTGGCGGGCAAGCCGCAATGTCAGCGTAGCTGTGCCTGGCTTCGTGCCCCTGGCGTGGCCGGTGAGCTCTCTCCGTTGATCGGCCCCCGTCTGCCTCTCCCGTCTGCTTCGAGCTCCGTCTGGTTCTCTGACCCCTCCAGACTGCCACTCCACCGACTCCAGACTCGACTTGACTGCCCCACCGACACTGCACTCGACTTGACTGCCCCGTCTCCCGACTCTCCAGACCAGCGTTTTTCAACCTTTTTACCCTTGTGGAACCTTGAAATAGTTTCATGTCTCAGGAACCCCTGCATAAAAATTATTATATACCATTATTAATATCTAGCTCTTTTATATTTTTATCGTAGTTCACGTGGTAAATATAATATTTTTTTCGGATACCTGGTTTAAGGAAAAAATGACCCCCTTTTTGTCAAATTCATTGGCAATGAAAAAAAAAACATACTGCTCGTTTATGAGACCTCACACCGAGGTTTTAATTCACAAAAAAAAATTATTTTTGTTTTGTTTTGTTTGAAAACGTCATTTTTGAAAGTGTTTGTCAACCCGAGTCTGTTTGACAATTGAAAACACACCTCATGTAACTTGATCAACAAAACTTAAACAAATAAAGCTGAAGCAATAAAGGTAAACACAAGAACTAGAAGAGAGAGAGAGAGAGAGAGAGAGAGAGAGAGAGAGAGACACTCGCGCTAGGAAGCACAAAGATAGATGGACCGTGTATGCGTCGTACTTGAGTCAGTCACTCAATGATACACAAATCCGCCGCGTACAGGACGTCCACTAACCAGTGAGGGCGGTTTCACACTGGCGCCATATAGACATCGTTAAATACATTCCCTATGGTTGTTATAATTGTACATAATACAAGAGGTTGAAGCCTCTATTATAATAACCAAGGAGTTTCCATCAATATGCCATACGTATATAGTAAAAATTTACGAATATTAAATCAAACAAAAACTACTCAAAAATACATTAGCCTATTTATTACTGTTTCTCGCGGAACCCCTAGCGACCTCTTGCGGAACCCTAGGGTTCTGTGGGAACCCGGTTGAGAAACACTGCTCCAGACTGCCGCGACCAAACACACTTTGACTGCCGCGAGCTGCGTTGTGCTCGCGCTTATATAGCCGAGGGAGGAGCGTATATGCAAATTTGTGGATCACAGCGGGTTCGGAGGCGGGGCTACACCACCTGATGCTCAGCCATTGGATGGATGAAAAGTGGGCGTGAATCATTCCTGATCCGCTTTTCGATGCGAAAGGAACCCATTCACAACCCATGGTACGACGTTCGGTAGAAAGGCGAAGGTGGTGGGAGTTTGCTGTGGTGGTTTGGGAAGGATGTTGGTGTGGCGATTTGGTTGCTGGCGGGCGTCGTTTGAGAATGGCGGTGAAGCGATGTTTGCGGGGGGAGTTGTGGAGGGTAAGAGGCGAAGATGGTGGTGGTTCGGTGTAGTTGTTTGGGGGCATTGTTGGTGGTGGCGATTTGGTTGTTGGGGGATGATTGGTCCAAAATAATGTTGGAGAAAAGAAAAACGGCTATCTCAAAGGATCACAGCCCGGTGAACACGGAAATTCCCTCTAAACAATGGTGGGGAAATCTAACTACACATATACTTATCATCATAACTGAGTCTAAGGTCCTTTTATGGTGTATTGCGAATTTCCACAGCCGTAACAATATATATATATATATATATATATTTTTTTTTTTAAAGGATCTTCACAAAATCAAATCTATTTGTCCAGGTCATACACCCAACCTCTCCCCCAGATTTCACCCAAATCCGTGCACACCTTTTGAGAAATCCTGCTCAGACAGACAGGGGTGAAAACGATACCTCTGTATACCAATAAAGTAAAATAATTCTCCAAATAAACAGTAATTTTCAAAATGATCCCATTATCGAAATTAACCAGGATAGTTGTACACGAGGCTTCTCTTCCAAACTCATCGCAAGTTATTTGCCATCCACAAGCGATTGCATGTAGCAGAGCTGTGCTCGTGCTTCCTCCAAAGAACCGTGTACAATATTCAGAAATGCTGTGCCACGGTGTGCTAATTTCATGATCCAAATTCTTGTTTAACTCTCATTTTAATGGGGCCTTCAATGGCCTGCAAACATAACCACAACATTCTTGTGAAGCATGAGGAGTTAAGTGAGTAGCATGACAGAAGTGAATTGAATGGGCCACTGGATTCTCACGATTATTTTGAATAAAGAAGTCGTTTGTCATCTCGATTGTCTTTTCATAGTCTGTGCCCCGTTGGCAAACCAAACATACAAATACATGCCGAACCGATCCGAGGGAGCAAATTTAAGTGACGGGCTTCAAAAGGGTAGCATTCTGGAGTTAATAGAAAAATTCAACAAAACTAATTTTATTGCAACATTTTGCATTGTAGATATAATGTCAATCTAACATTATCGAAAAAAAAGTTTTCATCAAACATTGTTTGTATTAACTGAACGAGCAGAGTACTTGGGTTATGTGCATGAAGTGAAAACAATGCCCCTCAAGACCACCGGCAAAGATAAAAACACCCCTATACATTTATTGGGGTCATGCTGACCCTATGTAGCAAGTGTGGATGTAATCGGCCAGAACTGGTATGAAGAGTAGGGTGACAAACACCAATCTGTGAGTTATAGTAAGGATACATGGAAATTTTTAATTCCACATAAATGTGTTACAATTTTATCAGGACTTTTTGTTTACCCAAGTTCTGAAATACGTGTATCTCTATCATACTAAAATATGCAATTTGGTTCTGTATGTCTGTCTGTCTGACTGTGATGCATCTGGTCGTTACTTATCTAATCTGGGTTTATTTAGGGCCATTGGAAATGTCATTTGAGAACTCAAGGTTTGCACTTTGGACAATTTGTCCAAACTAGAGGCTTCTTCTTCTCATTCACTTTATTTAATTTGCTGCATTGAGTCTCGGATTGATGTTGCTCGATTTTAAGCTTTTTTTCAAGTGCAAGTTGAGAATCTTTCCATCGAGGAAGAAAGTATGTTTCCCTGTACTTACACCCACCCCAACAGATTTCTACAACTATTATTTCTTGTGGACTCTCCAAAAACTGGGTCTTGTTGCTCCCACAGCATCTTCTTGCCATTCTCTCCTGCCTTTTATTCTCCCTGGTGCTGCATTTGTTTGCCAATACCAAACCTGGTTATGGTCTGTCACTCCATATGGGGAGGCTTTGCCATCCGCTAGTTCAATGCCTTGCACCATTTGTTGCCTTCGTTTTGCCACACATCCTGTCCGCATCATTCCACGCCTCTGCTATCTGTATAGCAAGTGTCATCTTTGTCTCAGTTGGTGAATTTACAGCAAGTAAGTATTGTAGTTCGGATGAATTTGCACCCAATTCAGTCATTTCTTGCTCTAACCTCCAACATATCAGCATTCTCCTTATATTTCACACTCAGGATTCTAAATTGGTTCCATGACCAATTGGTTAAATGCTGCATAATCTTGGAATTTTGCTTCCACAGGGCACCATTTTTGGCAGGGGATTCTCATCCAAAGGCTTTGATTGACAGCATTTCACTGATTGCACGTGTACTCTACTTATCCCTGCTGAAACCGATGTTTGGAACCAGCAAACAATCTGAACAAACGACGGTGCATTTGACAGTGCCTTCACTTCTATTCTCTCTGTTCTCTGGGAAGCCTGCCTTTTGTTATTGCCATTCTGCTGTTTCACGGAGACGTGAGTGGCACCACTGTGGCATCACGTGTAAAAAGTCAGCTGGGGATATTGGAGTGCTCATTTGCAATCTTTAATTGGTGAATAAACTCAGGCATGGTTTTGAAATAATTTGTTACATCTGATCTGCCAAACTCTGTGATACAGGGCGTTGGTTCTGCCGAAGCAGTTTTTTTGCCTTGGGGGTGGGGGGGTCCTGTTTTTTGTCTGTTACGTCCTGATCCGGTCAGTGTACTAGCTCTTTCCACGTGCCTCAACTATTTATACAACAAAAAATTGAAGAGAAAAGTGGGTGTATTGTGCAAAAATATTCAGATGTTTTTGCATGTGTAAGAAATTGATGCATTATTGGTATATGTATACTGTCAACGTTTGCAAAACACGTTGGCCCAAAGTATTTGGATTCGCCAATGTGTTTTTTTTTTTGGAATTCTTTGTGCTTGGAGATGAATTCTGTGGTGTATCATCCTCTGATAGTTTTAATCTATATTCCCCAAGGAGATCCATATGTTGGTGAGCAAAGGAAGCTGGGACAGTGCTATCTTCCTTGGTCTGCTGTTGACCATTATCATCCTCAATATGCTCTTGCAGCTTTCCCTCCTGGCCTGCCTACATGTCTCTCCCCATTCGGTGTGGCGCTGCTAGTCTCGCTACACCGGTCTGCTGCAACCTGGCTGGCTGCTCCCTTTGACGGGCGATGGTCATCAATACAGGGCAGCTGGATTGGTCTTGTGCATTGCTGGTGCATTGTTGTTTGTTTGGTGTCAATGTGAAAGAGGGTCACCAATCCTTGAGGGAAAGTACAAGGTCTGAACAGTGTTGATTGTTTGTTTGCTTTTAAAGATTAAGCATAACTTTTTTTTTTTCTTCAATATTTTCCCTAAAGTCGTTTGCACTGTATTCCTGAATGATTAAGCACAACTCGATTCAGGATTCTCCAGCAGTACTGCAATTAATTTCATTTCCAGCAATTATGGAACAAAACTGATTTTAGGACTTGTCCGATGCATGTAGATGCAATTCAAACAACTTGGTTGGAAGGCTTTGAGAAATGGATCTGTCATTTCCCCAGTACTGTTTTGCTTGAGTAATATACAACTATAAAGTATTGGGACGATTTAAGGAAGTCGGCCCATTTATTCGTTAAAAAAACAAACAACATTTGCACTGAGTAATGGGTGTCATTGTCAGAAACACTTTGTATCAATTCCTTTCTCCAAGCAAACACAAGTACAGTTTTCGGTTGATCTGTTGAAATCTGACTGTGAAACAGCATTCTAGAGGTGTACCGGAATCGTTTGATTTAGTCTAGTCACTGATGTCTTTGAACCAATGCTTACGGCACCGTAGTATGATGTGGTTCAATTTATTTGGAATTGACATAAAACGATGATAAGGGATAATGGCCATCACCATATAGGATCCTATTATTGATTTGGAATTGGCCCCTGGCGTTGATGCCAATAGAAAATTGTATTATCGACACCCCGGCATCAAAAAGCTACGTATTTCGAATGAAGCACCTCGCCGCCACGAGAGCATTTAAATTGCATCAGATGTGGCAATAAATGTGAATTGTTGCTCCCAGGTTGCCAGCTCGATGACAGAAGACACCATTTTGCCGCATCCTTCCCCACTCTGTTTAGAATCCTGTGCGCGGCATGGGCAACTTGATATGTTATATGAACATGGAAAATGCAGCGTGATCCACCGTATCATGCTTGGATACCTTTCATGAATCACATTCTGCTTTGTCGTGTTTGAAGGGAAAAAATTCATTTGCAGGCTGAAGCTTGGAAGGGCTCATTTTCAAATATGCTTTGCTTTCCCAATCGTTTTGGTGATCTATTATAGTTAAAAAAAAAAAGGTTCTCGACATTACATGATTGATGATATGGAGGAAGATGATTTGAGGGTGTGACAAACAGCTGCAAGTCAGCACAATGGTGGTATTGTTTCCAAAGTAATTGGGAGTCATTGTCAAGTTATTTCCTTTTTCAGTAACTCCTTGATTTCACTTTTTATATCCCAATGACCGAACCCACTCGGCTCTCCTCTTCGTACCAGGCATACTCCTCTCACCAAACTAACCTTGATGTCTCATCCATTGTTCTCTTCACAATCAGCGATGACTTACAGTTTTTATTTCCCTCTCTGTTCATTACCATGACCAAGTAGTAGTTGTTGAACCTCACACTCTCGTGTGCAGCTTTGTGATTGCTGGTTGCATCATTGATTAGGGACACGGCTATGCCGTTGTTGCTGTGCCCCTATTACTAGTACTCATTTTGCTGACCTCGAAGTAATGACAGGCTGAGTCAGCGGCCGACAGGACTCAAACTCAGGACTCTAAGTTCCTAAGCCAATTCCAGGCTTGGAAGTAGTTTTAGTGGACGGCTTTAAAATTTCATAGAGTTCATAGGTTTTCGACATAAGTTAATTGTAAACAAAGTACAGATTGGCCACAAAGTCCCTTATGCATGTAGTTTATAGAATTAAATTCGAATTTATTTGTGTGCTTCCCTCCATTCTCTGCACAAATTTGAATTTTTCTCCGTGTTCTTCTGGACATCCTCTTCCATGTTGAGAGTTGGAGGTCATAAACGCAGCCCCTGACGGCTGTTTTGAGGTATTCAACTCTTGTTAGGCGGAGATGAGAAATTTCCTTTCGCAATGCCCCAAAGCGAGTTGTCACATGTTAAGTCCGGACTTCGAGGAGGCCACACCATCTCAGATCCCGTCCACGAATTTCGTCAATATATATTCTCTAACTGTGAGAGCATAATGTGCTGTTGCACCATCTTGTTGCAGGATAGCTGATTCTTGACAGTTGAAGACCTCAAAACAGCTGTCAGGGGCTGCTTTTATGACCTGCAACCCTCAACATGGAAGATGTCCAGAAGAACATGGTGAAAAAAATCAAATTTGTGCAGAGAATGAAAGGAAGCATCCAGATAAATTCTAACTGTGTGCAGAGGGACTTTGTGGCCACTCTGTACTGTTTCAATTGGTTTGTGTCTGTTAATTGCAAAATCGAATATTTTAAAAGTATATTGATTAGTCCATTTTGTTATTCTGTCTGTTTGTTGCCTACAGGTCACATTTTAAACCGATCTTCACCACATGGTAGAGTTTTGTCATAAGGAAGAAGCCTATTATTTTTGAGGCCAAAGGTAAACAACTTTTGTGAGATTTCTAAAATCCTCAGTTTTCATCCGATTCACTTGAAATTTGAAGAGGAGTTGCATTATTTGGTCATTAAATTCAACCACCAATTATTTTTGAAGTCAAATTTGTTTTATGGATTTTGCAAGTATCGTGCTCTGCATGACTTCGTCTTCTTGTTTGTTTGTTTTTTTGCTGGAAAGATACTTTTTAACACGATGCAGATCTTAAATGGAGAAGAAATTTAAATATTTTTAAATCACATTGACTCGTGCATTTTAATTCCCTTTCACCAAATATGTTGTTCAGGTCTAAACATGCTATCGATATCACAGGTGGTGTTTGTGGATGGAACACGACAATGCAGCATACATTCCTGATATTGATGTGGAACGCTCCATTAACCGAGCCGACACTTCATCCGAGCAAAAGAGTCGTTTGCTGTTGGGGAATAGGGGTGTGGGTGAGCATACTCAACAAAGATAATGCAAAAGGTGGAGAGGAGGAAGAAGAGGTTGAGAGGAGATGAAAGTGTTGTAGGTGGTCTGAGGTTGGGAGGGTAGAAACATTTCACTTTTTGTCGACCGTATCAGGCCATTCATGCAATTAACTGCTCCAACTTACACTGCTTTGAAAAGGTCTTCCAACACATTCAGGAGTTACAATATGTGGATGTTATGATCATCAACAATGTATACAAACCCTCCACTCATGTGTTTTTTTTCCTGTTATTAACATAGCTTAGTTTGGGTGAGAAGAAACTAAGTTTGTCATTTAGCAATCTTTAATTCACATTGATCAGAATCTTGAAAAACTTGTGTTCACAACTCGAGGTAAACAATCCGTGAGCAGCGAAAATGAAGTGTTGTAGATATTCCATCACATTATCCAATCAAATCTAATTGATGACTCATTGTCAGATTTTCTTCGTCATTGACATCAGGTGTTGCTTTCTACATCAATTAAGCTAAAAGCCCACTTTTCTGACTGCAGGATACAGATCTATCAGGATTAACTGTTAGCTTAAAACAAAATGGTAAACTTTCAGTAAACGATCACATGGAATTGTGTTTCTGCACAAAGAAAGAAACAGATTGGTTGAAATACCTCGCACCACTCAATTTTCAAGGGATGCTAGCTGAAACACAATGAAGTACAGAGTAATATCGGCCATTTACAAACCTGGGAATCCATCCATCCATTGGGACTATACTCTGTGCAGAGCGTTGGTGCTGCTTAAGCAGTCTCCTTGGCTATTTGACACAATCCTGGACAGGTTTCCACTCCGACACAGGATACGAGCAAGCTGGCACTCATTTTGATGACCTCGGAAGGATGACAGGCAGAGTCAACCCCACCTGATATTAATTCAACAGCCGAGGTGGGATTTGAACTCAGAATCCAAGCCAAACCTGGAAATGGAAGACCCAAATAGCTATCTAACAAGGATGAGAAAGACTTGAAGATAATATCCTTGAGGAAGAGAAAGAAGATGAGCGTTGAAATGAAAACAGAACTGTCAGAAGGCTCGGGGTGTCGTAGTCCATCCATCAGCAGTGTAAAGGTCACTTTTGAAATCGGGACTTAAAGGATGTGTTGCATTAAGAAAGGCGAACAAGAATAAAAAGCATAAATATGCACAAGACACAGAAATTCAAGTGGAACAATGGTAATATATTTTAAGGAGTGAGGATGCAGGGGGCCTCTCGTGGGTCCCCTGGGACCCGGGAGACAGGATCACACTGCTCCCGAGGAGGTCCGAGGTCCCCATTCCTCGGGCTCAGCCCCCAAGAGGGAAAACAGACCAGTTTGTGCAACGTATTGTGGGGTCCAGGGACGCAAAATCTCTCGGCTGGGTGCTTAGAGATATCTCACCTACGGGACCTGAATGGTGGTTTGCGAATTTCCACAGCCGTAACAATATATATGAGGCCCCACGAGGAGGGGTGATGTAAGCGGCATTTTTTAATGATACGATAGGCTCGGATGATAGGGGAAGGGTTAAAATAGT
>CM068957.1:117198893-117213498 GCA_035128595.1 Eptatretus atami
ATTAACTCCAAAATGGCCGATGTGTCCCTTACATCACTTTGTGGGGCAGATAACAGCAATTTTTGAGAGGTATTGTGCAAATGATGATACAAGCATCAAATTTGGCACATTTGTTCTCCAGGGGATTCTAATCAAATCTGCCATCTGCCTGATTGGCCATTTGAAAATCCAAATTTGAAAAAATAAAAATAAAAATAAAAAAAAACTTCAAAAAAGTCAGACTACGAATCAATGTTGGATGCTGGCTGAGATTGGTGAATGTGTCAGAAACATCATTCAAAGACGTTCCAAGTCTGCCATGCAGTTTTCTTCCCTTTACCGTGGAAGGCAGACATGACGTCACATCAGTGAACGCATGGACTGGAATGCCTACGCGCCTTGGCTCCTTGGCCAAGGCAATCCACATGTTCTCAAGACCTAGTTCCTGTAAGGATGGCAGTACAGATATTGCTATGACTAGTACGTCCGTGTCATTAGCCTTAATGATAATGGACTTGCTACCATCCGTCATTGCATCCCTGGCGTGTACAAATATTCGAGTGTCAGCTTCATGACAACATGGAGACAAGCATCCAGTGACTTCTTGTGTTGCTAATGCATCTTCTCCTTTTGTTACAATGACTGTGCTCGTCGTCTGTGCTTCACAACATCTTTTCCAAGGAAGTAAAACAGCTCAGTCTTGTTTTTGCGTCATCTCGAAGAAAGCTTCTCCAGTACTTGGGGTCTTACTGGTTCCTGTCACTTCTTCTGATTCCTTGCCCCCTTTTCCACCTTGCCTCGGACTTCAGACTTGACTTCTTGCACACATCAAACACTACGTCCACCCTCTCGTACCTGGCACCATAGGATTCCACCTTTGGGAGATGTCTTCTTTAGCATAGTCATCAAATATCTTTGAAGTGCGTGGAGGAGGGATTGATAAGTGCTGAGGCCATCAATGATGACTGCATTTCCCCTTGGTTCTCTGTCTGGGATTTTCACTTGCGGCTTTCAAGAATTCAGCCAGCTGTGACTTCAAATTTTTTGAAGTTTTTTTTTGTTTTTTCAAATTTTTCAAAATTTTGTATTTTCAAATGGCCAATCGGGCAGATTTGATCAGAAAGCCCTGCAGAACGAAAATGCCAAATTTGATGCTTGTATCATGATTTTGCACGATTTTCTACTACTACTACACTATAAACCCCCTTCTTAAATGGTCCTTATGAAGGAAGACGGACTTCACAAACACAACATGGTGTTTTATATGGTAGGTATTATATCTGAAACCGGATGAAGGGAGGCCAACGGCAAGTTATCAACCTGGGACCGAGTGTGGCTCTCGATCGACGACAGAACGTAATGACGTCACGCGAATGACCGACGATGTCATGACGTCATTACGCCCTCAGCGGTGACGTCACACGTCGCCGTGCAAACGAATGTAAAAATGAGAAAAAATCGACAAAAAAAATCCCAAACCCGTCCGTCTGACGCGATCTCACCTCGCCCATAGCTGTACATTAGACCACAGAGCACCCGATGCCGAAAATGGCGACAATCCGTCCGGCAGTTTCGGAGGAGATGCGTCCACAAAATATGGCTTAACGTATTAATATAATAATAATACCTGGAGAGCAATGATCGCGGTGGGAGCAACGGTGCCCGACAAGTCGAAAGAACAAGTGAGTGGCGTTTTCGTGTCCGAAGGAGAGGACAACGTAGCAAATGAAGGAGCACAGAATGCACGTCAAGCTGGATTGAAGCGCACTCTTATCTCCGTCCGCTTCAGGTCCATAATCCCACTCGCCTCGCCTCATCACTTACCGTACATGCTCTACCGATGCATCTGATTGTATAACCACTCCCTTGTTTCCCGTCACGAGGCAAGCAATACGTGAGCACGACTGATGTGATTGGTCGATGAGGGGGCGTGCCCGGGTCGAGGGGGCGGGACCACGTGTTTTCGTGAATGGCATATCATATAATAAAATAATAAGCGCCGAATTTTTTTTTTTTTTCAAAACTTGAGGTACTTTTATTAATTTGTTTTGATTATTATTTTTTATTTGCCTGTGTACATGAGAACGACGTGTAATGCAGGGTGCTGTAGCGAACTATACGCCTGTCATGTCCATGTTTGGTTGAACGGAAGTGACGTCATGGTAACGGAAGTGACGGTGAGTTTGTCATTGTGGGAGTGCCGGTGAGACATTGAGTTGGAGGTGGTGAGCCGGCGGCAGCGCACCGACTTTTCGTGAAGGACACCCTGCAGGATTCTTAACGTCCACTAATGCCGGCAGATGGGACGCCCGGCTTCACCTCTATATCCGAGGAACGGACACATCTTGATGAATCGCTCGAACGTCCCGACACCAGGATGACCGTTTTTAGCCGGGTCGGGATTCGAACCCAGACTAGACAGCTTCGAGGTTCTCGTGTGCATTCATGATCATGCAGATGCTGTGTTTGCACAATTTGGTTGCATCGGCATGCTCCACCCACGCCTGCACACAACCACAATGCGGTTATAACCACTTCATCCTCACGAAGCAGCGGAAGGAAGGAAATAGAAGGAAATTCAGATTGCAGGTGGAGGCCAATCAGCCCATCATGCTTGCGTCACATCAACACCCACACCAATTTATCAACACAAGATGCAAAGAAGAAAAGGAAAAATTATTATTTTAAATTAAAGTGTTTTATTTTTTATTTTTGAAGTTTTTGTGTTTTTTTTATCCCCCCCCCAGAAGAGGGGGCATGGGCTTGGTTAAAAACACACAAGACCCCACCAACAGCACTCCACACACATGCCACAATCACCCATCAATGCTCAACTACCTAAAAGTCCTGCCAACATCCCTATACCCTCCATTCTCCATAAACGTCCAGGTACCTATCTAAATTCATTTAAACTTATCTACTTTTTTCTGCTGGCCACTACCTTTCCAGGGAGGCCATTCCATGCATTAAACTACTCTCTGCGGTGAAAGTCCCCTGCCTTAACCACCATCTTAACTCTCCTCTTCTTTACTCTCAGGCTATGGCCCCTGGTCCTATCAACTGTCTACTCTGTTGAATAATTCATCTGCACTTATTTTATCTCTACCCTTCATTATCTTAACATCTCTATCATATCTCCTCGTAACCAAAGATACAAGAGCAGGGCAAGATAAACCACTCATTTGTAAACCTATCAAAAAGATGAAGTACGCACTGGGGTGGAATGTCCGCACCATTTTTATTGAGCAACTTGTCCACAACACTCCATGACCATTCCGTCGCTGATGTAGGGCTGAATGGTGACATCGAGGTTTTTCTTTCTCTTGTTGGTGCAAAGGAGGGGAGGGAGTATGAAGTTGTTGTTTTTCTCTCGCTGGTTTTCATGTGAAATTAATGGGATTAATTGCATTCTGAGTGAAATGTTTTACCTTGCGACATGATTCGGAATCACCGGTGGTTTGTACAAGAAACGAATTAAAAAGAACAAACAAAACCATTTGGGTTTTAAACTGAAACATGTAAATTCCTGGGACAAGTGTTGACTTGTCACCTGATGATGTTTATTTTATTTATTTATTTATTTATTTGGGGTAGGAAGTTTAACTATATGGCATCGGTCCTTATCCACTTTCGTTTGTATTCTTATTGACACTTGTGGTGGTCATAGATGTAGCCCCCCCCCGTACCTTCACCCCAAAACACACACACACATGAATGCCAGGGAATGTACACAATAACAACAAACTTTCCTCCTCTACAGTTCATTCAAATAATCGAGATTACATCCACATCAATCTCCTTTCACATTTCTTACTCGCACAATCTTGGCAGGCTTTTCTCTCTTCAGTCTTACATTTCCAAAATACCACCATGACATAATCACCACCAATCACTTGAAATGTGTATCATTTTTTTACTACACTGACAACTTTTTCAGAGAGCATAGACCACCACTTATCTTC
Source organism: Eptatretus atami (assembly GCA_035128595.1). Taxonomy (NCBI): domain Eukaryota; kingdom Metazoa; phylum Chordata; class Myxini; order Myxiniformes; family Myxinidae; genus Eptatretus; species Eptatretus atami. The sequence continues at coordinate 117,202,835 of CM068957.1, forward strand.
TTTAGGTCATCCATGGACGACTTACTAAAGAAAAAGGACTTACAAAATCTCCGCAATGTACATACAATCCTTCAATCTCAAGCATCTATACAGATTCTATTGGTACAAATAAATGATAATCCCACATTTTTCAGTGCAATGTATATGTAATTGACGTACATGTACATGTTTGTCCAACGTCTTTACGAGAACCACTTGCAACCGTCCCCATATATTGGTTCTTACTTGTTTGACACCTTTTGAACATTTCTACACTTCCTCTTGCAGTGGCATGATGGACTATGTCTGTCTTTGATCTTCCGTGCGTACTGGACACGGACGCTAACAAATGTTGCAACTATTCTGGACTTCACTCGCTCACTGTGAACGTAACAACCCTTGTAGGACATCCAGCTGATGCATGGGCTTCATTGAGCAGGAGACAGAAGATATTGTTTTCTTGTCATTTTACTTTCACTGAATTCAATGCGAAACACTTCCCCACATTGTGAACAAAAAGTTAGTAACATCATCTTGGACGGGACCATCAGAGATGCAAAGTTGGGCTTCGATGTGTCGTATGCCTTGTTGTGAAATGAAGAGCATCGCGAATCGTCCAATTCAGCATCAACTTCTTGGAAAGCATTACCTGCAAAACCAGGCACGATGACAGTAATTCATGTCCACTTTGGATTTTGCGACCAGGTAACCAGCAATGTTAGTCAGTGTGTTCTGTTAAGGAAGGCTGAATTGAACATGAGGAATTGCAACATTTATTCTTCTGTGCTGAGCAGGTGTGGCAAACTGCACTGATTGACTCATTATTTCCCCATTGCTGAGACTCCGCAGCGTCAGAATGAATTTGTCCGAGTCCATTGAGCAATTGCTCCAGCAGCTGATTTGATTAATTCAGCAACCATCACCAAACTAAATCAGGTCTTTTGACTGTCGATTATAATGAATGAATTGTAGAACAATGAGCGAAGAACGTGAAGTTGTCGCCATGCCCATGTCTGACTAACATGCACAGCTAGCTAGCAGCGTTGCTTGTACAGTTGCTTACTAAAATGGCGGCCGAGCACACCCATTATATACTTCACGTTCAGGGCTGAGTGGTTTATCTTGCCTTGCTCGAGTATCTTTAACTCGAAACCGCCCCCTCTCTAAAGGAAGGAAGGAAAAAAAGAAAGGGTGCCCACAAATGCCACAAATAAGCGCTAGATTTATATATACACGTTAACACGGAGTTTGTCCAAGGAGGAAAAAACCCTTTCGGGGAAGGGGATATTAAATATTATTCATATTTCATATTAATATTGTTTTGCAATCACATTCATATTTGTTATTAGAAGCGCATTGGAGAAATGCCACGATGACCTGTCTTAACACAGATATACACTTTGACCAAATTTTGGCCAAGGTTGGAAAACCCGATGGGAGGGGGGCAAGTGAAATCGCAACACCTCCAGCATGTGACCTTTGTCCTCCTGTCAAGTTTGCTTGAGATTAGACAAGTAATGACCGAATGTATCGCCATCAAACAAACAGTCAGAAAGACCAAATTGTGCATTTTAGTATGATCATGATGATGCATATTTTTCATGGCAGTAGGTTCAGGTTAAGTCACTGAATATTTGGTTTGCATCCTTTGGCATCCCCACTCAGGTTGAAAAGATCTATTCTGTGCAAAAGATTAATGCAAAGATAAGATTAATGCACCAGACGTGATTATTTAATGGATCTGACGCATCCATATTCCTTGTTCCTTCAGCTCAATGGTGTCAAAAATTTCGCCACCACCATGGATGCTTTATTTTAAATAAATTAATTTGTTTCTGTTCTACGCCTCGATATTAAAAGATCTTTTCAGTGCAGGTTGGTGATGGCGACAACGATGGCTTCAAAATCTGGGATGTGGTTTCGTTACAAAAGTTTGGAGAGCGCATATCAAATAAGAAATAACATAATTTTTTGCCTCGTTCACAAAGGCGTGGATGTGGGGTATGGAGAAAGGGGGTGGGGGACTTGCACACTGTGTTAATTATATGTGAAAAATCATATATTGTTGGCGGTTCCTCGGAACCGCATGCATCCAACATAAAGTGGTCCCAAGACAGTTATTCCTCAATATACATGCAGATAGTCCCTTCCCTTTTGTCTCGGGGGACAATAGGGGCGTGCGTTGCGATGATCTCATAGCTAGGTTTGTTACATCATTTCTTCTTCATTTCATTTCTAACTTCATTCCTACTCTTCTTTTCTGATTATTCCTGAGGTCAATCTGAGCCACGTGTGCCTTCGCTGTGAGATGTGAGCAGGCATTGCACCCCCGGCCGCAACAATATTCTTGGCATTAAAGTAGTTCAGATTTGTAGCGTAAAATAACAAATAGGGTGCCTTTTTGGTCCTTTGCATTCAGATTGAAATGGGTATTTCTTTATATGTGCTCTTTTTTATATATTGTTGACCAAGGCTCGTATAAGAGCTAACATGCAGAGCATATAAAAAGGGGAGCAGGAGACAAGAGGGTGTGGGAGAGGGAGGCACAAAACATTCGGAACAGAGAGAGATGGGGTGGGATACACGGGGTAAACAAGATGGACACTACAGGGATTTCAGGTCCTTAACGAAGAGAACTTTCCGGACGGAAGCAGGGAATTTGAAAGAGGTGGGTTTGGGTGGATTAACGGGGGTAGAAAAGATCATAGTTTTGGATGGGGGAAGATAAGAGATGGTGATGACCAGCTGTTTGAATACCTGAAGGGAGGAGTGGGATTGAAGAAGAGTGTGGGAGTTTGTTCCAAAGGCGGGAAAAAAAGAGGAATGAGAGAATTCAGGTGAGCAGTGATTCGTGATTTTGGAAGTTTCACCAGAAGGGTTTTTTTGGCGGACTTTGAGCACCCTGCGGAAATATAGGGGGAACAGATCACAGACAAAGTGGGGGAGGGGGACAAGCCGGAGAGGATATGGTAGAAGACAGAAAGACACCAACCTTCCTCCAGTGAGAATAGTGAGGGACCCAAAGACTCAGCCTCATACGGAGATGCCAATGATCCTAAAGCCTTGGTTTCCACAGCGTGAGGCTAGCTAGGTGTAAGCGGGAGCACCACCTCAGAGGGGGGAGCAGTACTCCATCAGACTGTGGATGAAAGCTTTGTATGTGGTCAGGCGCTCAGGTGTGCCAAGGAAGGATTTTTGCCCACGGAGGATTCCCAGTCGGCGACGGCTTTTGGAGCCAGCTTGGAAATGTGGCTTTCCCAGGAAAGATCGTGGCAGATAGTAAGACCCAGAAGCTTGAAAGAAAGGACTTCTTCAAGAGGAATTGTTGAGAAAGTAGATGTGAGGGGAGGGGGCGGTTCCAGACGGTCCTTTCTGAGATAAGAGACATCGTGAGGGTGTGAGATTTTTATGAGTGTGAGATCTCATAATTAATTTCCCGATTTTACAATCGGTTATCGTTACTTTCAGAGTATCCACCCTCTGGGCGATCTTGTTTTCAAGCATGCAACACGTTATTCTGACGGATACATTTACTTAGGCGGTGTATAGCCGCTGACAGCTGCCTCAATCGCTCCAAAAATAATAATTAAAAACTAGAAAGCATCTCAAACACAAAGTATTTGTATTTTGTCCGCATTTTATTTGTACTCAAACTAAACTTGATGAAAACGACTTTTAAAAAAATTGTCCATTTATTATTTGTTTTCTCCATATTCTCATCAAAAATGTTTGTTGTCGATTTGACAAAAGCTCAAACTGGTAAAAATGTTACAAAAATGTTTGTACAGGAATTTAGTGAGGGCCACATCTAGAATATTGTGTGCAGTTCTGGTCGCCACAGTTCAGAAGGACATAGATACCATGGAGAGGGTTCAGCGTAGGGCTACGAGATGGATTCCGGGCCTACTAGACTCAGCTATGAGGAGCAGTTTGAAAGAGACAGGGCTTCATGAAGACAGAGTGGGTGTCTGAGAAAAATAAAATTTGACCCACCTTGATTTGCCCTGCGGGGTTCCACACAGAGGTGCCACAAACTATGACGGTGCCATATTGTAAGCTGTAGCATCCTGTGGTTTTGGGGATTGGTCGTTGGGATTGCCCCCCCCCCCCCCCAAGACCACTAGCAAAGATGAAACACCCCTGTGCACTAATTGAGGTCATGCTGATCGGTGAAGCAAGTCTGGATGTAATCGGGCCAGAAACTGTTGGAGGTAGTGGCGACAAACAAACACACACCAGTCATTTTATGCATGAGCGCATGCAGTCTGTTCAATCCCTACCTCTCTTCAGAGGTTCCCATGGAGATTTTTTTTAAACCAGTATATAGATGATTGTGTGGAAAATGTGGCTGGTGTTCCAAAAAGTCTGTTTTCTGAAGGCATGGGTTGCAGGCCAGAGTGTTTCAAGTTACATAGTGAATAAACGGCCTCGCTTCTCTCAGCCTCGGCCAATTATATGTTCAATTATTGCTGTTGTTACTGTTATGTACTCGGGTTGGGCTCGGGAGAGCAGTGAGACTCGCAGATTCGTGAGGCTGCCGTAACTCTGTTTATTGCGTATCCCGAAGCGCGCTACCATGGCCGGACTACTACGCCTCAAGCGGCGTGCCCACCTTTATGCCCCGCGGACCACGTGACCAACACCACCACTTTGCCCCGCCTCGCCAGGCCCCGCTGCCCATAGCACAGTTACAACCGTACGTGGTCCCAGAAGAGTCCAGAAATTGATTCGACAACGGACTTATTTAAACTTCTGCCAACACCTCAAGTGATACTCAGCCAACCTTCTGGTCAACAGTTATGACTGCAGTCTTCTTTGGGCCCACTGTCCTCTGTTTCATTGGGGACCACAACAGAGCTTGCCTGCTGCATCAACTGTGTTACTGCAGGGAGATTCCCCACCAGTCAACGTACTATCCGGTTCTGCGTTTGCCATTACCCCAGTCTTTTCCTGTCCGTCGCTGTCTTCCGCAGTGACAGCCACATATGAGGTGGCCTCCTCAGCATGACTGGCAGCAGGCTTGTGGATTCCTGTTCCGTCCACGAATACTTTCCGGGTCCACGGGTACCTCCACAACCTGTTGGCATGCACAACCTTGGGCTTGCTTTTTGGGCCCAGACCTCATTCGGAATGTTACATCAGACAGGCGATCAATTACCGTGTAGGGCTCTTCCCAGTTGCTCATCAGCTTGGGAGGCTGACCTTTCTTCCGCTGGAGGTTGTATAGCCACACGTTGTCAGCTCTCTGGAAGGTGACTTGACGAGCCTTCAGGTCGTAATGACACTTCATCACTTCCCTAGAGAACTTCAAATTTTCCCCGGACCTGATGATGTACCTCTTGCTACCGGTCAAAGAGTTTCTCACATAGGTTGGGGCACCTTCGAGTAGTCCCTCTTCAGGTGGTCTTGTCAGCAGGTCAACCGGAAGGTGCAGTTCCTAGCTGGTCATCAAACTTCGCTGGTGTGTACCCAGTGGACTCGTGCTCAACAGAACAGTACGCCATCACCAAGACGGGCAGTTTCTGGTCCCATCCTGTCTGTCCTTCGATGCAGTACTTTGTCAGCTCCTGTCCTAAGGTCCAGTTAAACTTCTCCACCATGCCATCTGACTGTGGCGGAAAGGAGTGGTTCTTGTCTTCTGGATCCCAAGCCACAGCGCAACTCTCCTTGAAAACAATGGACTCAAAGTTTCTACATGGTCTGAGGGCAGCTCGTTGGGTATCCTGAACCTGCTGAAAAACTGATCCACCAACACCTTGGCAACATGACTGCTTCCTGATCGGGAAATGGGCATAAGCCTCCGGCCACTTCGACGAAGGAGTCCATGGCAAGCAGATGTAACAGTTCCTCGCAGTGGTGAAGCGGCAGTTGGTCAGCTATGTCGACTGCAACCCTCTCCATGGGTGCACCTGATAGAGCTGTAGTGGAGCTCTTTCCCCGCTCGCTTGGGTCTTCTCTTAGCACAGCAGGTGTTGCAGGATCGACACCACTCTTCTGCATACCAACCCAATAGAATCGTTGCCGGAAACGACTGAGAGTCTTCTTAGCACCCAGGTGGTCCACTGGCAATGTTGTCATGCGCCTCTGCCAGTATGTTCAGCCTCACCCTCCTGGGTAGCACTGGTCTGCCAGTATTTGGTGAGGCCATCTACAGACTCTCCCACTTCTGCTGGAGTAATCCGTCTTGCAGCCGGCGAAGACTGTCCACCGTGCCAATAGTTCTTCGTGGTGGGACTTTCTGGCCGAGAATTTTTCCTGGCTGGTAATGGATGGACCGCATGTCCTTGTCCTCCAGCTGCAACTGGCCACGTCTGGGTTGCTCGAGTGTGTGGTGTCCCCCTGGTGGCTTTGCGACACTTGCCGGGAGATTTCTCCTTCTTGCGGCAGTGCTCGCATCTGTTTTTTTCCAAGCTCAACTCGGCATGTTTTTACAGCGCAGCGACATCACGCTGTTATATAATTGGCTATTCTGTCCTGTGTCTTCTGTCACACTTATTGGTGGTGTGATGTGGGCGGAGATTGCCGGGTGTATTGTGGGCGGAGATTGCTGGGTGGATGTTGGGCGGAATTGCTGGGGTGTATTGTCGGTGGAGATTGCCGGGTGGATTGTGGGCGGAGATTGCGCGGGTGTATTGTGGGCGGAGATTGCCGGGGTGTATTGTGGGCGGAGATTGCGGGTGTATTGTGGGCGGAGATTGCTGGGTGTATTGTCGGTGAGATGCCGGGTGGATTGTGGGCGGAGATTGCTGGGTGGATTGTGGGCGGAGATGTGCTGGGTGTATTGTCAGTGGAGATTGCCGGGTGGATTGTCGGTGGAGATTGCCGGTGGATTGTGGGCGGAGATTGCTGGGTGGATTTGTGGGCGGAGATTGCTGGTGGATTGTGGGCGGAGATTGCTGGTGTATTGTCCGGTGGAGATTGCCGGGTGATTGTGGGCGGAGATTGCGGGTGGATTGTGGGCGGAGATTGCCGGGTGGATTGTGGGCGGAGATTGCCGGGTGTATTGTCGGTGGAGATTGCCGGGTGGATTGTGGGCGAGATTGCCGGGTGGATTGTGGGCGGAGATTGCCGGGTGTATTGTGGGCGGAGATTGCCGGGTGGATTGTGGGCGGAGATTGCCGGGTGTATTGTGGGTGGAGATTGCCGGGTGGATGTGGGGCGGAGATTGCCGGGTGGATTGGGGCGAGATTGCCGGGTGTATTGTGGGTGGAGATTGCCGGGTGGATTGTGGGCGGAGATTGCTGGGTGTATTGTGGGTGGAGATTGCCGGGTGGATTGTGGGCGAGATTGCTGGGTGTATTGTCGGTGGAGATTGCTGGGTGGATTGTGGGCGGAGATTGCTGGGTGTATTGTCGGTGGAGATTGCCGGGTGGATTGTGGGCGGAGATTGTCTGGGTGTATTGTCGGTGGAGATTGCCGGGTGGATTGTGGGGCGGAGATTGCCGGGTGTATTGTGGCGCGAGATTGCTGGGTGTATTGTGGGTGGAGATTGCCGGGTGGATTGTGGGCGGAGATTGCCGGGTGTATTGTGGGCGGAGATTGCCGGGTGGATTGTGGGCGGAGATTGCCGGGTGGATTGTTGGCGGAGATTGCCGGGTGGAGATTGCCGGTGGTTTTGTGGGCGGAGATTGCCGGGTGGATTGTGGGCGGAGATTCCCGGGTGAATTGTGGGCGGAGATTGCCAGGTGAATTGTGGGGCGGAGATTGCCGGGTTGAATTGTGGGCGGAGATTGCCGGGTGGATTGTGGGCGGAGATTTGCCGGGTGGATTGTGGGCGGAGATTGCCGGGTGAATTGTGGGCGGAGATTGCCGGGTGGATTGTGGGCGGAGATTGCCGGGTGGAATTGTGGGCGGAGATTGCCGGGTGAATTGTGGCGAGATTGCGGGTGGATTGTGGGCGGAGATTGCCGGCTGGATTGTGGGCGGAGATTGCCGGGTGGATTGTGGGCGGAGATTGCCGGTGTATTGTGGGCGGAGATTGCCGGGTGAATTGTGGGTGGAGAATTGCCCGGGGAATGTGGGCGGAGATTGCCGGGTGGAGATTGCCGGGTGGATTGTGGGCGGAGATTGCGGGTGTATTGTGGGCGGAGATTGCCGGGTGTATTGTGGGCGGAGGATTGCCGGGTTGGATTTGGTGGGCGGAGATTGCCGGGTGTATTTGTGGGCGGAGATTGGCCGGGGTGAATTGTAGGGCGCGATTGCCGGGTGGATTGTGGGCGGAGATTGCCGGGTGGAGATTGCCGGGTGATTGTGGCGGAAGATTGCCGGGGAATTTGTGGGCGGAGATTGCCGGGTGATTGTGGGTGGAGATTGCCGGTGGATTGTGGGCGGAGAGATTGCCGGTGTAGTTTTGTGGTGGAGATTGCCGGTGTGATTTGTGGGCGGAGATTGCCGGGTGGATTGTGGCGGGGTTAATGCGGAAGAGCGACGTTTTTTCTGCTGAATCGTTTTTCTGTGTGACGCCGTGAAGTTGATTTCTGAGCGGAAGTGATAATCTTTCCTGTTCCGTTTAGTTGGTTGAGCGCAGCGTTGTAACTCTCGTTCTTCATGTTTTTCACGCAGAAGTGGTTTTTTAAAACGTCTTGTGGAGGTGATTTCTTCTCTCTTTTTGGTGACAGAAGTGGTTATTACATCGCGGCGACTCGCGCTGTTATAATTGGCTATCTGTCCTGTGTCTTCTGTCACGTCTTCTGTCACACTTATGCCGCGTACGTCCCTTTGATCTGAGGGCTATAATAGATAATTTGTCCAACTTCACACTCTTCCCATCATGCATTGGTAATTCACCGTGTCTACATTTAATTTTAAACCTGCAAATCGTTTATCATTTTTAACCTTTAACTGCCCCACCGCGCGATATCGAAGTATTCGCTTCTTGTTTTTCAAGAGAAATGTTTTCGTTCGTTTCTTAATACGTTTTTGAACCTAACCAGCTTTTTGCAGTTAATTAGTTTTTGCGGAGAAACCTACTCACTGTATCACGGCCATGGCGGAAAATGCGTGATGTTGCTGTATTCGGTAAAATAGAATTCGGACTTTGCGCTTGACATATAGATATGATGGAGATTTAAAAATTGCTTCTGAAAAGCAATTCTTTTAAATTTAAGAATGATGAAGAGCTTCGATTCTTTTTATGTCCTCAATAGCTTCTTCCTTTTCCGCCCGGCCCCATACGTGGTGTTGGAGACATGGTGAGTTCTGACGAATCGTCTCCATCCTCCCTTCCGTTGCCCGGATTATAGCAGCGTCTTGTGTTTTCGCATGTTATTAGGGAGTTTTTTATTGCTTTTGTCCCAATATTAGTCGTGATTATTTGATTTGCCCATTAAAGCGCTCACGGCGGCTAGCGTCGGCCTAGCGTAGGGCCCTTGCCCTTGTGTCGCATGGAAATGACATTTTGAGACGAACCGTCAAATATATCGAGTTGTTTACAGTGTAATATGCTCTGTAACTGTTTGCTTAAAACGATTAGACAGCAATGAGGATTTCACTGATTTAAACCGTCACACATACAATTGCAATTGTGGTGGGTGGTGGCGGGGTGGGTCAGTTTGGGATTAAATTTCCCTTTTTTTTTGGAATTTTTTGTCTGAAATCGAAAATGTTATGACGACTTTTCTGTTTTGAGGTGAACTCAACACGAGGTGGACGTCTCGAGGGAACTCTTGGACGAGGTAGTTTGGTTGGTTTTTATGGTGTAAAAGTGAAGGCTGTGTGAGGCCATGGAGCGGACGAGGAGAAATCTCACGAGTCGAGGAAATTGTACCTGTTAATCCCTCGATTTCTACTGCACGTCCTGACATGTGTTGATGGTTTCGAGCCAATTCTCTTCCTTCCCATTGGACTGTCCAATCTCTCTTGAAGGCATCAACTGTGGGGAAGCCTGGTGTTGGCTCAGTGGTTAGCGCGTGGTGGCTTGGAGTCCTAGGGTCCTGAGTTCCAAGCCCCGTCGGCCGCTGAAATTATACACGCAGGGGGTTGACTGCAGCCTGTCATCCTTTCGAGGTCGGCGAAATGAGGCACCTAGTTCAGGTGTGTACTGGTTAAGAGGGGCACTGCATCAGCGAACACAGTACACGGAATATAGCTTCAAGAATGATAGCTACCCGGCAGCTAAGCTGCATACGACACCAATGTGGGGAGCTTGAAACTTTCCTGTGGGAGGCTGTTCTACCACATATGCTCCTGATAACTCTCAAAAACATCTTCTCTTTATGTTCAATTGACTTCTGGTCACAAATGTAAGTTTTTGGCTATCCCATGCAAGTCGTGATATACACTGCCTGGGTGAAATATTTTACGAGCTTATCCTCTGGATCCCAGCTGGTCAACGGATCGTATGTCCACACGAGTCTTCCTGTAACGTGGGGGTAAGCAAGATCGAGTTTCCTTATCCCCATTTTGGATGAGATTGTCAGGTCCTGGAGTTTTTTGGTGGCACGCCTTTGGACTCGCTCGACTACGTCTGCATCCTTGATGTAATCTTGGATCTGTAACGATGTTACCAATCCAAGAGTGGTGAACCAAGGTTTTTTGACAGAGGGATGAGGGATGCTCTTGTTAGTCTTTATTACAACGTGTGTGGATTAAGAAGAATCTCATCTGAAAAGGAGTTGGCGGGGGTTTTTTTGGATAAACTGGGTGAAGCATTGACTGAGAGGGGCAGTTGGTAAATTAAATATAAG
>CM068957.1:117220421-117253795 GCA_035128595.1 Eptatretus atami
TATTTTTAACCAATTGGTCATGGAACCAATTTAGAATCCTGAGTGTGAAATATAAGGAGAATGCTAATATGTTGGAGGTTAGAAGCAAGAGAAATGACTGAATTGGGTGCAAATTCATCCGAACTACAATACTTACTTGCTGTAAATTCACCAACTGAGACAAAGATGACACTTGCTATACAGATAGCAGAGGCGTGGAATGATGCGCGACAGGATGTGTGGCAAAACGAAGGCAACAAATGGTGCAAGGCATTGAACTAGCGGATGGCAAGCCTCCCCATATGGAGTGACAGACCATAACCAGGTTGGTATTGCAAACAAATGCAGCACCAGGGAGAATAAAAGGCAGGAGAGAATGGCAAGAAGATGCTGTGGGAGCAACAAGACCCAGTTTTTGGAGAGTCCACAAGAAAATAATAGTTGTAGAAATCTGTTGGGGTGGGTGTAAGTACAGGGAAACATACTTTCTTCCTCGATGGAAAGATTCTCAACTTCACTTGAAAAAAGCTTAAAATCGAGCAACATCAATCCGAGACTCAATGCAGCAAATTAAATAAAGTGAATGAGAAGAAGAAGCCTCTAGTTTGGACAAATTGTCCAAAGTGCAAACCTTGAGTTCTCAAATGACATTCCAATGGCCCTAAATAAACCCAGATTAGATAAGTAACGACCAGATGCATCACAGTCAGACAGACAGACATACAGAACCAAATTGCATATTTTAGTATGATAGAGATACACGTATTTCAGAACTTGGGTAAACAAAAAGTCTGATAAAATTGTAACACATTTATGTGGAATTAAAATTTCCATGTATCCTTACTATAACTCACAGATTGGTGTTTGTCACCCTACTCTTCATACCAGTTCTGGGCCGATTACATCCACACTTGCTACATAGGGTCAGCATGACCCCAATAAATGTATAGGGGTGTTTATCTTTGCCGGTGGTCTTGAGGGCATTGTTTTCACTTCATGCACATAACCCAAGTACTCTGCTCGTTCAGTTAATACAAACAATGTTTGATGAAAACTTTTTTTCGATAATGTTAGATTGACATTATATCTACAATGCAAATGTGTGCAATAAATTAGTTTTGTTGAATTTTTCTATTAACTCCAGAATGCACCCTTTTGAAGCCGTCACTATAATTTGCTCCTCGGATCGGTTCGGCATGATTTGTATGTTTGGTTTGCCAACGGGCACAGACTATGAAAAGACAATCGAGATGACAAACGACTTCTTTATTCAAAATAATCGTGAGAATCCAGTGGCCCATTCAATTCACTTCTGTCATGCTACTCACTTAACCTCCTCATGCTTCACAAGAATGTTGTGGTTATGTTTGCAGGCCATTGAAGGCCCCATTAAAATGAGAGTTAAACAAGAATTTGGATCATGAAATTAGCACACGTGCACAGCATTTCTGAATACTGTACACGGTTTTGGAGGAAGCACGAGCACAGCTCTGCTACATGCAATCGCTTGTGGATGGCAAAAACTTGCGATGAGTTTTGGAAGGAAGCCTCGTGTACAACTATCCTGGTTAATTTTCGATAATGGGATCATTTTGAAAATTACTGTTTATTTGGAGAATTATTTTACTTTATTGGTATACAGAGGTATCGTTTTCACCCCTGTCTGTCTGAGCAGGATTTCTCAAAAGGTTGTGCACGGATTTGGTGAAATCTGGGGGAGAGGTTGGTGTATGACCTGGACAAATAATTTGATTTTGGTGAAGATCCTTTAAAAAAAAAATATAATATATATATATATATATATATATATTGTTACGGCTGTGGAAATTCGCAATACACCATAAAAGGACCTTAGATCAGTTATGATGATGTAAGTATATGTGTAGTTAGATTTCCCCACCATTGTTTAGAGGGAATTTCCCTGTTCACCGGGCTGTGATCCTTTGAGATAGCCGTTTTTCTTTTCTCCAACATTATTTGGACCAATCATCCCCCAACAACCAAATCGCCACCACCAACAATGCCCCCAAACAACTACACCGACCACCACCATCTTCGCCTCTTTACCTCCACAACTCCACCCCGCAAACATCGCTTCACCGCCATTCTCAAACGACGCCCGCCAGCAACCAAATCGCCACCACCAACATCCTTCCCAAACCACCACAGCAAACTCCCACCACCTTCGCCTTTCTACCGAACGTCGTACCAGGGTGTGTGAATGGGTTCCTTTCGCATCGAAAAGCGGATCAGGAATGATTCACGCCCACTTTTCATCCATCCAATGGCTGAGCATCAGGTGGTGTAGCCCCGCCTCCGAACCCGCTGTGATCCACAAATTTGCATATACGCTCCTCCCTCGGCCTATATAAGCGCGAGCACAACGCAGCTCGCGCAGTCAAGTGTGTTGGTCGCGGCAGTTCGGAGCAGTGTTTCTCAACCGGGGTTCCCCAGAACCCTAGGGTTCCGCAAGAGGTCGCTAGGGGTTCCGCGAGAAACAGTAATAAATAGGCTAATGTATTTTTGAGTAGTTTTTGTTTGATTTAATATTCGTAATTTTACTATATACGTATGGCATATTGATGGAAACTCCTTGGTTATTATAATAGAGGCTTCAACCTCTTGTATTATGTACAATTATAACAACCATAGGGAATGTATTTAACGATGTCTATATGGCGCCAGTGTGAAACCGCCCTCACTGGTTAGTGGACGTCCTGTACGCGGCGGATTTGTATCATTGAGTGACTGACTCAAGTACGGACGCATACACGGTCCATCTATCTTTGTGCTTCCTAGCGCGAAGTGTCTCTCTCTCTCTCTCTCTCTCTCTCTCTCTCTCTCTCTCTCTGTTAGTTCTTGTGTTTACCTTTATTGCTTCAGCTTTATTTGTTTAAGTTTTGTGATCAAGTTACATGAGGTGTGTTTTTCAATTGTCAAACAGACTCGGGGTTGACAAACACTTTCAAAAATGACGTTTTCAAACAAAACAAAACAAAAATAATTTTTTTTGTGAATTAAAACCTCGGTGTGAGGTCTCATAAACGAGCAGTATGTTTTTTTTTCATTGCCAATGAATTTGACAAAAAGGGGTCATTTTTTCCTTAAACCAGGTATCCGAAAAAAATATTATATTTACCACGTGAACTACGATAAAAATATAAAAGAGCTAGATATTAAAATGGTATATAATAATTTTTATGCAGGGGTTCCCTGAGACATGAAAACTATTTCAAGGGTTCCACAAGGGTAAAAAGGTTGAAAAACGCTGGTCTGGAGAGTCGGGAGACGGGGCAGTCAAGTGAGTGCAGTGTCGGTGGGCAGTCAAGTCGAGTCTGGAGTCGGTGGAGTGGCAGTCTGGAGAGGGTCAGAGAACCAGACGGAGCTCGAAGCAGACGGGAGAGGCAGACGGGGGCCGATCAACGGAGAGAGCTCACCGGCCACGCCAGGGGCACGAAGCCAGGCACAGCTACGCTGACATTGCGGCTTGCCCGCCACCGCGCCACGAGGGCGCGGGTAAGACCCTTCGGTCTCGTGGACCTGGCCGCTCATCCAGGTTCCACGCACATTTGGTCCACGAACCTGTCTGCCACCCTTGCCTTTGAGGGTGGCTTTTTCCTTTGCTTTTGTGTAAATGCATGTGGTGGCGCAGTCTTATAAGTGGAATTGTCCAAGTGTGCGTGTGAAATAAAGACTTTATTCGGTTGTAATTCTGCCTTTGCTTGCTTTCACTGTTATACGTGCATGATTTTCTGTATGGCTGTAAAATACGTGCTTGTCTGAGTGTGCAATAATGTGCTTGTTGAACTGTTCCCCGTTTCGTTGCGTCCTTTCCCTTGTTTGAAAGTTCCATCTTGCATCACGGAAGGAATTGGTAGAAGGGTGTAAGCACCCGGTAAATAATCACGTCCGTCGGAGCCAGCGAAACCCGCTCAGTTATCACTGAAGCACGGAAGGGACCGCTTAAGCGGTTCGTGTCCTCGGCGGCCAGCGGCAAGGTACGATCGCCCGGTTAACTACCCCCGCAGGTACTTAGGTAGGTCGAATTTGGCGAACAACCCTATCCTGCGTGGCCGATTGGCACGATTGTGGTGGGGTCGAAAGATCCACCCGTGACTAGCTCCTGGCGGTAGTTCCAAGGAGGGTCACGACTGAATTGTCCGTTCCGTGGGGCGACAAGGTCGCGATTTGAGTTACGTGGCCGATCGCACGCCGGCGGACCGAAATTCGTAACAATATATATATATATTCAGTTATTCTTCTCCTTCTTCTTATATTATATATATATATATATATATATATATTCTTTTTGGGTTTGCTCGTACGGGCACGTACAGGCACACACGTACGGGCACGCACTAGTGGGGAAAAATGAGCATAACAAAAGCAGTGTACAGCAAAGAAAACCAGGAAGGAACAGAAATGACTTTCTAGAATGACGCTACAAATCGAAATGCGTCGCTGTGCATTTTGAGTTAATGCGATTAAAAAAAAAAAAATGTATATATATATATTGTTACGAATTCGCGCCCGCCAGCGTGCGAACGGCCACGTGACTCGAATCGCGGCACGTCTCGCCCACCGGACGGACAATTCAGTCGTGACCTCTTGGAACTATCGCCAAGGAGCTAGTCACGGGTGGGGTTGAACCTCACCACAACCCAGTCCGCATTCTACCCGCGCGAAATAGGGTGAATCGCCGAAAGTCGATATACCTAAGTACTCGCACGGGTAACCTACCGAGGGGTTGTACCACGCCACAGGTCGACTCCGGACACGAACCGCTTAAGCGGCTCGTTCCGTGCTACAGGGATAACCGAGCGGAGTTATCGTCGACCTTGACGGTTCAGATTAATTATAATCGGGCGTATTAACCCACGACGAACCCTTTACGTGAAGCAAGATGGAGACCCAACAAAGGAAAGGACGCAGCGAAACGGGGAACAATTCAACACAAAGCACATTTATTTCACACACACGGATAGCACACATATACAGCATACAGTATGCACATATAGCAATGAAACAAAAGAAACAGAGCTACAACCGACTAACGCGTACACACGGCAACACTAAACAGTTCTACTTTAAGAGACACGGCGCCACACACACACGTTCACACAGAACCCAAGAAAAGAAGAAAGGAGGTCGCGACTCCCTGTGCACGTCGTCCACCTTGGCGACCGCAGCCTCGAGTCCCTCCGGCGTGGTGCACCGACCAGCTCGTGCCGCGCGTATCTCGTGCCGTGCGCCCGACAGCTCGGACGGGGTTTTGGGGGAACTCGATCGGGTTTCGCCCGCTATCTCGGTGCGGACGGGTGGGGAATGGCAGGCGCTCCGTCCAGGGACGGCACCGACAGGCTCGAGAAGCCCCGTGCACAACCGAACCAAAAAGAAGAAGAAGAACCCGAACAGGCGATGCACACACGAGACCAGTACGAAACGATTCCCGGTTTCGAGCTATTCTCTGGAACTCTCCGTTTTGAACGATCCTCTCAGTTTCGAGCTGCCCTGGGTTTCGAACGATCCCCTCAGTTTCGAGCTGCCCTGGGTTTCGAACGATCCTCTCAGTTTCGAGCTGCCCTGGGTTTCGAACGATCCTCTCAGAACTCTGTCTGTCCACCTCTTTTGTAGGGAGGTCCTTCCCCCTCTCTCCGCCCCACGCCCCGCCCCATCGGACGCGTCACATTGCGCACCCCGCAATCGGGAGAGGACACGCCACCCCCCCCTCCCTCTCCTCACTTCGGTGGAGAGGGGAACGAGATTCAAGCGGGAAATGTTGCGCGGGCGTTTTGGGCGGGAGATGTTTGCGCGGGCGGTTTTGGGCGGGAGATCTTGGCGGGAGATGCCCCTTCACGCACTGGTTGCTGCCGCTGCCACTCCGCTCCCCATCCGTCCGCGGAGATCGTGACCGCACGATACTCGATGAATGGCGAGTGGTGAAGATGCTGGTAGCGCAGTTGTGGAAGGTGGCGTCGTGGCGTGAGTGGAGTGATTTATGGCGTCGAGGTTGTTGGTCGAGGTTGTTGGCGTCGTGGAGTGAATGGAGTGATCGTGGAGATGTTGGTTGTGGCGATGTTCGTGTTGTTTTGTGCACCAACATAACAATAAGAACAGAAAAATGGCTAACTCAAAGCGTCGCAGCCCGAATGAATCACATAAATTCCCTTTAGACAACGGGTTTTGGCTAACTACACATGTACTTAGAGATATCTCACCTACGGGACCTGAATGGTGGTTTGCGAATTTCCACAGCCGTAACAATATATATGAGGCCCCACGAGGAGGGGTGATGTAAGCGGCATTTTTTAATGATACGATAGGCTCGGATGATAGGGGAAGGGTTAAAATAGTGCTATATGGCATTAACTCCAAAATGGCCGATGTGTCCCTTACATCACTTTGTGGGCAGATAACAGCAATTTTTGAGAGGTATTGTGCAAATGATGATACAAGCATCAAATTTGGCACATTTGTTCTCCAGGGGATTCTAATCAAATCTGCCTGATTGGCCATTTGAAAATCCAAATTTTGAAAAAATAAAAATAAAAATAAAAAAACTTCAAAAAAGTCAAGATCACGAATCAATGTTGGATGCTGGCTGAGATTGGTGAATGTGTCAGAAACATCATCAAAGACGTTCCAAGTCTGCCATGCAGTTTTCTTCCCTTTACCGTGGAAGGCAGACATGACGTCACATCCAGTGAACGCATGGACTGGAATCCATCGCGCCTTGCTCCTTGGCCAAAGGCAATCCACATGTTCTCAAGACCTAGTTCCTGTAAGGATGGCAGTACAGATATTGCTATGACTAGTACGTCCGTGTCATTAGCCTTAATGATAATGGACTTGCTACCATCCGTCATTGCATCCCTGGCGTGTACAAATATTCGAGTGTCAGCTTCATGACAACATGGAGACACAGCATCCAGTGACTTCCTTGTGTTGCTAATGGCATCTTCTCCTTTTGTTACAATGACTGTGCTCGTCGTCTGTGCTTCACACATCTTTTCCACAAGGAATGAAACAGCTCAGTCTTGTTGCGGTCATCTCGAAGAAAGCTTCTCCAGTTACTTGGGGTCTTACTGGTTCCTGTCACTTCTTCTGATTCCTGCCCCTTTTCCACCTTGCCTCGGACTTCAGACTTGACTTCTTGCACACATCAAACACTACGTCCACCCTCTCGTACCTGGCACCATAGGATTCCACCTTTGGGATGATGTCTTCTTTAGCATAGTCATCAAATATCTTTGAAGTGCGTGGAGGTAGGGCATTGATAAGTGCTGAGCCATCAATGATGACTGCATTTCCCCTTGGTTCTCTGTCGGATTTTCACTTGCGCTTCAAGAATTTCAGCCAGCTGTGACTTCAAATTTTTTGAAGTTTTTTGTTTTTTTCAAATTTTTCAAAATTTTGATTTTCAAATGGCCAATCGGGCAGATTTGATCAGAAAGCCCTGCAGAACAGAAATGCCAAATTTGATGCTTGTATCATGATTTGCACGATTTTTCTACTATCTACTACACTATAAACCCCCTTCTTAAATGGTCCTTATGAAGGAAGACGGACTTCACACAAACACACATGGTGTTATATGGTAGGTATTATATCTGAAACCGGATGAAGAGGCCAACGGCAAGT
Source organism: Eptatretus atami (assembly GCA_035128595.1). Lineage (NCBI taxonomy): Eukaryota > Metazoa > Chordata > Myxini > Myxiniformes > Myxinidae > Eptatretus > Eptatretus atami. The sequence continues at coordinate 117,228,042 of CM068957.1, forward strand.
ATCAACCTGGGACCGAGTGTGGCTCTCGATCGACGACAGACGTAATGACGTCACGCGAATGACACGATGTCATGACGTCATTACGCCCCTCAGCGGTGACGTCACACGTCCCGTGCAAACGAATGTAAAAATGAGAAAATCGACAAAAAAATTCCCAAACCCGTCCGTCTGACGCGATCTCACCTCGCCCATGCTGTACATTAGACCACAGAGCACCCGCATGCCGAAAATGGCGACAATCCGTCCGGCAGTTTCGGAGGAGATGCGTCCACAAAATATGGCTTAACGTATTAATATAATAATAATACCTGGAGAGCAAAGATCGCGGTGGAGCAACGGTGCCCGACAAGTCGAAGAACAAGTGAGTGGCGTTTTCGTGTCCGAAGGAGAGGACAACGTAGCAAATGGAGGAGCACAGAATGCACGTCAAGCTGGATTGAAGCGCACTCTTATCTCCCGTCCGCTTCAGGTCCATAATCCCACTCGCCTCGTCTCATCACTTACCGTACATGCTCTACGATGCATCTGATTGTATAACCACTCCCTTGTTTCCCGTCATCGAGGCAAGCAATACGTGAGCACGACTGATGTGATTGGTCGATGAGGGGGGCGTGCCGGGTCGAGGGGGCGGGACCACGTGTTTTCGTGAATGGCATATCATATAAATAAATATAAGCGCCGAATTTTTTTTTTTTTTCAAAACTTGAGGTACTTTTATAATTTGTTTGATTATTATTTATTTATTTGCTGTGTACATGAGAACGACGTGTAATGCAGGGTGCTGTAGCGAACTATACGCCTGTCATGTCCATGTTTGGTGAACGGAAGTGACGTCATCGGTAACGGAAGTGACGGTGAGTTTGTCATTGTGGGAGGTGCCGTGAGACATTGAGTTGGAGGTGGTGAGCCGGCGGCAGCGCACCGACTTTGCGTTCGTGAAGGACACCCTGCAGGATCTTTAACGTCCACTAATGCCGGCAGATGGGACGCCCGGCTTCACCTCTATATCCGAGGGACGACACACATTGATGAATCGCTCGACGTCCCGACCACCAGGATGACCGTTTTTAGCCGGGTCGGGATTCGAACCCAGACTAGACAGCTTCGAGGTTCTCGTGTGCATTCATGATCATGTAGATGCTGTGTTTGCACAATTTGGTTGCATCGGCATGCTCCACCCACGCCTGCACACAACCACAATGCGGTTATAACCACTTCATCCTCACGAAGCAGCGGAAGGAAGGAAATAGAAGGAAATCAGATGCAGGTGGAGGCCAATCAGCCCATCATGTGTGCGTCACATCAACACCACACCAATTTATCAACACAAGATGCAAAGAAGAAAATGGAAAAAATTATTATTTTAAATTAAGTGTTTTATTTATTTATTTTTGAAGTTTTTGTGTTTTTTTTATCCCCCCCCCCCAGAAGAGGGGGCATGGGCTTGGTTAAAAACACACAAGACCCCCACCAACAGCACTCCACACACATGCACACAATCACCCATCAATGCTCAAACTACCTAAAAGTCCTGCCAACATCCCTATACCCCTCCATCTCCATAACGTCCAGGTACCTATCTAAATCTAATTTAAACTTATCTACTTTTTTCTGCTGCCACTACCTTTCCAGGGAGGCCATTCCATGCATTAACTACTCTCTGAGTGAAAGTCCCCTGCCTTACCACCATCTTAACTCTCCTCTTCTTTACTCTCAGGCTATGGCCCCTGGTCCTATCACTGTCTACTCTGTTGAATAATTCATCTGCACTTATTTTATCTCTACCTTTCATTATCTTAAACATCTCTATCATATCTCCTCGTAACCAAAGATACAAGAGCAGGGCAAGATAAACCACTCATTTGTAAACCCATACAAAAAGATGAAGTACGCACTGGGGTGGAATGTCCCACCATTTTATTGAGCAACTTGTCCACAACACTCCATGACCATTCCGTCGCTGATGTAGGGCTGAATGGTGACATCGAGGTTTTTCTTTCTCTTGTTGGTGCAAAGGAGGGGAGGGAGTATGAAGTTGTTGTTTTTCTCTCGCTGGTTTTCATGTGTAAATTAATGGGATTAATTGCATTCTGAGTGAAATGTTTTACCTTGGCGACATGATGCCGGAATCACCGGTGGTTTTGTAACAAGAAACGAATTAAAAAGAACAAACAAAACCATTTGGGTTTAAACTGAAACATGTAAATTCCTGGGACAGTGTTGACTTGTCACCTGATGATGTTTATTTATTTATTTATTTATTTATTTGGGGTAGGAAGTTTAACTATATGGCATCGGTCCTTATTCCACTTTCGTTTGTATTCTTATTGACACTTGTGGTGGTCATAGATGTAGCCCCCCCCCCCCCTACCTTCACCCCCAAACACACACACACATGAATGCCAGGGAATGTACACAATAACAACAAAACTTTCCTCCTCTACAGTTCATTCAAATAATCGAGATTACATCCACATCAATCTCCTTTCACATTTCTTACTCGCACAATCTTGGCAGGCTTTTCTCTCTTCAGTCTTACATTTCCAAAATACCACCATGCACATAATCACCACCAATCACTTGAAATGTGTATCATTTTATTTACTACACTGACAACTTTTTCAGAGAGCATAGACCACCACTTATCTTCTTTAGGTCATCCATGGACGACTTACTAAGAAGAAAAGGACTTACAAAATCTCCGCAATGTACATACAATCCTTCAATCTCAAGCATCTATACAGATTCTATTGGTACAAATAAAATGATAATCCCACATTTTTCAGTGCAATGTATATGTAAATTGACGTACATGTACATGTTGTCCAACGTCTTTACGAGAACCACTTGCAACCGTCCATATATTGGTTCTTACTTGTTTGACACCTTTTGAACATTTCTACACTTCCTCTTGGCAGTGGCATGATGGACATGTCTGTTCTTGATCTTCCGTGCGTACTGGACACGGACGCTAACAAATGTTGCAACTATTCTGGACTTCACTCGCTCACTGTGAACGTACAAACCCTTGTAGACATCCAGCTGATGCATGGCTTCATTGAGCAGGAGACAGAAGATATTGTTTCTTGTCATTTTACTTTCACTGAATTCAATGCGAAACACTTCCCCACATTGTGAACAAAAAGTTAGTAACTCATCTGACGGGACCATCAGAGATGCAAAGTTGGGCTTCGATGTGTCGTATGCCTTGTTGTGAATGAAGAGCATGGCGGAATCGTCCAATTCAGCATCACTTCTTGGAAGAGCATTACCTGCAAACCAGGCACGATGACAGTAAATCATGTCCACTTTGGATTTTGCGACACAGGTAACCAGCAATGTATGTCAGTGTGTTCTGTTAAGGAAGGCTGAATTGAACATGAGGAATTGCAACATTTATTCTTCTGTGCTGAGCAGGTGTGGCAAACTGCACTGATTGACTCATTATTTCCCCATTGCTGAGACTCCGCAGCGTCAGAATGAATTTGTCCGAGTCCATTGAGCAATTTGCTCCAGCAGCTGATTTGATTAATTCAGCAACCATCACCAAACTAAATCAGGTCTTTTTGACTGTCGATTATAATGATGAATTGTAGAACAATGAGCGAAGAACGTGAAGTTGTCGCCATGCCCATGTCTGACTAACATGCACAGCTAGCTAGCAGCGTTGCTTGTACAGTTGCTTACTAAAATGGCGGCCGAGCACACCCATTATATACTTCACGTTCAGGGCTGAGTGGTTTATCTTGCCTTGCTCGAGTATCTTTACTCGTAACCGCCCCCTCTCTAAAGGAAGGAAGGAAAAAAAGAAAGGGTGCCCCACAAATGCCACAAATAAGCTAGATTTATATATACACGTTAACACGGAGTTTGTCCAAGGAGGAAAAACCCTTTCGGGAGAGGGGATATTAAATATTATTCATATTTCATATTAATATTGTTTTGCAATCACATTCATATTTGTTATTAGAAGCGGCATTGGAGAAATGCCACGATGACCTGTCTTAACACAGATATACACCTTGACACAAATTTTGGCCAAGGTGGAAAACCCCGATGGGGAGGGGGGCAAGTGAAATCGCAACAACCTCCAGCATGTGACCCTTTGTCCTCCTGTCAAGTTTGCTTGAGATTAGACAAGTAATGACCGAATGTATCGCCATCAAACAAACAGTCAGAAAGACCAAATTGTGCATTTTAGTATGATCATGATGATGCATATTTTTCATGCAGTAGGTTCAGGTTAAGTCACTGAATATTTGGTTTGCATCCTTTGGCATCCCCACTCAGGTTGATAAGATCTATTCTGTGCAAAAGATTAATGCAAAGATAAGATTAATGCAAACAGACGTGATTATTTAATGGATCGACGCATCCATATTCCTTGTCCTTCAGCTCAATGGTGTCAAAATTTCGCCACCACCATGGATGCTTTATTTTAAATAAATTAATTTGTTTCTGTTCTACCCTCGATACTAAAAGATCTTTTCAGTGCAGGTTGGTGATGGCGACAACGATGGCTTCAAAATCTGGGATGTGTTTCGTTACCAAGTTTGGAGAGCGCATATCAAATAAGAAATAACATAAATTTTTGCCTCGTTCATAAAAGCGTGGAGTGTGGGTATGGAGGAAAGGGGGTGGGGGACTTGCACACTGTGTTAATTATATGTGAAAAATCATATATTGTTGCGGTTCTCGGAACCGCATGCATCCAACATAAAGTGGTCCCAAGACAGTTATTCCATCAATATATATGCAGATAGTCCCTTCCCTTTTGTCTCGGGGGACAATAGGGGCGTGCGTTGCGATGATCTCATAGCTAGGTTTGCTTACATCATTTCTTCTTCATTTCATTTCTAACTTCATTCCTACTCTTCTTTTCTGATTATTCCTGAGGTCAATCTGAGCCACGTGTGCCCTTCGCTGTGAGATGTGAGCAGGCATTGCACCCCCGGCCCGCAACAATATTCTTGGCATTAAAGTAGTTCAGATTTGTAGCGTAAAATAACAAATAGGGTGCCTTTTGGTCCTTTGCATTCAGATTGAAATGGTATTTCTTTTATATGGCTCTTTTTTATATATATGTTGACAAGGCTCGTATAAGAGCTAACATGCAGAGCATATAAAAAGGGGAGCAGGAGACAAGAGGGGTGGGAGAGGGAGGCACAAAACATTCGGGAACAGAGAGAGATGGGGTGGGATACACGGGGTAAACAAGATGGACACTACAGGGACTTTCAGGTCCTTACACGACAGAGAACTTTCCGGACGGAAAGCAGGGAATTTGAAAGAGGTGGGTTTGGGGTGGATTAACGGGGGTAGAAAAGATCATAGTTTTGGATGGGGGAAGATAAGAGATGGTGATGACCAGCTGTTTTGAATACCTGAAGGGAGGAGTGGGATTGAAGAGAGTGTGGGAGTTTGTTCCAAAGGCGGGAAAAAAAGAGGAATGAGAGAATTCAGGTGAGCAGTGATTCGTGATTTTGGAAGTTTCACCAGAAGGGTTTTTTTTGGCGGACTTTGAGCACCCTGCGGAAATATAGGAGGAACAGATCACAGACAAAGTGGGGGAGGGGGGACAAGGCCGGAGAGGATATGGTAGAAGACAGAAAGACCACCAACCTTCCTCCAGTGAGATAGTGAGGGACCCAAAGACTCAGCCTCATCACGGGAGATGCCAATGATCCTAAAAGCCTTGGTTTCCACAGCGTGAGGCTGAGCTAGGTGTGAAGCGGGAGCACCACCTCAGAGGGGGGAGCAGTACTCCATCAGACTGTGGATGAAAGCTTTGTATGTGGTCAGGAGCTCAGGTGTGCCAAGGAAGGATTTTGCACCACGGAGGATTCCCAGTCGGCGACTGGCTTTGGAGGCCAGCTTGGAAATGTGGCTTTCCCAGGAAAGATCGTGGCAGATAGTAAGACCCAGAAGCTTGAAAGAAAGGACTTCTTCAAGAGGATTGTTGAGAAAGTAGATGTGAGGGGAGGGGGCGGTTCCAGACGGTCCTTTCTGAGATAAGAGACATCGTGAGGGTGTGAGATTTTTATGAGTGTGAGATCTCATAATTAATTTCCCGATTTTACAATCGGTTATCGTTACTTTCAGAGTATCCACCCTCTGGGCGATCTTGTTTCAAGCATGCAACACGTTATTCTGACGGATACATTTACTTAGGCGGTGTATAGGCCGCTGACAGCTGCCTCAATCGCTCCCAAAAATAATAATTAAAAAACTAGAAAGCATCTCAAAACACAAAGTATTTGTATTTTGTCCGCATTTGATTTGTACTCAAACTAAACTTGATGAAAACGACTTTTAAAAAATTGTCCATTTTATTAATTTGTTTTCTCCATATTCTCATCAAAAATGTTTGTTGTCGATTTGACAAAAGCTCAAACTGGTAAAAATGTTACAAAAAATGTTTGTACAGGAATTTAGTGAGGGCCACATCTAGAATATTGTGTGCAGTTCTGGTCGCCACAGTTCCGGAAGGACATAGATACCATGGAGAGGTTCAGCGTAGGGCTACGAGATGGATTCCGGGCCTAGCTAGACTCAGCTATGAGGAGCAGTTGAAAGAGACAGGGCTCATGAAGACAAGTGGTTGCTGAGAAAAATAAAATTTTGACCCACCTTGATTGCCCTGCGGGGGTTCCACAGAGGTGCCACAAACTATGACGGTGCCATATTGTAAGCTGTAGCATCTGTGGTTTTGGGGATTGGTCGTTGGATTGCCTCCCCAAGACCACTAGCAAAGATGAAAACAGCCCTGTGCACTAATTGAGGTCATGCTGATCCGGTGAAGCAAGTCTGGATGTAATCGGGCCAGAACTGTTGGAGGAGTAGTGCGACAAACAAACACACACCAGTCATTTTATGCATGAGCCATGCAGTCTGTTCAATCCCACACCTCTCTTCAGTGTCCCATGTGTGGTGTCCCCCATGGTGGCTTTGCGACACTTGCCGGGAGATTTCTCCTTCTTGCGGGCAGTGCTCGCATCTGTTTTTTTTCAAGCTCACTCGGCTGTTTTTACAGCGCAGCGACATCGCGCTGTTATATAATTGGCTATTCTGTCCTGTGTCTTCTGTCACACTTATTGTTGGGTGTGATGTGGCGGAGATTGCCGGGTGGATTGTGAGCGGGAGATTGCCGGGTGGATTGTGGGGCAGAGATTGCCGGGTGATTGTGGGCGAGATTGCCGGGTGGATTGTGGCAGAGATTGCCGGGTGGATTGTGGGCGGAGATTGCCGGGTGGATTGTGGGCGGAGATTGCCGGATGTGATGTGGGTGGAGATTGCCGGCTGTATTGTGGCGGAGATTGCCGTGGATGTGGGCGGAGATTGCCACGTGGATTGTGGGTGGAGATTGCCGGCTGTATGTGGGCGGAGATTGCCGGTGGAGATTGCTGGGTGTATTGTGGGCGGAGATTGCCGGCTGTATTGTGGGCGAGATTGCCGGTGGAAATTGCTGGGTGTATTGTGGGCGGAGATTGCCGGCTGTATTGTGGCGGAGATTGCGGGTGAATTGCTGGTGTATTGTGGGCGGAGATTGCCGGCTGTATTGTGGCGGAGATTGCCACTGGATTGTGGGCGGAGATTGCACGTGGATTGTGGGTGGAGATTGCCGGCTGTATTGTGGGCGGAGATTGCCGGGTGGAGATTGCTGGTGTTTGTGGTGAGATTGCCGGGTGGATTGTGGGCGGAGATTGCCGGGTGGATTGTGGGCGGAGATTGCCGGGTGGAGATTGCCGGGTGGATTGTGGGCGGAGATTGCCGGGTGAATTGTGGGCGGAGATTGCCGGTGGATTGTGGGCGGAGATTGCCGGGTGGATTGTGGCGGAGATTGCCGGGTGGATTGTGGGCGGAGATTGCCGGTGAATTGTGGGCAGAGATTGCGGGTGGATTGTGGGCGGAGATTGCCGGGTGGATTGTGGGCGGAGATTGCCGGGTGAATTGTGGGCGGAGATTGCCGGTGGATTGTGGGCGGAGATTGCCGGTGGTATTGTGGGCGGAGATTGCCACGTGGATTGTGGGCGGAGATTGCCGGTGTATTGTGGCGGAGATTGCCGGGTGAATTGTGGGCGGAGATGCCGGTGAATGTGGCGGGGTTAATGCGGAAGAGCGATGTTTTTTGTGCTGAATCGTTTTCTGTGTGACGCCGGAAGTTGATTTTCTGAGCAGGAAGTGATAATCTTCCTGTTCGTTAGTTGTTGACGCGCAGCATTGTAACTCTCGTTCTTCATTGTTTTTCACCAGAAGTGTTTTAAAAACGTCTTGTGGAGGTGATTTCTTCCTCTTTTTGGTGACAGAAGTGGTTATTACATCGCGGCGACATCGCGCTGTTATATAATTGGCTATCTGTCCTGTGTCTTCTGTCACGTCTTCTGTCACATCTTATGGCGCGTACGTCCCTTTGATCTGAGGGCTATAAATAGAAATTTGTCCAACGTCACAACTCTTCCCATCATGCATGTAATTCACCGTGTCTACATTTAATTTTATACCTGCAAAATCGTTTCATCATTCTTTTAACCTTTTACTGCCCCCAGCCGCGCGATATCGAAGTATTCGCTTCTTGTTTTTCAAGAGAAATGGTTTTGTTCGTTTCTACGTTTTTGAACTAACAGCTTTTGCAGTAATTAGTTTTTGCGAGAAACCTACTCACTGTATCACGGCCATGGCGGAAGAATGCGTGCATGTTGCTGTATTCGGTAAAAATAAATTTCGGACTTTGCGCTTGACATAAGATATCGATGGAGATTTAAAAATGCTCCTGAAAGCATTCTTTAAATTTAAGAATGATGAAGAATGCTTCGATTCTTTTATGTCCTTCAATAGCTTCTTCCTTTTCCGCTCCGGCCGCCATACGTGGTGTTGGGAGACATGGTGAGTTCTGACGATCCGTCTCCATCCTCCTTCCGTTGCCGGATTATAAGCACTCTTGTGTTTTCCATGTTATTAGGGAAGTTTTTTTTATTGATTTTGTCCCAATATTAGTCGTGATTACTTTGATTTGCCCATTAAAGCGCTCCACGGCGGCCTAGCGTCGGCCTAGCGTAGGGCCTTGCCTTGTGTCCATGGAAATGAATGATTTTGAGACGAACCGTCAAATATATCGAGTTGTTTAAGTGTAATATGCTCTGTACTTGTGCTATAAAACGATTAGACAGCAATGTACGGATTTCACTGAATTTAAACCTCAACACATACATTGCAATTGTGGTGGTGGTGGCGGGGTGGGTCAGGTTTGGGATTAAATTTCCTTTTTTTTTGGAATTTTTGTCTGAAATCGAAAATGGTTATGACGACTTCTTCTGTTTTGAGGTGAGCTCACCACGAGGTGGACGTCTCGAGCGGGAACCTCTTGACGAGGTAGTTGGTTGGTTTTTATGGTGTAAAAGTGAAGCTGTGTGAGGCCATGGAGCGGACGAGGAGAAATCATCACGAGTCGAGGAAATTGTCCTGTTAATCCCTCGATCTTCTCTGCACGTCTGAACATGTGTTGATGGTTCGAGCCAATCTCTTTCCTTCCCAATGACTGTCCAATCCTCTCTTGAAGGCATCAACTGTGGGGAAGCCTGGTGTTGGCTCAGTGGTTAGGGTGGTGGCTTGGGATCCTAGGGTCCTGAGTTCAAGCCCCGTCGGCCGCTGAATTAATACACCAGGGGGTTGACTCAGCCTGTCATCCTTCCGAGGTCGGCGAAATGAGCACCAGTTCCAGTGTGTGTACTGGTAGAGGGGCACTGCATCAGCGACACAGTCACGCTTCAAGAAATGATAGCTGCCCCGGCAGCTAAGCTGCCATACGACCACCAACTGTGGGGAGCTCGACAACTTCCTGTGGGAGGCTGTTCTACCATATATGCTCCTGATACTCTCTAAAACACTTACTCTTTATGTTCAATTGACTTCTGGTCACATGTAATTTGGCTATCCCCATGCAGCGTGATATACACTGCCTGGGTGAAATATTTACGAGCTTATCCTCTCGATCCCAGCTGGTACACCTGGATCGTATGTCCACGGAGTCTTCTGTAACGTGGGGAGTGCAGATCGAGTTTCCTTATCCCCATTTTGGATGAGATTGTTCAGGTCTGAGTTTGGTGGCACGCCTTTGGACTCGCTCGACTACGTCTGCATCCTTGATGTATCTTGGATTCTGTACGATGTTACCATATCCCAAGAGTGGTGAACCAAGGTTTTGAACAGAGGGATGAGGGAATGCTCCTTGTTAGCTTTAATTACAACGTGTGTGTGATTAAGAAAGAATCTCATCTGAAAGGAGTGGAGGGGGTTTTGGATAAACTGGGTGAAGCATTGACTGAGAGGGGCAGTTGTAATTAAATATTTAAGGAAATTATGTGGTGGAGCTGAAATGCTACATAACATGTGAACATCTCCCAAATTGGTCAATTACCTTTTGTAAATACAACACGACATTGAGTGAGGCGTGTGAATACACATCATGGGATTTAATTTTACCTGCGTGATCCTATGGTGAGAGAGCAACATGTTGGTTTTGGTATTCTCTGTTCTGCTTCTTTTTGGCTCTCCTCAAAACCGATGGATGTGACTGATGAAAAAAATTAAACCATCTCGGTTAATAATTATTTTTTTCATTAAAAATCTAAGCTTGTGGAATAGTGAGGAGACCGAGACCAAAATGGTAATCAATTGACAATGGGGCCTCAAGAGGAGTGGAGAAATGGAGTAACCTACCTGCAAGTAAGAGGTTGGATTAGATCGGGTTCATATGAGACGGAACGATCATGTATCGGTGGTACAACACCTGTTTTTGAAGCCCTGGATGGAAGAATGGCATTTTACCATCTTTGGAAGGCAGTTCCACAAATGGGAGAAAAGAGTCCAGGTGTGTGCAGTAAACCTTTTGTTTTGTGAATTTACCTGCAAGAGCGAGCACATCCCAGAGGATAGTCGGGCTGAGAGAACCGATAGAGCGAGACTGGAGGATAGCCTGTGACAAACAGAGGCCACCGACTTGTCTGTGATGTGAAAGCAACGGGCCTTGTAATTTGGCATCATGGAATATCCCAAGAATCTTGAGAGCTTCAGATTCCACACAATCCAGGAGAGGCGACAGTTACAATGGTTACTCAAAAGTGATTTGTTGCCCACATACATCCTTCATACCTGGAACTGTGAACGATAGTTTGAACGAGACTTGATTCTCCCCAAATAATTTTCAGCTGTTCGCACACAGTTCAATGAATGAATGAATGAATGAATGAATGAAGGTTGGTGGTGGAAGGGGAGGGGGGGGGGGGTGGAGGTTGTATTTCCTGCAATTTTACTTTTGCTGTTCCTTAACATTTGGTTAGGCCTTCATCAACTAACTGGTGGGCTGAGTATTTTGTCCCTTTAAAGTTGTATAATGGATCTTCTTGCCATGACATTTGTGTGACATCGTGTGCTTGGTTGTTCAGGGTGAGGCGGTGACTATTCGCACGAGAAAGTTTATGACTAATCGGCTTCTGCAGCGCAAACAAATGGTGGGTAGCTTTCATGTACTCTTCCTTTAGTTTGTGTTTATTAATTTATTTACATATGTTTTTCTCCTCTCCGTGTGTTTGTTTTGATCAGCATTCAGCAATATTTCTTCCCCACCACCCCCTGTGATTAAAAGCACGACTGTCTTCCACAGGTGGTTGATGTTTTGCACCCAGGCAAGGCAACGGTACTCAAAACTGAAATACGTGACAAGCTCGCCAAGATGTACAAGACCACGGCAGACATTGTATTTGTGTACGGCTTCCGTACACAGTTTGGTGGGGGCAAGACCACAGGCTTTGCGATGATATATGACACCCTTGACTATGCAAAGAAAAATGAACCAAAGCACAGGCTGATCAGGGTATGACCTTTCTCAGTAAGCTTGTGGCCAGTGCCTAAAGATGAATGGTGTTAAACTGTTAAAGGGACACAATAGGCAGAAAGCAAATTGAATGTATTAATGTAATCTGTTTTGTATTCATGTTTGGCGGAATTGATTCTTCAGCACTTGATTCTCGATTCCAGTCGTGGAATGAAGACGTGAATCGATGTCGATTTCCAAGTACTTCCTACTTCCTACCTAGAAAGAAGTGATTTCTAGAGGAATGATTTTATCCGTACATTTCGATTGGCATGCAAACCCTTTGGTAAGGCACGTTTACGGACAACAAATAGACCCCAACCATCAGACTGAGGACCAATTGGTGATGGTTGAGAATGCAAAATTGAAGAAACGAAAGTCTTCAACGATGACAAGTTCGCAATCGATCATTCGAAACATGTGTAAAATCTCGAACCAATTGAATTTTATATGAAAGACTGGGGATTTCATGGCTAGGGGAATACTTGAAAATAGGAGACTGTGATGAGTATTCTGATACCATGTTGGGATGAGAGTCCCTTCACAGCTCTTTGCTGCTTACGCAACTTTATTTTTATTTTTGCTTTAAGGACTGCCTGCTACAATTGAGACCGATTTTAATTGTAACATCTTTGTCGAAACTATTTTTTGCTGTAGTCGCACTTTTTTTAATGTCTCTGCTGACGAAGTTGCTGGAGGCATTATCTTTTTAGCTTGTCCATCCATCTTTGGTAGGTTTTCATTGCTGCGATAACTTAAGAACGGCTGAAGGGATCTGAATCGAACTTGGTGCAGGTACTGTATGTATAATGATGCAAAGATGAACCGATTAGATTATGGGGTCAAGAAGTAAGAGGTCCCGTTCGGTAAAAATTGTTGCCGTGCTATCTTGTGAACCAATGGTGGGATTTTGACCAAACTTCGTAGAAGTATATATTATGATGCAAAGATGGACTGATTAGATTTTGGCACCAAAAGGTCAGAGGTAATGTCAGGTCAAAATGTGATGCTTGAGAACAGCTGAAGGGATTTGATTCAAACTTGGTACAAGTATGTATAATGATGTAATGATGTGGGCGGAGGCATATCGGTCAACGTCGCGATGTCGATGAGTGCCATTCTAGTTTTATTCCATCATGGTTATGCGTACCTGTCACATGATATTACTCTCTGTAGATAGTTTATTTTGCTACTGATTGCTGGGCCCACTTTTCTGCTGTCATTTTGCAGATGGCAAATGAAAAGTCAAGTTGGCCCCTACCCCCACCCCAAAGTTTTGAACAAGCAGTTAAAATCTTGACTTAAAATGTAGTTTACCGATTCGGACAATATAACACGAGGACAGATGGTAACCTGGATATGAAGGGAGCTCTTTGGTTGGGGCACCTGCTTAACCTTCCGTAAATGTATAACTTGAGACTGTGTACGGTTATAAAATGGTGTTTATATGGCTCTTTGCTCTGGCCAAATGGTTGGAAGATATCAGCATTGATAGCGTTATGCACTGTCGGTGAACTACCAAAACAAATTTATATTGTACAAGCCTTTCAGTCTTCATTTTGGCCTTTATTGTTTTCACTGCATGAAAAGATCTTTGTTTTTTTATTTTTACCTTTTTTAGCAAGGAGTGATTGAAAAGAAGAAAACTACTTCCAGGAAACAGCGCAAGGAGAGGAAAAACAGACAGAAGAAAGTACGAGGTGTGGAAAAGGCCAAGGTCGGCACTGGCAAAAAGGTACGTCGTAAGTGGTCTTCTGATGTCAAAATGTTTGATGGCAACGGTGTGATGCTGCTCTGTCTTTCTGCACTTCCTGCCTTTTGTATACAAGATTGAGAATAAAAGGGTATTTAATGACAGTGTTGCTAGAGTGTATGCTTGGTATCGGCTTGATTAGGGTGGTGAGCTTGGGATCCTAAGGTCCTGAGTTCAAATCCCGCCCTGTCGTTGAGTTAATACTAAGTGGGGTTGACTCAGACTGTCATCCTTCCGAGGTCAGCAAAATGATTTAGCCATTCGAGTCTGCTGCATCGGAGTGGCGACCCATCCAGGATTGTGACCAATAGCCCAGGAGACTGCTTTTGCACCACCAATGCTCTGCACAGACTATGGTCACAATGGATGGATGTGATGGAGCTACAGTTGGACAAACTCACACTCAGAGCAAGAGACATATAGAGTAATATTAATAAACATTCACCGACAGATCGAGGAGGTGTGTGTGCGTGCGTGCGTTTTTTTTGTTTGTTTGTTTTTCCACAGCATCCGTCAAACACAAACATTTTGAAAATAATGAAAATGTTTGTTTTGCCCCAGAAAACGAAATCATTTTATTCCAAAGAAAAACTTTCTCTTTTTCTGAATTGTCAACACAAATGATTCCGAAAGTAGGAGTATTTGATGTGTCTAGAATATTTTTAACAAGGGAAACTATTTCCCGATGCACTTCAAAGGAATGCAAATGCACGTGAATGTACATTCGAGAATGTAGGATACATTGTGTTTGGCACTGCTTCCAATTCAGTGGGATTTGCTTTATGTTACATGCGCAACTGTTTACTCTTCCATTTATAAGCGATCATGCTTGATCTGCCGATCAGCGATCAGAACAGTATTTTAAAGAGATATGTATGATCTATTAATTATCGCAATTAGTGCAGTGTTATGAAAAATATACATAGATCATGAACATAATAATTTTCTCTTTTGGCTGTACTTTAGATAAGTCGGCTCATTAGGCACGTAATTTTTTTTTTCCTGACGTTCATTGAATCCATTTTCAGTGCAAAGGTATGTCACCATTAGATGTCTGGAAGGGATTGGTGTCTGATAATCTTACTTGGGATTGAGACTTGTGGATGGGTTTGTTTTCACTTAAGAAGCTCCTGTTATGTAGAAAAAGGAAATGAATTGTACATTTCTGAAAGACAGTAAGCCAGGTTGAAGAAGGCTGTGATCGAGTAATATTTGAGCCTCCGCAGCAGCTCTAGCATTGGTGGGCCGAGCTCCCTCGCCTAATTTTTTTTTTCCTGCATTGTCTATAATTTTCTGGACGTAATTTGTGTGTTGGTGGGCACGTGCGCACCAGCAGAGGTTGATGTGGAAGAGACACATACCATTTAGAAAGCTGGGTATGATGATGTGACTTGGTCCCAATATTCGCCTTGGATTTTTTTTTTGGCCTCACAAGAGTAGGTTGCATCCCATGTGACTCGCCTGTAAAAATTTCCATTGTCCAAATAGAGTGTTGTGATCAGCATTAATTAGTTCATCTTGTACTGTGAGTGAGTAGCACATGGTTTACCAAAAATACATCAATGTTACCGCTTCATAATCTCTTGTATATGGCGTGAGAAACGGTGATGCCATTTGAGTTGAGCACACTCACCTTTGAGCCGCCGAGTCTGGGTTTGAATCCCGACCCAGCTATAAACTGTCGTCCCTGTGTTTCACAGGCAGGGTGATTCATCGATGTGTGCGCCATTCCTCAGATGGACATTAAACAGGACGTCCCGCCTGCTAGCATCAGTTGGTGCCTGTCAAACATTGCATGTTGTCCTTCATGAGGAGCAGGCGATCCATCGCCAGCACCATGGCGAAATTTCAAATTCCTGCTCTAACCTACAGGGGGCACTGCATCCTTGACACAGCCACACCCTTGACAATGATCAATGCAAATCAGCAACCGCGTGCTGCACACAAAACGAGTGAATTTGAGTTGGGGGGGGGGGGTCATAAACCGGAGATGAACTTGGCAATGTTCCACCCTGACTTGCCAAAGGGTGGACACACTTCCAATGACCTCAGTTTTCTTGTGGTTGCATTTGCCTTCCATGTTAAGAAAGGGAGCTGTTTCACCACAATTGCTTTTCCACAGGATTCAGTGTACTTGAGCTGAGAGGATGAATAGGATTGCCTTGGATCTTCTTTTTATGTTTTAATGCATCCATTTAATTGTTTGTAGCTGTATTTGGGGTTTTAAAGATTTGAAAAAGCTCAGAATGTGATATGATGTGATGAAATTGTTGGATTTCTAATGCTTTAACTGTTTTCTTTTATTTCTTTCTTTTCCTCCCCCCCCCCCCCCTCTTCATTTTCTCTAACATGTACAACATTGCAGAAGTGATCGCCACGCCTGCAGGTAGGTTACTGTGGTTAAAACTACTAATCCCTCCTCCTTTAGCGGGTCGACAAAATGCTGTAAAACATATTACCACAATGCATCCTTCCTATAATTCAAAGACCGGTGTTTGTTTGCTGTGTTACTCCGACAGCCCTGGGCTGATTACATCCAGACTAACTACATAGCATCAGCATGACCCCAATTAATGTATTGGGGTGTTTTTATTTTTGCCGGTGGTCTGGGGAAGGGGAGCTGGTGACGCAAGTGCTCAGTGTAAATGTGTATCGTGCAGCGCCGCCTCCATTACAAGTCTCCGCCATTTACAACAGTACAGTATTCCTGTCCCCATGTTTTCCAGTACATTGAGGTGTTTTGAATTTTAAGCAGTTGGTACGTTTTTGCTTTATGCACGTAACCTGGGTTTTTTGCCGAAACAGAGCTGTCTGATGCCTATACACTGCCCAAATAAAGGTATGCGTCAGAATAACATGTTGCATGTTGTGAACAAGATCGTCTGTAAGGCATGCGCTCTGCTCGTTAATCGTAAATCTTCATTGGCATTATCAAATGCTTGCGATAATTTCCTTTCCCAATTTCTTTGTTTAGACCCTCATTTATGTGTCAGGTTTGATAGAGCATTCTTTTCTCAAAATAAATATTCAAGTCTTCATTGTTTTGAAAAACAGAAGTTTAAGGATGCTGTTAATTTTATTTTATTTAATACTTTTGTATATTTTTGTGGGATAATGTTTCAGGTTAAGGGTATTCCCATGGGTGGGAATTGCAGCCCCCTACTAGTGGATTAAAAAAAAAAAACATTCTGTGAATTTTCATTTATGCAGAAACTGATGAAGGAGAAAAAATTTGGATTAGCTAAAAAATTATCTCATACATGTCGTTATATGGATGATATTTGTGTGGTTAACTATAATGTTTTTGATGGGCAGCTTCACAAGATTTTTCCAGATAGACTGATTGTAAACAGGAGTGGTAATGATTGTACAGTTGCTGTATATCTGGATGGACAGAGTTGGACAGAATGGTTTTAGTACGAGTGTATATCATAAAGTTGATTTCAGTTTCCCGGTAGTCTTCTACAGTCTACACCTTTCCAGGTAGCAATGTACCAGATCAGGTCTTGTGAGAATGTCTTTAGACACCATTGTCACCTTTTACATAAGTTTGTTTGGTTTTGATGTAAAGGCGCTGTCACACCTTGACGATTTAGCCAGCGTATGCCGACTTATGAAAAATTTGTCAAACGCTGGCACACGTCGATACGTTATGGGTAAGTTTTGATAACATTAAGAGCATGCTGAAAAACACTGCCATACGTCGTAGTATGCTGGCTTTCATCGTTGTACTTTGCGGTTGTCCTCAAATTTTAACATGCTTGAAATTTTCGACGTATGCCAGCGTATGACTCGCACGTTCCGCTACGCTGGCCATAAGTTGTAGGCACGTTATGCGATCGTTGACACGCGTCGACACACGTTACTTGTAAGTTACTCATAAGTCGAAAACGTCGAGGTAATGATTAGCGTACCCGAAACTTATTTATAACCTATGAGTAACGTGTTGTAGGCACGTTACACTATCGTTGACACACGTCGAGGCACGTTATGCGATCGTTGACACACGTCGAGGCACGTTACTTGTAAGTTACTCATAAGTCGAAACACGTCGAGGTAATGCTTAGCGTACCCAAAACTTATTTCTAACCTATGAGTAACGTGCTTTGAACCTATGTGTAACGTACCTCCAACGCATATGGACGTATGTAGACGTATTTGATTGACGTCTTCCGGACGACACAGAACTTACTGAACGTGTTTCTAATTTACAGCTACTGTATAATGGCGTATTGGCAGCGTTTAAAAAAAACAATAACTTCCGATATTGTCGTCACGTGCCGTTACGTCACGTCCGATTGCCTCTTCAGTTTGCTCATGTCTTATTCTTAGTTCCTCCTCTGTGAATATTTTCTGTCTGAGGATATTGTCACGTCGACGTCGAAACTTAAAAGCAAATGTCCGATATATTTTAAAATTCGTGATAGACGTTAAAAAAAATAATAAAAAAACAACAACAACTTCAGATATTTCGTCACGTGCCTCACGGAGCCAAGGAGAAAAAAAAAATGTGCCTTGATGGAGAAAATAAGTTTCGGGTATGCTAAACATTACCTCGACGTGTTTCAACTTATGAGTAAACTTACAAGGAACTTGTGTCAACGATCGCATATCGTGCCTACAACTTATTCCAGCGTAGCGGAACGTGTGAACCATACGGCGAGTAGTCGTAAAATTTTCAGCATGCTTGAAATTTCACGACGTACTAGACGTACTACGACGTATGACAGCATACTTCATCGTTTTTCAGCGTGCTCTTCACATAAACCAAACTTACCATAACGTATTCGACTTGTGCCAGCGTTTTAGACACATTTTTCAGAGGTCGGCAAACGCTGGTAAATGTCAGGTGTGACTGCGATGTTGACACTTCCAATTCTCAGGCGGTTATGATTTCAATCGGCGAGCGGCAGCTTTTTAATAGGCTACGCCACGTGATCGTCGGCAATACGTGCAGCTCGCTATGCCTAACTTAGACTATCGTTGTGGCATAGGTTGTGAACGCCGACAACACGCTAATCATTCATTGGTATAAGTTATCTATAAGACAACGAAACGTTCTGTGTACGTTACTAATATGTTATGAATACGCCAAAAACTTTAAAAAAAACATCAAAATTTCAGCGTACAACGCTTTACATACATTTTTATACGTTGCCATTGCTGGCTAAATCGTCAAGGTGTGACAGCGCCTTAAACAAGTTCCTATTGCATTGCATTGGATATAATAATAATGAATTAATTATTTTAGTGAGCTAAATTATTAAATTAATGTTGTTGGTTAAGTGTGCATGGCCATGTGTGTGCGCACTCTGGAAAAAAAACAAAAAAAAAACATTTTTTTTAAATGAAATGCATTATAAATAAACATTAAAATAATTGGTTGCTCACATACGCAGTGCAGCATGTTAAAATTGATTATTGATGACAGTTTGTGTCGATGGTTAGATGGAGGTGCTGTGTAATGAACATGTCTACAAGGTAAAGTGGATCGCATAATATATTATTATATAAAGTGGTGTATGATTATAGTTATTCATATGTAGTAATACTTTAAAGAAAAGTAATAATAAAATAAGTTTGATTGAGGATATTGCATTGCTGTCTGGACACAACTTTGAGGTTGTGGGTCCATTGATGTTGAGTAATGTACTGATGTGGACCTGCGACAGGGGTTGTGGATCCACCGTTTGGAGAGGTTCTGGGCTGAAAGGATCGAAACCTCGATGATAAACGATGTCCAGCTGATGATCCTGGCAGTTAGGAAATCAAGGAATTGCTTACAAGTTATGGTTATAACTTCAAATATCGTGTGCATGCGTGCATTATTTTTGGCTTCCTTCTTGGGACCATGGTGCAGTAATTGGTCTTTATTTTGATTTGATTATGTAAAGTTCTCATTTACACATATCTCAGATTATCAATCATTTGCTTATTCCTTTGTTCATTGCTGAAGTGTCCTTGTTGATGGTTTTAAATGTGCCCCAATCTGGGCCTTCCATTCATTTTGGGGTCATTTGGGATCATTTTGGGATCATTCACATTAAGTCTTATCTGGTGATATTTTTGTGATTTTTAAAATTAAAATATCTCGTTGGATTTATTTGAAATTTCTTATATATGTTGTTGCGGGCTCAGGGTCGGGTGAGAATACCACCAGGGGGGAAGCTATCTTGGGTTCCCACTGGACTCTCCGGAATTGCAGGCCGTCGCACACGGATAATTCCGTGATGCGGCGGGTCGCTAACCGACCGTGAATGCCAATAACTCAACCACGTGACTTGGGGCCCTCCATCTATTTAATCCGGTTACCTAAAAATAACCACGTGATCCAATTACCGGGGGACACGCCCTCGGTACACCTTGTCTGAACCAGATCACTTTATCGGATCAGATTCAGCCGAGTGACACTGCCAAGGACATACCGGCTGAAAGGAACGGATCGTTAGGAATAAAGTCCTGGCTAAGTTAGGATACGGACCATGCTGGATCAATGAAAGAACAGACAAAAATGAGCTGGGAAAATTCCTACAAAGGATTTATTAACAAGCAGGTGAGGAAAGGTATGTGGCACAGTTAATGTTGTTCATTGTTGTCTGTAGCAGGAATAGGAATAGGAAGAAATGTGAAAGGTGGCGGCAATATACAAGCAACTTACAAAAGCAGACACAGAGCAGAGTTATCTCAATATAATTATTGTACAATCTTAACTTAAATGAGGACAGGTGCCAGGACACACACACACACACACACACACCATGAAGAGAAAAAGGAGAGGAGATGAGGCTAACGGTCTCTCAATACCTTGCACGATTGCCCGATCATGCCACCAATATGGTTTTTTTTTTGGGGGGGGGGGGGTGGGGGGCGGTGCTGGTGCTCCGCTGGGCGATACCTCCCTGACAGCTAGCGCGTCGTCTCTTGCTTCGTGCAGCTCGCGTCGGTCAGAGAATTGAGAAGCGACCGTCGGGCGTGCATGGAGGGACTTGGGTGGAGTCAAAAGCGAATGGGTGGAGAGAGGTGGAGTCTGCCGTCCTGATCCGTGTTATGAATTCAGGGAAAAGATTGGAAGAGAGGATAGGCACAAGTATTAGGTGGGGATTCGGATTGGAAGGAGATAGATATAATTATTACATGGGGATTTGGAAAGGGCGTGGCCCCGTGTGCTTTGCAAGTTGCCAGCATTTTGGGTGCCGTTTCTTCCATCTCGTCGGTACGTGTTCCGTGCAGCGTGGGCGTCATGTTGGGTGCGCTTTCTGTCCAGTGGGTGGAAATTACCGCTACACGTACGTTTGGCAGGCTGTGATTTCTGCAGAGGGGTGTCCGGCGTAATGCCTGCTTGGCCTTCGCTGAGGACCCATCTCACAGCGAAGGGTGCATGTGGCTGGGATTTACCTCAGGAATAAGAGTAGATAAAAAGAATAGGAATGGGTCCAGAGATTTATTCAGACCGAGCTTTGAGATTTACACAACGCACTGTCCCGTTACTCCCTTCCTTCTTGTCTAATGGGACAATCTGAACGTACATTAATGGAATAACTGTCTAGGGACTGCCGTATGATGGGGTGCTATTGCTTTGGAGGGATGCGGTTCCCAGAACCACAACTATATGTATTTTGCATTTGAAGCTTTGACGTGAGCACAAGCAGCACGACAAAGAGGTTGACTGGTTTGTTTCTCATCTTTACCGAAGGCATGGATTAACATTTCAATTCTCATTCGCCATTTTGTCTTCATTTGCTGATATGTGCCGCTACTTCAACCAATGTAGAGCTTTTCTCCTGGATCTAAAATGTAACAAAATGTACTTGTGACTGAATGCAATTTACTTCATCGATTTGTTTCCTTGAAGCAAGGTTCCAACATTTTGTCCCACTCGCTATGATTGCTTAATTAAGCTGTTGACTGGTGCAGCTGTTGAACCTGGGGGACTGTGTGCAAATACAAGCATCCAAACAGACTCAAGGTCGGCAGGGTGCTCGTCATTTGTACCACTTCGCAAGCACTAAACTTACCGAGATGGTTCCCAGGGCAACATAATTCAGCCAATCACCGCCGTGATCTAATCAGGTTGAGATAATGTCATGAGGAATTGATATTTGCAATATTAAAGCGAAATTTTCAACAGTTTTTAAAATATTGTGTGCACAAGGCGAGTTACCGAGCTGATTGCCATGGCAACAGATTTCAGCCAATCACCGCTGTGATCTAATCAGGTTGAGATGACATCATGAGGAATAGATATCTGCAATATGAAAGCTAAATCTGTCCCCCATTTCTGACCTTGTCGGAGGGGCGGGGGACAAAAAGGCTCTTCTGGTTAAACAGTTGCATCGGGTCTGCATATTAGGCATGAGGTTAGCAGAGCTACAGCCCCCTACTTCCCATTCGGATTGTACTGCAGCCAATACCGGGAAGAGAATTTAATTCTCCATTTTATAGACCTGTTCCCTCTCCTGGGTGGATTAGCCTATCACTGATCGGGTGCCGAAAAGGTTAACATGGCTCAGGTTGAGGTAATTTGCAGGTTTATGAGAATAAAGTCGTAGTGGGAATTGGTAGCTTGATTTTTGCTTCTTAGCTTCCATGCTTCTGCCCCTCTTCCTTTTTGCTAAATATCTCCCTAAAAATTTTTTATGAAAGCAAAAATAACTTTTCATAATAAAGTACAAAATTGTTTATCTTAAACCAACCATTTCACGTTACGCTGAACAAAGGCTGCGGCCAAAATCCGGTGAGCTGTAATAATTGGCCTCGCCAGAGGAAAGGGTTTTGCATTTGGGTCCATTTGCTTGTTTGTTTGTCCGCACAGAACATGAGTACGGTTTTTCTCTGCAACGACTTGTCGGATTGACACACAATTTTCACCATAGGAGCGATTACTCATGTAGAATGTTTGAATGATAACTAGCAGAGTACCTGCCCTTCAGGCGATTTTGTTCCAAGCATGCAACACGTTCTTCTGACGCATACCTTTATTTGGGCGGTGAGCGTGGTGTTTGCCTGGTGGTTAGGGTGGCTGGCTTGGGATCTTCGGGTCCTGAGTTTGAGCCCCTGTCGGCTATTGAATTAATACCAGGTGGGTTTGATTCAGCTTGTCATCCTTCCGAGGTCGGCTAAATGGATACCAGTGTACTGGAAATGGGGGCAATGCATCAGCAGCATCGCCGTGCCTTCAACCAATAATGCAACCAGCAGCTTCATGAAGAAGAAGAATATTTGGGCTTTGTATATGCAAAAAATATAATACCTGGGTCATGTGCATGAAGGAAAAACATACCTCCTGCTTATAATTCAAAGCACCTCACTGCACTGGAAAATGTGGGGACAGGAATACGGTACTGCACTGTAAATGGTGGAGACTTGGAATACACTCCCCCACCTGGAGGCGGGTGTTACACTGTGCACATTTCCATAGAGTGTGTTCTACCCCCCCCCCCCACCCAAGATCACCGGCAAAGATAAAAACACCCCTATGCATTAATTGGGGTCATGCTGATCCTATGTAGCTGGTCTGGATGTAATCAGCCCAGAACTGTAGGAAGAGTAGTGGGACAAACAAACACCAGTCTGTGGATTTTAGTAAGGATTATGATTGCATCGGGTCACATGCTGTGGCAGCCATGTTGGAAAAACGGAAAAACTTTGTCCCTCTGTATCTCAAACTGCATTAAGGGAAAAAATTGAAACTTTGCACACGGCAAGTACTCCGCATGGTCAGTAAGTTTGTGATATTTGTCTAATGCCATAGGTGCCTTTGTTATGACATCATAATTGCATACGTAGAACGCTATATGTGATCAGTATGAAATTTTTTGAGGGCCATCTTGGGATAAATTGGTCAATAGAAAAAATGTTGACGTCATCGTTCATGTGGTTCGGCAGCCCTTTTGGCTTTTGTATTTTTTATTATTTTTTTTTAACCTTCAAATGTCTTCTCTGAAATGGCTGAACAAATCAAGGTGAAACTTTGCAGCTAGGACTGCCGATCCATGAGGAACAAAAGGTTCCCACCTATGATGTCATAGGTCACATGGTTTGGCAGTCATATTGGATTTACCTGAAAATCTCTGATTGTTCTTATGCTTGTTTTTGTTTGCATTCTGAATTCTGATTGGTTGCTTTTTCTTTTGCAGAATGTCGAAGACTGTTTCTTTATCTCTCAACCTATTGTACACTTACACCCTGCAATAAAGCATTTGCTTTTGGAACCCATTTTGTCTGCAACTTTCTCATTGGTTCTTTGGGATTTGAGGCTGTATCATTTGAAGGAATTGGTAAATATTTTCTCTTGATTTCTGTCCATCTTCTTCCTCTTCTTATTTTGGAGGTAATCACCTCTCAAAAGTTGTGTGGGACTAAACATGTCATGGTTGTATGAAAGATGGCTACATTTGTATTCCATGTCAAAACTATATGCACGTGAACATAACACCTTTCAGGCAGATTTACAAAAGGAAATGAGGAGTTAAAATTTGATTTTTTGTCAATTGAGGGGAATTTTTTTTTTAAGTTGATGAAACCAACTATTTCTCAGTACTCCAATCTATTCGTGCACAGTTCCCTCAGTGGTTGTGCATTGTCTCCTCAATTGCTTTCCCCCTTATTTACAAGGGTCTATGCTTGTTGCTCCTGGAGCTAACTGGTCGCAGGAGATTTACAGACGACCACATGTGTTGGGGGGAACAGAGCATGCACAAGATTTATTAATACAAAACTGAATCTTCTTCGTTCGTATGCAGCACAAGGCTGTGGCGTAGCATCATTGGCTGAGGGTGTGCCTGTGCTGCTGATTCACTGCTCCCTGTGGTATAGGGCAGGAAATTGTAATTTGTTCATGGTGCCAGTGATAGCTCGCCTCTTCTTTGCGAAGGACACCGTGGGATCTTTAACGTCCACCAACGAATAATGGCAGACAGGGTGCCATGAGTTTAACGTCCATCCGAGGGATGGCACACCTTGATTGGGGAAACACTGGGATGACAGTTTCTAGCTGGGTCAGGATTCAAACTCATGCTCGACAGCCTTGAGGCAAGTCAAAACTGAAGAACAGAGGAACATTGAGAGAATTGGTGTCTTTTGGAAATGTGGATTATGTAGGGGTGAGCACGTGGTAGATGGATAACATTTCGAAGGACAAGTGAAAAGGATGAAACCAGACAGGAGACTATTTCAAAATCTGAAGAATAAATTGTGAATGCAGGTGGGCAACCAGATTGGATTTGTAGGGTGAGCAGGCAAACGTTTTCTTGAATGTGTTCAATTTAGTAAGGCTATGGGGAAACAGGCCGGATGAGCAAGGTGAAATGTAAGCTTATGTAAAATCGAGCCCCGACTAACTTGCCAGTGGTGGAAGTGATGATCCCTGAGAATCTGCCTCCTGTATTGAAATTCCTCCAGTGCAGGACTTTTTAGGTCATCTCTACCGAGATGACCTAATAAAGCCGGACCAAATGTCCGTACGTCCGTACGTCCGCCCGTACGTCCGTCCGTACGTCGTCAACAATTTTTCTTTCCGATCTTGATGAAACTTAGTATGTGGTAGAGGTCGATGAGTGTTGACAACGATATAATTTTGTGCGGTTCAAGGTCAGGACGAGGTCACGAGGTCACGTAAGTTATAAAAATCGCCATTTTCAAAACCTATCTAGTCTGCCATTCTACAAGATATCGGCAACTGTTTATATTATGATAGTAAAAATATTATCTTGTATCTAACCGGACAGATTTTTGAATTTTCTTCCCGTTTGGGCGCCACGTAACCTGGAAGATGGTCAAAAAACCTCCCCGGTACAAAGAAAACTTTTTACTTCGATCTTGATAGAATTGGTATGTGGGTAGAGGTCGATGAGTGATACCAACGACATATTTTTTTTCCCGGATTTCGAGGTCAGGTCAAGGTCACGAGGTCACGAAAGTTGTGAAAGTCGCCATTTTCAAACTATCTCGTCTGTCATTTTAGGAATATCTGGCAACGGTTCATTCGTATTATGATAGTAAAAAACATTATAGAGATGACCGTCACCCCCACACGGGGGTAATTTTTTTAATGGTCTTCTGAAGTGGGTGAAATCCAAAAGTCATTAACATTTTTTAAAAATGCATTTTTGGCTCTGAAATATTCCATAGACA
>CM068957.1:117286973-117303150 GCA_035128595.1 Eptatretus atami
TTGTGCCACCCCAAGGGTTTCCGGGGCCTCTATACCCCCCAAGCTCTCCGTGCACCCGTCCACAGCACTCCTCCCCTCGACTCCGCCTGGCACGACCGAACCATCTGGTCGTGAGTCGCCTCAAGGGGGCATACTCCCTCCCCTCGTTCCTGGAGGAGGCTATCCAACTGCTCGCACCGTCCCTACACGTTCTGCGAGCTCACCCCATATCCTCCACTACCTCTGTGTGTGTGTTGGTCCTTCACCCGTCCTTATCGTGCAGTCTCCTCTATTTCTCTATCTCCCGAGTCTCTATACATTTATTTCTATTGTCTCTTCGTGTCTATTAGTTTCTTCCTGGATCTTTGTCTCTTTTGCTTTTTCGGACGTCGTCCCTCGCGTCTCGTCTTACACGTTTCAGTCACCCGGGCTCCCGTTATTATTTCCACTGTCTCCATTTTCAGGTTTGCCCTAATTGTTGTTTCATCCGACGAGTGATGTCTATCAAGTCCCGCACTACGAACATTATTCCCGTGGTGCTGTCACACATCCCACCTCATTGTGCTGTTCATTTCTTGGCTCCTTTTGAGCTGTTCCTCCTCTCGGAACTTTCTGAGTTCTTCATGCTCCCTCCGGAGTTTTCAATCCCCGTGGACGCCAATCTCGCTCCCCGTTTTAGTTGTTCAATTTTCAACCCACATTGTTCTTGTTTTCTGCCCACAGTTTCTCCTGCTCTTCATTTTCCAATCTCATCGTTTTCTTCAATTGGCTCATTTCCTTCCTGTGTTTCATTCGCTGTTCTCTCATACCCTTCCTTGTTTCTTCTCCTGCCCTTCCCTCTCCATCTCGTGGTTTTCATCATTTGGTTAATTTCCTTTTGTTTTCATTCGCTGTTCTTTGTCTATCTCTTCGCACTCCAGCCTTGCCTTTTCTTCCAATTGGTCAACCTCGCTTCATGTTCCTTTTGTTCTATCCCATTGTCTCTCTCGTTCTTCCCTCTCCAATCTCGTTGTGTCCTTCAATCTCCTGATTTCTCTTCCTGCTTCATTCCTGCTCCCTAAACTTCTCCTCGTATTCCAACCTATTTTTTTCGTTTTGTCGTCAGTTTCAAATTCATACTCTTTCAGTTTTTTATTCCACTGTCTCTCTTGTTCCTCGTTCTGCAATCTCATTATTTCCTTTAATTGACGGATTTCTTTCTCCTGTCTCATTCCTTGTTCTTTGTATTTCCTATTCCACTGTCTTCCTTGTTCCTCATTCTGCAATCTCGTGTTTCCTTCCATTGATCGATTTCTCTTCTGTCTCATCGTTCTTCCATCATTACTCTTTCTTGCATCTCATCTTTAATCTGGCCTTCGCTTCCAGCTGTTCGATCTGTACAGTGTGGTTCCTTAACGTTTCATTCTCTGTTCTCTTCCTTTCCTCTTTTAACATCTTCAGTTCGTCTTGTAATCTCTCTTCTTTGTTTTCGTGTTTCTGTAACTCAGAATTTTTTTTCCATTTTTCCTTCTCTCTTCATCCCTGCTTTCCTTTATTTTCTGATATTTCTTTCCCATTTCTATCTCCCTTTCCAGCGTTTCTCTTTTGTTTTGCTGATCTTACCTCTTCCTTCATTGTTCCAATTCCCCATCTTGTTTGCGTTTTCCTTTTCTAGCTTTGTTTTCCTTTCTCCTTCCTCCCTCATTTCTCCCTGCAGTTCTTTGAACTGTCAGACTTTTCCAGCAATTCTTCCGTCCTTTCCTCCAGCTGTCTCTCTCCTCTTTTTATCTTCCATTCTAGGCTTTCTCTTTCCTGATTGCCTATTCTTCTCTCTTCCTTCAATTGTTTCAATATTCCTGTTCTCTTGTTACCTCCTCCTTCAGTTGCTTTACCTCCAAATTGTTTTCCGTTTTTGCTCTTCTAACTTTTTCCTCAGTTCGTTCCGCTTGTTCCCACTTATGGATACTCAACTCTATTTCCCATTTTTCCTTTAATTCTTCCTTTAATTGTTTTACTTCCAGCTCGTATTTTGTTTCCTTTTTCGAGCTCGGTCCTCCATTCTTCCTCCAATTGTTTCCGAAGACGGCCAATGTCCGCCTGCCTCACCTGCCATGCCCACGTGGTTTGAAACGGCTGTTGGAGCGCTCGCCTCGTGTCGCGCCATTCGCCGCGCCATAAATGGCCCTCGCTCCGTGCTGCGCTGAGGTGCGATCGCGCCGCCATTATGCGACTCAGCCCGCCGGCAAAGTCCGTGCTCAGAGTATGAGGGTGAGCTCCCTCGTGATTTAAAATTACAAGAAGTAGTACCAACCCGGCCATGGATTCTAAATTATTACACATATACATTTCTACCCCCGGCACCCGCTCGCCTTGAGACTCCATCTTATTTCTCGTAACGGGTTAATTTAAATTGCTCGTAATTTGGAGGGAATCGGGGGTCGCTCCTCTCACCCCTGGACCGATTCCCCGTGAATTTAGCTTGGAGACCGAGAGTTTGTTTCCCGCTCTCTGACACCAGTGTTGCGATCGCGCCCGCCGGCGTGCGAACGGCCACGTGACTCGAATCGCGGCACGTCGCCCACCGGACGGACAATTCAGTCGTGACCCTCTCGAACAACGCCGGGAGCTAGTCACGGGTGGGGTTTAACTTGCCCACCCGTGCAGGATAGGGTTGTTCGCCAAACTCGACCTACCTAAATACCCACGCGGATGGTAAACCGGGCGATCGCACCTCGCCGCAGGTCGACTTCGGACACGAACCGCTTAAGCGATCCGTTCCGTGCTATCGGGATAACCGAGTGGTGTTATCGTCGGCCTCGACGGTTCCAATTAATTATCGGGCGTATCACGCCCACTACGAACCCTTTTACGTGAAGCAAGATGGAGTTTCAACGAAGGAAAGGACGCAGCGAAACGGGGAACAATTCAACACAAAGCACATTTATTTCACACACACGGATAGCACACATATACAGCCATACAGCATGCACATAAAGCAAATGCAAGATGAGAAACAATAAGAACGACGACGCAGAGCTACAACCGAATACGCGAACACATGGCAACACTTATACAGTTTTACTTCACAGACGGTGCCACACACACACGTTTACACCAAACCCCAAAA
Organism: Eptatretus atami; assembly: GCA_035128595.1. Taxonomy (NCBI): domain Eukaryota; kingdom Metazoa; phylum Chordata; class Myxini; order Myxiniformes; family Myxinidae; genus Eptatretus; species Eptatretus atami. The sequence continues at coordinate 117,290,059 of CM068957.1, forward strand.
GAAAATGGAAGTGCGACTTCCCTGTTGGGCCGTCGAGCCCCCTCCGACGTCCGTCGACGTGGTCCCGCCTGGCCGCGACTCCGTGCCCTGGCGTGGTAGGCGAGTCCTCTCCTGCGTGCCTCGCGCCTGCACGTGTTGACCACTCGACCCCGGACCGAGTGTTCGGCGCTATCCCAGCGCGGATAGAGGGGGGGAAACGTGGATGCCCGAAGTCGGGAGAGGGAATGGCGGACGCTCCTTCCCGCCAGCGGGGTCCTGCAACTGCCCCACAAAGACCAGGCCAGCGGCCTCCAGAGAGCGAGCCGGAAGAAGAGAGCGAGCCAGAGCAACCACGAAGCAAGAGCATCGACAAAAACCAGAGCGTCGACCAAAACCCAGAGCTATCACCCCCCCACCAAAAAACTGCTTCCTCCGTCTCCGACTCTTATACCCCGGAGCTCCGCCCTCCACTCCGCCCCCGTTTTCGGCTCCACCCTCCTTCGAGAGAGTTCTCGAAGAGGGGCGTTCCTCCTCCCTGGCCGCGTCACACCGCGCATCCACCAATCGAGCGACAGCTGCCCTCCCCTCGCTTCTCTCGAATCTGGCCGTGGAAACCAGGCGAGCCCTTTGTTGGTTTTTGTTTGAAATAAAAAATAGAAAAAGAAGAACGCCTAACTCAAAGGATCGCAGCCCGAATGGATCACATAAATTCCCTCTATACAACGGGTTTGGGGTAACTCTACATGTACTTAAAAGATACCTCACCTACGGGACCTGAATGGGTTTTGCGAATTTCCACAGCCGTAACAATATAATACATCGTCGTTATGTACAGTAGACTAGGCGTAAGTCGGCAGCTGTAACTCGTCACTTCGCCTAAGTCGGCAGCGTCAAAAAGTCCCGAATTTATCTAATGTTAAATCGACTTACAGACTTTGAATAAAGTCTGTAAGTCGTCATTTCTAAGTCGTCACTTGGTCTAAGTCGTCAGATGTTGTCCGTTCCCGCGTAATGCAAACTCAAGTAAATTACCACGCCTAACTCATCACACGGAACTGCTGCCTCGTGAGAAGCCCGATTTCATGAATCGTGATGCGCGGGCTATTTATAACTGCGCTGCGTTCAGCTCAGTCAGCGCCCGTCCCACATGCATCTGAAGAGGTATACAGGCTGCGCAATGCAGTCTCTGGCGAAGGAGTAAAGGATCGATCGAGCTTAGTGTTGAAGTCCGACCATGGTTTTATTGGCTTGTTTTGTACATCACCACACTCACTTTCACATCGGTATTGAGTGGTAGTCATCACGATGACTGTGTGTCATGTAATTTGTCGATGGTATATGAGGTTCATTCCATATGAAAACTCATTCTACATTCATTCCAATGAATGAATTCTAACAGCCATTCATTCCACATTTGTCGATGGTGAGACACCATCACCGATGGTATACGAGTTGTCTTACAGTTGTCATCTATCTATAATTCCAGCAATCTCGTGTGGTGTGGTGTTGTGTGTGTGTGTGTGTGTGTGTGTGTGTGTGTGTGTGACGCTCTTCTCGACAACCTCTGGTCCGATCTGATTGAAACTTGCCAGGTATATTGCTGGGGACCTGAGGATGTGCCTTTTCAAGGTTTGATATTAATCGGACAAGTGCTTCCAAAGTTATGGCCATTATTTACCAAACCAATGGCAAGACACGTTGTTGCGTGGGCGTGGCCGATGGGGAAGGGAACCTCAGCCGCGTTCCCCATTACGGGTTACAACGTACGGGCTTCCGGAGATGATGACTTCGTGTATTCTAATAATTTCTCGATTTCTTATGCGCATTTATAGATAAACACAATGGCCCAAGTTATGATCGTTTTCATATTAGACGGTGTATAAATTTCGGGAACATCAGAGTGCTGGTATGCTCCGAACCAGGAAGTAAATTTCTCTCTCTCTTCTCTTCTCTTTTGTTTTTCCTTGCCACGACATTGCGAAAAGGTAAAATACCTTGGCGCTAATTGAATAATTGGGTATTAAAAATAAATTGCGAATAATCGTAACTGCGAAATCGAACTTCCGGGTCACGCACGTACGGGCACGTGAGAGCGAAGAAACTGCCTGTGTGGTTTATTTATTTATTATTATTATTATTATTTTTTTATTGTTATTTTTTTTTACGGGCACGTACTAGTTATCTTTAATTTTGATAAAGTGATTCATGAATTCCATCTTTGCTTGACACTTTCCAACTAACCAATGAACCCCCACCTATGCCCCGAGGATTGTGTTTCCCTTTTGGTACAATAGCCGGCTTAGAGATTGTTGCGCCCTCTCACACGTACGTGTCCAGGCCACGCGCGATTTCATCCTTCACCCCACAGTCATCATGAATGTTCGCATACGCGTAACTTCGTCACATGTCTAAGTCGTCACTTTTTTCTCGGTCCCGATGGTGACGACTTACGCCTAGTCTACTGTAGTTTGGAAAGTTGCACCCACCCACTCCCCAAAGGAAGAAAATGGCAAGATTGGTGAAAAAAGTTTTTTTTTTCTTCAAACCTTGATGGAATTGATGTAAAGTCACTTAATGGGGCGTTGGGCCGCCACGTGCTGCCAGTACTGCCTGTATGTGCCGTGATATAGAGTCCATCAGCGTCTGGATTTCTTCAGGAGGGATGCGGCACCATTCTTTCACGAGAAAGTCAATCAGCTCACACCTGTTTGATGGAGGTGGAAAACGCTCTCGGGCACTGTTCCATAATATCCCATTAATGCTCGATTGGGTTCAGATCTGGTTACTGAGAAGGCCGTGACGTATGGATAACATCAGTCATGCTCATCAAACCATTGGGTGACCGCACGTGCTCTGTGGATGAGTGTATTGTCATCCTGGAAGACACCCCTTCTGGCAGAAAATAAATGCTGCAACATGGGGTGAAGATGATCACTCTGTACCAATAAGTATGGATTTGGCGTTGACCTGGCCTAATAAGGGAATGACTGCACCGAACCCAGGAAAATGCACCCCACAACATTACAGCACCACCAGTATCCTTCACTGTCGGAACCAAGCACTCGGGGTTGTACATTTATTTAGGTTGACGCTACATGTGCACTTGTCGATTTGTCAAGAACACGGTGAAGGATGATTCATCTGACCATATCACATTTCTTCACTGCTAGGGAATCCCTAGCCTGTGCTCTTTGCACCACTGGACTCACAAACATGCATTGCCAGGTGTGATGAGCAGCTTGTGCCCTGCAACTCGACTATGGTATCCTGCTCTGTGGAGTTCTCAGTCGACCGTTTTTGATGAAACTGACTGCTCAGTGCTCATGTCCCAGATTGAAATTTACAATCTATAGATCTGCAGTTGTTTGCCTGCTTTGCCTTGCACTTCGAATTATTACACGGATATCATGATCCTGGAGTATGTTCTTCTGCCCACTGTTGCACTTTGCTTATGTCTTTCCTTCAGAGTTCCATGGTGACATCACCTTAGACACCATTGCTCGTGAAACATCAGCAAGTTGAGCTGTTCTCAGCTCCTGCCAAACGCGCTCCAACAATCTCCCCTCTTTTAAAGTCACAGAGGTCTCCTCTTGCAGCCATGCTAGCCTTAATTATAGGCAACCAGTCCTGTGCAGCACTTTTATATATGACAGGATGTTATTTTTGATGGCAGCATTTTTATGCATGCTGGGATATTTGCTTAGTGAGCACATGGGCTTACACCTGTGTGGAAGCTGTTGCTCTCAATTTCCTTGGTGTCCCTCGTTTTCATTTGTTTGTCCATTACCTGTACGTACGTACATGCATACATACATACATACATACACTTGCTCTATTATATATTGATGATTCTCCTATGAACGGTTCTGGCAAATTGTGCACTCAGAGTTCCACGTACTGCACCTTTTCTAGTGCTGTTAAGAGAACTTGACTTGATAGTTTGAAACCCAATCCTTCAGTCTTCTTTCGTATACAACACAAGGCTGTGGGGTAGCATCATTGGCTGATGGCACAAATGTGCCACTGGCACAGTGCACTCTACTGGTTTGGGCAGGAATTTGGAATTTGTTCAGGGTGCCGGCGATAGCTTGCCTACTCTTTGTGAATGACACCACGGGATCTTTAACGTCCACCAACTAATTCCGGCAGATAGGGTGCTATTTGAACGTCCATCCCAAGAGATGGCACACACATTAGTGATTCACCCTGCCTGTGAAACACTGGGATTACAGTTTATAGCTGGGTCTGAATGCTAACCGAGGCTAGATAGCTTGGAAGTGAGTGTGCGTACCTCTCGTCTTGGCCATCCTGCCAGCCCAGAGATAAAATAGTGGAAGAAGAATGGTGGAACAAAAATAAATAACTTTTAAAAGCATACATACTATTGTGGTTCTGTGAAGCCAGCACTCCCCCAAGACCTGCACCCAACATATAGTGGTCCCGAGACATTTCATTAGTATTAGTTCAGTTCGGCCTTCCGTTATGTCAAGTGGATATATGGGACAAGGTGCGTTGTGTCGGGCTTTAAGTTATACCTCTAAGCCTGGTGTTGGCTTCGTGGTTAGGGTGGTGGCTTGGGATCCTAGGGTCCTGAGTTCAAGCCCCGTTGGCTGCTGAAATAATATACACCAGGAGGCTGACTCGGCCTGTCATCCTTCTGAGGTTGGCAAAATGAGCACCAGTGTACTGGTAAGGGGGACACTGCATCAGCGGCATAGCCGCGTCCCAACCAATGATGCAACCTGCAGCCACAGGCTGCACTCGAGAGAGAGGGAGAGAGTTAGATCTTCAATTCCATTTCCTATTCTTTCATCTATTTTACTTTATTTAACACATGACCTCTCCTTACGTAAGCATTCATGCCACAGACCAGACAGCACAGCGACCCTCAATTAGCATATGCGCTTCATTTCCCATTCAAACTGCGTGCCATTCCCCAACGGTCGTTTCACTTCAGAACCTCACCATACTCACCACGACACTGGAACCTTCATACAAATCACCACAACGCCCTCCTAAAAATCCCCACTGCAACCTATGCTCGACCTCCTCATCACAACCGCTTCAACCACTTCAGCTTTTTCACAACAACCGCTCCTAATGCTTCAACATCCTTGCCACGAACACCATAGCGGGTCACCCACCTCACCACAACGGTGATGCACCGCGACCACAGTCGGCACCCAGGACGCTCACTGACGTCCTTTGAGGATGCTGGGGAACGGAGGACATTACAGGGCGAATGAGTCGGAACATATTGGCGTGTAGCTCGAAGCGCAATTGTGCGCTGGGGTCTGTTCAATGTCGTCTGGGTAGTACTCCGCTGAAGAGCGACTCATTTGGAGCCCAGTGCACGTTCATTGCCGGTGAGCGCACTCAAAAACCGGCAGCCCATGTTGATCTCGGAGTTCCGTTGCGTGGCGGAGTTTGGGGGGTAAATGAGGCCATTTTTAGCTTCAGAGTCTGACGGGGTGGGGCTATTTTGCAGGGAGGCATCTGCGTGCCAATAGGAGCACTCGGCTATGCCTACAGGCCATCTTGATCTGATTTTTGGCTGTTCCTTTACCCAGGCTCCATAAATTAGGTGCAAAAGAGCCGAGAGAGCAGTCGCTGAATCATTGCCGAGCATTTGCCACGTCATCGCCAAGTCATCTGCGCTCTGCTTTTCTCTTTCCTCTTCGCTAGCTTTGTTCCGCAGCCAGTCTTCGTTCTGCTCAGTCTCCGTTAGCATTTACATTTACAGACATTCTCACATGCCACGCCAGCTATTTCCTTCCACGTTCTGCCTCTCCCATCTTGTCTCGTCTGTTGTGGACACACAAATACTAAAACGAGCAACTACAGATATGCACTCCTTCACTCTTCCTTTTCTGCACTGCATTTTCATCTCATTTGCACCTCCCACTCACACACCATAGACACCCCCAGTTTTCTTCCCTCCTAAGTGACTGGGAAGTGTGGGCCCATCGGCCGCCCCAGGTATTGAAATAATCCGAAGTGTTGCTTGAAAGCGTGCATTAGGGTCCGCACAATGTTTTTCTGCATTTTTGTGATCACCAGACCATCTGAATGAATATTCCGATTGATGCCACTCTGGCACCCTTGAGCGTTTTTGTAAGAAACCCATTATGCAAATTAGCGGTGGCCATTGTCGAAATTACTATTTTTCTTAATATTTCCAAAAGTAAGCATCCAAATCGCCTGGTTGAGGTGTCTACACCCACGTTTTTAGGGTCACTGGTCATGATAAACCCACTTAAAATTTAATAACATTTTAATTTAGCTCATTAATATGCAAATTAGCATTCGGGAGGAACCTGAGTGCTTCCCCTCGTGGTGTAACAATCCGTAATAATACATACTTGCATATTGTGATGGCCGTGCATGTGGATAACTGAACCCGGCGTGTTTATAAAAAGACCACGGACGCTGTCGACAATCCTCAGCTCTGGGCGGACCTTCGTGTTCAGGGTCGGTTTACCTTACCTGTGAGATGAATGAAACAGATAGGGAACTGTGCTGGCAACGACTTGATGGCTATTTATTTGGCTGAGTGAACCATCGGCACGTGCTGCTCATTATGGGTTACCACTACAATTCTGTACTCGGACCAATCATCCCAGGAGCGCTACCCCAGATCAAGCAGAAGTCGGGACACAAATCAACAGTTTGATAAATGTATTACACAGGAAAATAAGCAAAAGAATGGGAAATGATGTGAGTAATGGCGAAAGAAAAATTAAAAGAGAGAAATGGCAAGAAAATCAAGATTCAAAAATTACGTGGGCATCGCAAGCAATTTGGGTATATTTACAGACATATACATTTTGCTCTTACCCGTACACGAACATTCTACACCAGGCAACTTAGAACGAACACTTGGATCCAGACACCCTAGGAAAAACAGTTTTGGTAGAGGGGAAAATAAATGTAGAGAATGTGATAGAGAAAAGGTGGGGACCTCCAGGTGCCCCGATCACACCTTCATTAACCTCTGTCAAGGTTATTGGCTCATTGTTTGATGGCTCAGCTTGACTCTCTCATGGCCACATCTTCCCTTCACTCCAGCGCCCGGTATTATGGGGAAGCTCGGGAGGCCCATTCGTCCAACGCAATGGCCTGCTTGGCTCTCGGAAATACGAGGGAAGGTGGTAGCCCAGAAGTAGCATGGTAACGGTATGTTGAAGGCACACCATGTCCGCAAAGGTGTCAGTAAATGTAAAAGCCGTGGAAAGTCCAAAGAAAAAAAGCGAAGAAGAAGAAGAAGCATTTCCGTCTATGTAAAAGTGCGCATGTGGAAAATGGAATGGATGGAGGTAAGGTGTGGATGGATAAACAAAAGTGAGTGGGCGAAAGATAAGGTGAGCATAATAAAAGAGAAAAGGGTTCCACTGATGTCTAGCAAACTGCATGGACAAACTGCCAAAGCAAAGAGCTCAGATGTAAAGATGCCCAACTTCTTGCATGCTGAACTGCCCAACTGACTGGAACTCCCCAGTGCATCTCTTCTTTTATTTGCTCTCTCCTCTCCCCCACATTTGAGCTGGCACCGGGACTGGTAAATATTGGTTGCACCATCACGTCAATCTCCGCTTCCGCTGTGGCCGCTGTCGATTGGTGGGGACGAACTGCAGACATGCCCTGACTGAGTCGCCAATGTGGAAATGACTGAGTCGCTGATGTGCTTCGCTCCTGGGTGGGGGCTCAGAGGTCAGAAAAAGGAAGTGCATGCTTCGCTCCTGGGTTGGAGGGTTGGGCACTCGGAGGTCAGAGAAAGATATATATTTTTTATCATTACCTCACAAGGCCTGTCCAGTGCCACACAGCCCTTCTTTTACCAAGAAATGGTGAAGGCTCGGCATGTAGTTAACATATAGTCGTGGCCAAAAATATTGGCACCCTTGCACTTTTTTCAAATAATGCACCATTTCTTACAGAAAAATGTTGAAATTAAAAAATCTTTTGGTAACCACATATGTATTTATTTGGCTTGCAGTGGAACAAAACAAAAAAAGGTGAAAGAATTACAAAATCTTAGCTTATTCCACATAGAAATCCTAAAATGGACCGGGCAATATTTTTGGCACCTTTTACAAGTTGTTAGAAATAATTTGATTTCAAGCAGGTGATTTTCCTTTAGTTTGGAAATGAACTCACCTGTGGTGAGTTGCAGGTGCCTGCAATATAAATATCACTCATTCAACCAGTTTGAATAGAGAAAAGGAGTCATTCGGCTGTTTTGTGTCACTGTGTACCACAATGACAATGAAGAAAAGAGAAAACCAGAGAATTGTCTGAGGAGGTCAGACACAAGATTGTAGCCAAACATGGACAATCTCAAGGCTACAAGTCCATCTCCATTGACCTTGATGTTCTTGTGTCCACTCTACGCAATGTTATCAGGAAGTTTAAGGTCCGTGGCACTGTAGCCAACCTCCCTGGACGTGGCCGCAAGAGAAAACTTGATCGAAGATTGCAGTTAAGGGTTGTTCGGATGGTGGAGAAAGCACCTCAATCAACTGCCAAACAGATTCAAGCTGACCTTCAGACACAAGGTATGATAGTTTCAACTCGCACCATCCGTCACCAACTCAATGAAAGGGCGTTCTATAGTTGGAGACCCAGGAGGAACCCATTGCTGAGAGAGAGACATAAGAAAGCCCAACTGGAGTTTGCCAAAACACACCTGAACAAGCCCAAATCCTTCTGGGAGATTGTTCTGTGGACAGATGAGACCGAATTCGAGCTTTTTGGTAAAGCACATCATCTGTATGTTTACAGAAAGCAAAATGAAGCCTTCAAAGAAAAGAACACCTTCCCTGCAGCCAAACATGGAGGAGGTTCAGTGATGTTTTGAGGTTGCTGTGCTACCTCTGGCACTGGGTGCCTTGAATGTGTGCATGGCATCATTAAATCAGGAGATTACCAAGGCATTTTGGAGCACAATGTTCAACCCAGTGTCAGAAAACTGGGTCTACGTCGAAGGTCTTGCAGCAGGACAGTGACCCCAAGCACACCTCAAAAAGTACCCAATAATGGTTCAAGACAAAAAGCTGGACTATTCTGAAGTGGCCAGCAATCAGTCCAGATCTAAATCCCATTGAACACCTGTGGGGAGATCTGAAAACAGCAGTTGGGAGAAGGCACCCTTCAAATCTGAGAGAACTGGAGCAGTTTGCACAAGAAGAGTGGGTCAAACTGACGAGAGGTGTGGGAACCTCAATCATGGCTATAGGAAGTGCTTGACTGCAGTTATTTTGTCCAAAGGATGTGTTACAAAATAGTAATTTTCGGGTGTCAATAATTTTGTAAATGCCATTTCTTTTAATTTTTGATTTAAAAGGATATATTAAGTTCTGAATCAAAAACAAAGGTTCTGTAATATTAACAGTGAAATAAAGAATTGTGGAGACCAAATACTTTTGTCAATTTCAACTTATTTTAATTGTGTTATTTGAAAAAAATGCAAGGGTGCCAATATTTTTGGCCACAACTAAAATGAACAGATTCTCATCCAGGCAAGGTCCTGTTGGAAGAACCACTCTTTCTCAACCTTCTTTTACAAGGCCCATCCCTGGCCTTCTTCTCAGTAAGAAGTAAACTCCTAACTGGTAATATATCCACAGTGGGATAGCTTCTGAATGACAGAAGGAGAGACCTTCTTTCACCCGAGGAACTTGCAGTAAAAATGGGCCGATGGACAATCAGAATCCCCTCCAGGATACTTGAAGAGTTAAAAAACGCTTTTCCTCCTGATTGCCTGGCATATCTAGAGAACCCCAATGAGGGTGATGGAACGATGCAGAGGACCAGCTATAATTCCATGGACTTCAAACTTGGACAACGATGTTGCGAGCTCTCTCAACCACCACTCGCACACAATATGAGCAACATCCTTGGCACAGCTGAAAACCCCTTTTGTGAGCTATCAAGGAAGGATACATCCCTGCAAGTTATCCATTCACTCCATTATATAGCTCTTGCAACCCGGTAAGATACTCCCTGGCATGAGGTTCTTCTGCTGACCCATCCAAGTTGGGAATCTCTTTATCTCTACCCAATACCAAAGGTGGTGGGGGACCTAAGTTGGAGATTGCTCCATGGGGCACTAAGTTCTGGTGCTCTGCTGCAACACTTCACAAGCTTTCCTTGTGAATGTTGCTTTTGTGGGCAAGAAGAAACAATCTTGCATGTGCACCTGCAATGCCCGTGTCTTCAGCCATTTCTTTTGCTGGTGAAAAACTTGCTATTTCGCTTTTGGCTTCATTTTTTCCCCAACACTTTATTGTTGGCCACCCGGTAAAGATAGAGTCGATCAAGAGACCTAATGGTTAGCTTTATGTTGGCATCTGCAAAACTTGCGATTTATAAAACAAGAAAGGAAAAAAAATGAGAGCCATGTATCGCAGGATAGTTTTGCATGCTTGAGAACTTTATTACATTTACCAATCACTTTGGAGTTTAAGGTGGCACAATATTGTAGTGTACTGTATAATAGATAGTACTGCATCCAAACGACAGGAAGGCAGCAGCTGTTTCCCCCCTCTGCTGACCTGGAAAGGAGAGGATGTTGGTCTGACAAATAGAATATATCATTCAATCGCCATCCAAAATACATGGAGGTGACATTCAAATTGCCCGTAACCCAGGCCAAATCGCCACCGGGGAAAAAAAAAAAATTAGGGTGGTTAAAAAAACAAGTGACCAAATCACCCATGCCCCAAATCATAACTTTGAAAGGTGACATTCTTGCCAGCAAAAGTTATTCAATTAAATGTCCCCTAATCTTGCATTCCAGCTGAATTTGAGTTAATCAATTGAACTTTGATTCAAAACTAGGTTTGCGATGTCTAACTGTCATAAAATTACTGCTGGGCAACAAGACCGATGAGAGGGGGAGGATGGTGGGAGTTAAGGGTGTAGCTTGCCCATGGTCCATCGAGAGCCCCAGGCCTGAGCTCCACTTTTTTCAAACCCCACAATCCTATTTTTATCAGTAAAGCAAAAATCTTTGTCCTCACTTCCTCATTACATGAGACACGACATGCATTATATACACTGCTGAGATCAACGGATTAGTTTGGTAACACTGGCAACAACATTGCGAACAAAGACCTCGTGAGTGATCCGACAGAAGAACCTCCAGGTTTCGACCTTCCCCAGAAACAGTGGTCTCTCCATGCAGGATCCGTACTCTCCATGCAAGGACGTCAAACCACATCCACAAATGGAATTTCAAAGACAGCCCAGCATGTGACTGTGGTCACTCAGATCAGAATATTCATCACAATGTGAATGAGTGTCACCTACGGAAATTTGATGAAAGATTTAGGGCAATTCACCGAACAACAGACAGTGCTGTGACTCGGCTGTCCAACTTAGACTTAGATCTGTGAGCTGTAATTTGTCATACGCAAGATTAGATGAGATTGGCATATTTATTTATTTATTTTTATATACCCAGTCAAGTCTCATGTAAGAGCTAATACACAGAAACACATAACAAGGCAGGAGACAAGAGGGAAGCACAAATAGTGAGGAACAAAGACAATAGGATATCTATGAAAGGGAGAGGGATGGGGCAGGGTGCACAGGGTAAACAAGATGGTACGACAGGGATTTTTCAGGAAGGAAAACAGGTAATAATGAAGGAGGTGGGTTTGGAGTGGATTAACGGGGGCAGTAAAGATCAATGTTTTGGATGGGGGAAGATATGAGACGCTGATGAACAGCTGTTTTGAAGACCTGGAGGGAGGAGTGGGATTGAAGAGATTGTGGGAGTTTGTTCCAGAGGTGGGAAAAAAGAGGAATGAAAGAGTGAAGGTGAGCAGTGATTCGTGATTTTGGCAGTTTCACCAGAAGTTGTTTTTTTAGCGGACCTTGAGCGTCCTGAGGAAATATAGGGGGACAGATCACAGACAGAGCAGGTGATGGCAAGGCCGGAGAGGAGATGGTAGAAGACAGAAAGACCACCGACCTGCCTCCAGTGAGAGAGTGAGAGACCCGAAGACTCGGCCTCATCGCAGGAGATACCAATGATCCTAAAAGCCTTTCTTTCCACAGCGTGAAGTCAAGCTAGGTATGAGGCAGGAGCACCAGCCCAGAGGGGATGGTTAGTGGCAGAGGGGCTTTCTACGTGGTTAGGAGCAATTGAACAGTTTGCTAACAGTAAAGTCTGTGGAGAACCTTTGGGCTCCAGCTTAATTTAATCATAAAAAAGTATAGTGTTTGGTTTTTCTTTGTACATGGATGTTTGCTACATTACGAAAGATTGAAATAATAATTCGAGTATTAATATATTTTTGGTAGTTTATAGATTTAAGAAATGCTAGACGACCCGTGAACTAGTTGGGTTCCCGTTGTGACAGCGGTTGATAAAAATATTATTTTTAAAAAAAAGAAGATAGCTCCAGCGAACTATACTGCTGAGGTTGTCTGCATTGATCAAATAATCCCGAAGAGTACTTGACTGAATTCGGGAATTGATTCTTTAATAATTTTTTTGTTGCCCGATTTTAAGAAACTTATATTGCGCGTCAATGTGAAAAAAAAAACGGAGAAAAGAAAGTCGAATAAATTATTGTGCGTAATCTTCTAAACACAATTTTATTTATTAATGAACACGGAAGTATTAGATCAAAATGGCGATGTTTATTTTATGCTTAAAAATAAATCGTTCTTTGTCGATACTAAATGTTTGAGATTTTAAATAAATCATTTCAAGAAAAAAAATAAAGATAGCTCCAGCGAACTATACCGCTGAGGTTGTTTGCATGATCAAATTCTCCCGAAGAGTACTTGACTGAATCGGGAATTGATTTTTTAATAATTTTTTCATTGCCCGATTTGAACGAAACTTGATACTGCACACCGCAGGCGAATGGTGAGTAAGGTGGCACTAAAATGTTTGTGATATCGTTGATCGTTTTGGCTGTATTTCGGGAACATACATACAGTACAACATACATACATACATACAAGATGAGAGTTTTAGTAATATATAGATTTGTTGATACTTTATTTACTTTTTTACATTTATGCTGTGAGCTAAAAATGGCTGCTGTTGTGATTTTGATTTGTTTAGAAGTTCGTTGCTGTCCTAATTTTGGATCT
>CM068957.1:117331578-117347358 GCA_035128595.1 Eptatretus atami
GACATTGTGCACCTACTGCACCTACTTGCTGATTTCTATCATCGTTAACTAAAGTATGTTTTTTTGTTTCTCTTTCAAACTGTCCAGCTTGTGATCTCACAGGATCTTTGTGTTTTTCCTGCTTTGGTGACAATATGCCACGTCGTTGCAGCTGCTTTGGTTGTAGAGGAAACTATGATGGGACGCCTTATGTAAATGTCATATCCTTCCCAAAAGATCCTGAGGAGAGGGAGTGATGGATGTTGGCAATGCCAAATGAGAAAGAAAGCTTGAGTGGTTTAAGGAGAATATATATATTTGTGAGACACATTTCAATTGTGATTGGGTGTCAGTTAGGGGTGGCAAACGACCCAAAGAACCCCCATCAATATTTCCTGGAGTACCGAAATCAGCTTTGAAGCAGGTGACCTCAGCCCCACGCCCAACATCATGTTCTACGTCAGAATCAAGAGCTAAGAAGATGCAGGCAGCTGATGAGGCTGCAGACAATATCCAAGATTTCGACCACTTCTGTGCTAAAATCAGCTCCTATTTTCCTGGCTTTAACGTCATAAAAACCAGGAAAACCTTTACCTATCAAGAACTGATGCTACTGGACAAACTGTCAAGCAGTTCTTTCATTTCCAACAAGTTCACTCACCTTTTGATTTTCTATTCTTGAATAGAGTTGAGAAAGATGGCATTGAGGCGCCCAAACGACTTTTCCTTTGCAGAAGAACAGCCTGCTCTCAAAATGTCCCAGATTAGATCCATAACTGACCAGGTAAACATCTATGAATGCACAAGCAAGGAAATTTCTCAGCTTGTAATAAGCCAGCTCTGTTGGATGACTGAGGCACACGAGCTTCCTCATTTCACCTTCCTTCTGTCGCAGCTGCATCTTATGTTAAAACCTCTTGATCGTCGCCGATTTGATACTGATACTATGATTTTCGCAATGCAGCTTCACAACATATCACCCAGTGCATACAAAATGATTCGTCGATCCGGCTTAATCATTCTACCATCAACAAAAATGGTTAAAACAGATGCTTGCTAGTAGTCAGCAGGACTCCAACCTCAAAACCTTGTTCGACCAGCTTAAACCACAGCAGCGTTTGGTCATTTTAATGTTTGACGAGGTAAAGCTGGTCGAGACATTGTGATTTTCTGGAGGGCATGTTGTAGGATATGCTCAAAATGCAGCAGCGGGTGGTTAACACGAAATGCTTGCTTCACATGCTATGGTTGTTGAAGTTGCCTGCCATTTCGGTGGTCCACGCTATATTCTACGCATTTTGCCCTGCAAAAAACTAACTGCCGATCAGATGAAGAACTCCTTATCGAAGCTTATGGGCGTCGATTGGTGGGGGCGGGGGGGACATGTCCCCCCACTTTTTATCAATGGGGGACAACATATTGATTGTCCCCCCCACTTTTTTCATTGAATGTAAGTTACGTAACACAAAACAAGCTGCTATAGTACAACCAGGCCGAGATGCTCCTCAAATACAGAATAAATTTAAATCTCTATTGAAGTTTATTGGTCTATTATAGTTCTATTAAAGATTAGGTTAACAATTCAACATTGAGAACCGTGCTTCCCAAGCCTCTCCCACCGGCCAAGCTCCATAAGACGTCTTTTGATCCTTCGATGTCGGCTCTTCCTATCATTGCCAAGCAGAATTCGCCAAGTGTTGGATTGTTCACCCACTAACAGGGAACGTGACCTGGACATTTTGAGTATGTTGGGACGTTTTCGGACTTTGTGTCGTCATTTTTGAGTGCTTAAAGAAAATCGCCGGTTCATTGGCCCGGTAGCTGCCATCTCTCTGCATGTCAACGAGCGTATAAAATCAAGAATTTGCAAGGGTCGACTTGCTGTGTCCACGCCGGCACGAAGTAGGCTTCGTGGTCTGGACATGCAATGTCCCCCCCACTTTTCAAAAGCAATCGACGCCCATGTCGAAGCTGCATCAGCTGTAGTTGGTGCTGGCGGTACTGTGATTTCTTTGATACTGTATGTGACAATTGCAATAATTGGATATATATATTGTTACGAATTTGGGAATTCGATTGCACACAACATACAGGCTCCTTTAGTCAGCTATGTCGATAAGGCAGTGGTGGCAACCAAAATATTAAAACAAGAAGAGCCATTTTTTCAAATTTGGTCAAAAACGCTACATCTAAAGAGCCGCAAGCACGTCAACCCTATGTTTATTGATGTGTATCAATGAAAAGGGGCCGTTAAATTTTTCTTCGTACATTTGAGTCAACTTACTCATAATTTTTACCTCTGCCACCGAAGGTGGAAGTGAGGTTATGTTTTTAACCCCTGGTGCTGTTTTGTTTGTGTTGTTGTCTTTTGTGTGCAGGAATCTCAAAAAGTTTGGAGGGATTCGAATGAAAGTTGGCTGGCCACATCAGGTGTGTGACAATGATGAACTGATTAGATTTTGCGTTGAGATCAGGATACAGCTACTCGAATTTTTAAGTGATTTCTTCACCATTAGAGAAAGGGAAAACGATAGTAGAGCATGATTTTCAAAAAGTTATGACGGAAGCCATAAAACTTTACCAGTGGGAGCTGTGACAGTGAATGATCAAGATGAAGATCTGAATCTCTAACCAGAGAACAGAGATTAAGTTTACAAGTTTCACCATTCATAGATGAGCCAAAAGACATGTATCATGTAATTCGAAAGTTTCTTGGGCCTGATATGTTCAACTGGATCAGGCATTGCATGTCAATGTATGCGCTCTACAGAGTGCCCTTCTAGTTTCGTGTGTGATTTCTGCTGTAGAGTTACTTTGGAGAGCTTTTCGATGTTGGACAGTATGCTGTCGTTTCATTTTCAAGCAGGACATTAAATTGGTATCTCAGTGTGCTTTTATGAAATTCATACTTGAAAACTCTTGCTCGCACAGGTAAGTCGATCTGAAATGGACAGAATACCAAATGCATATCTCTTCATGGTACTGTATGGTTTCCAGTAAATAATTCTAAACTTCAACACAATTGGTCTTGTTTTTTAAGATCATGCATTTCAGTCCAACTGTGTTGAAGTGCCAGGGTAGATCTGTGCCTTTCTAGATTTTAGACTTTTGGTCGCTAAGCCCCGGAATTTAGAACTCCACATGTCTTGTCCTGCAAGTCGCCAGTTCAAGTTCTAGTTCTGCTCAGTCTATTCCTGTAAATGCAGAAAATTTGAGTGCAGAAGTGTCGGGCTTCAAGGGATTTCAACACAAATTCAGAAGTCTCCTCCTGGACAAGACTGCAATAGTATTTGTGAAGGTTGTCATCATTAGGTGACTGCCTTCTGCAAACAAAGGGATTATTGTGCCTCACATACAGATCCTGCACCAAGATATCACTAATATGACCACAATTCACAAATCCAGTCTATTAGGGGGTTTAACACGTCGCCCAAATCGTCTGGTGCGGTGATCAAAGCTTGTTTTCACATCTTGATATGCATCATCCTGCTCCTTGCACCAATGCCACTCAATGTCTTTCTTAATATTAGTCTTAGTGGGGAAGTACGCCAAGATAGGTTGGCAATAAATTGGCCCAAATTAATTCACCATTCCTAAGAATCATTGCAAGTCTTGCTTGTTTCTCAGGTATTCGGTAATTGCTCTCACTTTTCTGGGTCTGGTTTTAGGCCCCCAGCAGACACCCGCATTCCAACATAGTTCACCTCACTCACGCAAAATTGAAACTTATTTTATGTTAAACTTAACATTGTTTCTTTCTAGCAAGCTGTCACACTTGCTCCAGAATGCGATCGTGATCAGCGATATCTTTTGGCGCAATTATCAGGTCATCAAAAAAAACACTTCAACTCCATCTATGTTACCAAACAATTGGTCATTTTTCTTCTGAAAGATTTCCGGGGCAGAGCAGATCCCAAAAGGACACCCATGGAATCTTGTAACGGCCGAATGGCGTGTTAAATGTACACGACAATGAACTTTCATCGTACAACTTGATCTGCCAAAAGCCATCTTTCTCATCCAAAATGGAAAATACACATTTACCACTTAGTCTGGAAGACATGTCCTCTGCTGTAGGTATTCTGCAGTGTTCACGTTTAACTGCTTTGTTCAAGTCTTTCGGATCTAAACAGAGACGCAGGGAACCATTCTTCTTTCAACAATCACCAGACTGTTAACCCAGTCTGCAGGTTTATCCACCTTGGATACAATTCCCTCATTCTCCAGATTATTCAAGGTGTGTTTGACTTTGTCATGTAGGCTGAGTGGTACTCTTCTTGGTCGGGTGTATTACTGGAGTAGCACCAGCTTTAATTCAATATGGACTCACCCGGCATTTCTCCGAGCCCTCAAACACATCATGAAATTCCTGCAACCATTTTATCCTTGTCCAGACGTCTCAGTTCGAGTGTGAATTTTCCGAACAAGATCCAACTGTGTTTACGCCTTGAATCCAAGAATGGGTGGAGATGACACATTTGGCGACATAAAACTCCAAGCCGTGTGTGATGTCATTGATTGAGCAATCAAAGTAGGACCTTGCTTTCCGGTGACACCTTGCGATTACCATAGGAGGACAACACCACATTTGTTTGTTGTAGGTTCTTCTGCACCGGTTGTAGGTTGACGAAAAATACTCCGAGGCAGCACATTGGCCTCTGCACCAGTATCAAGCTTGAAATTGATGACCATGCCATTCACATTGAACTTGGTAAGCCAAGCTCTCACAGGAGTGCACATTTCAGAGGTCAGCTGACCAATGAGCAGTTCCCTTGAATCAGAGCCATCACTGTGGACACCTCCTTCGGCTCCTTGAGATGTGACTGTCCGTAACGTGTACATTTTCTTCTTATGGTTTTATACATTTTGGAAAATGATTTTCGCCTCCGCATGTATAACAAAGCTTGACCGAAATGCCGGACACTGCCTCGGACCATGCTTACGGCCACACCTTGTACAGTTATACAGCTGTGAGACAATTTCCTGGGTGAACTTTTCTTTCTCCGATCAGAAACAGCATGGATCGCCTTGTCATCAGCTGTGATTCTCATTTCCTTCAGCTGGCTCGCAGTTGCTTCACTAGCACGGCAAACACAGCGGTGCTTTGTGTTAGCGATAGATCATCAACATTGTCCCGAAGAACATGTGCTCGCAGTTTCGCATCGCCGATTCCCAAACACCAAGGATCTCGGATCATAATATTTGTAGTTCTTTGGACTCAGTTTTTTTTTAATCATTTCTTTCAAGTCCCTGCCAAACTGATCAATCGTTTCCCCTTGTGCTGCGAGTGCTTCCAGAATTTGTACCTCTCGAACAAGCTGTTCTTCTGGGGATTGCAGTGGTGCGCAAACTTCTTCAGGACATTCTCAAGTTGGTTGTTGTCCTCTCCGTCACCAAAATCAAAGGTGTTAAACACTCCAATCCGTCCTCCCCAACACAATGGAGGAGAATCGCCACTTGGACATCTTCCGTCTTGCTGTCGGCCCCCGTGGCCTTCAAGTACAACTTAAATCGTTCGGTCCCACGTTTCCAGAGGTTTAAATTGCTCCATTCTGGATAATTTTACCACTGCCACCATAATATTCACTGACCGAAGATTCCAGTTGTTTCTTCAACTTTATACAACACACAACTTTATAGGAGGACGTACAACACAGATAAACAAAGGTGGGAGCGGAAAGGAAGTCGCAGCCTGAGGTCCTGCTGTGGGTTGGGAGGTGTAAGGTCAGTACAAGAGCAATGGGAATTTGAGTTCTTGATGTAAAAGAGCAACTCCATCACCAAGAGTTAGGCAGCCCTATAAAATCGGAGGGGACAGTAACCAGGGAGAAACACTAAGGGGTCAGAGATGTCTTGTGGGAGGAAGAATTCTGTTAAACAGATTGATGTCTAGTTTATCTGCAGTGGCTTGGATTGAGAGATCTGTCAGGTTAGAGCGGATACCTCGGATGTTTGAGGTTCACACAGTTAGAGATAGTGGGTGGGGGGAGGCATTGGAATGGTGCATGGTTGGGGGGGGGGGTGGTGAGGATTTGCGGGAGCAAGATAAGGCTTTGGTGTGCTGGCGGTCAGGGGAAGGTTTGAATTGTGTGGTGTATCAGAAGGTTTGAGTGTGTGGGGTGTATCAGAAGGTTTGAGTGTGTGGGGTGCATCGGAGTTTTGAGTGTGTGGGGTGCATCGGAAGGTTTCAGTGTGTGGGTGCAGGTGAAGGTTTGAGTGTGTTATGGTGCAGGGGAAGATTTGAGTGTGTGGGGTGTATCGGACTGTTTGAGTGTGTGGTGTACTGGAGAAGGTTTGAGTGTGTGAGGTTCAGAGGAAGTTTGAGTGTGTGAGGTTCAGGGCGAAGGTTTGAGTGTGTGGGGTGCAGAGGAAGGTTTGACTGTGTGGGGTGCATCGGAATGTTCAGTTGTGTGGGGTGCAGGTGAAGGTTTTTGAGTGTTGTATGGTGCAGGGGGAAGATTTGAGTGTGTGGGGTGTATCGGACGGTTTGAGTGTGTGGTGTACTGGAGAAGGTTTGAGTGTGTGAGGTTCAGAGGAAGGTTTGAGTGTGTGAGGTTCAGGGGAAAGGTTTGAGTGTGTGGGGTGTATCAGCAAGGTTGAGTGTTGGGGTGCTTCGGAAGGTTTTGAGTGTGTGGGGTGCATCGGAAGGTTTCAGTGTGTGGGGATGCATCGGAAGTTTGAGTGTGTTGGGGTGCAGGTGAAGGTTTGAGTGTGTATGGTGCAGGGGAAGATTTTGAGAGTGTGGGGTGTATCGGACTGCTTTGAGTGTGTTGGTGGTGTACTGGAGAAGGTTTGGAGTGTGTGAGGTTCAGAGGAAGGTTTGAGTGTGAGGTTCAGGGAGGGTTTGAGTGTGTGGGGTGCAGAGGAAGGTTTGACTGTGTGGGGTGCATCGGAAGGTTTCAGTGTGTGGGGTGCAGGTGAAGGTTTTGAGTGTGTATGGTGCAGGGGAAGATTTGAGTGTGTGGGGTGTATCGGACGGTTTTGAGTGTGTGGTGTACTGGAGAAGGTTTGAGTGTGTGAGTTCAGAGGAAGGTTTGAGTGTGCTGAGGTTCAGGGAAGGTTTGAGTGTGTGGGGTGTATCAGAAGGGTTGAGTGTGTGGGGTGCATCGGAAGGTTTGAGTGTGTGGGGTGCATCGGAAGGTTTCAGTGTGTGGGATGCATCGGAATGTTTGAGTGTGTGGGGTGCAGGTGAAGGTTTGAGATGTGTATGGTGCAGGGAAGATTTGAGAGTGTGGGTGTATCGGACTGTTGAGTGTGTGGTGTACTGAGAAGGTTTGAGTGTGTGGGGTGTGGGTTAAGGTTTGAGTGTGTGAGGTTCAGAGGAAGGTTTGAGTGTGTGAGGTTCAGGGGAAGGTTTGAGTGTGGGTGCAGAGGAAGGTTTGACTGTGTGGGTGCATCGGAAGGTTCAGTGTGTGGGGTGCAGGTGAAGGTTTGAGTGTGTATGGTGCAGGGAAGCATTTGAGTGTGTGGTGTACGGACGGTTTGAGTGTGTGGTGTACTGGAGAAGGTTTGAGTGTGTGGGGTGCAGAGGAAGGTTTGACTGCGTGGGGTGCAGGTGAAGGTTTGAGTTGTGGGGTGCAGGTGAAGGTTTGAGTGTGTGGTGTACTGGAGAGGTTTGAGTGTGTTGGGGTGCAGAGGAAGGTTTGACTGTGTGGGGTGCAGCGTGAAGGTTTGAGTGTTTGTGGGTGCAGGTGAAGGTTTGAGTGTTGTGGGGTGCAGAGGAAGGTTTGACTGTGTGGGGTGCATCGGAAGGTTTCAGTGTGTGGGATGCAGGTGAAGGTTTGAGTTGTGTGGGTGCAGGGGAAGATTTGAGTGTGTGGGGTTGATCGGACGGTTTGAGTCGTGTGGTTGTACTGGAGAAAGGTTTGAGTGTGGTGGGTGCGTGTGAAGGTTTGAGTGTGTGGGTGTGGGGAAGGGTTTTTGAGGGTGAGGTGATGGGAAACATTTAGGGGGTGGGCGTGAGGGGAAGCATTGAGAGAGTGGGGTGAGGAGGGATGCAGAAAGGGGAGACATGAAACTTTGAGGGGGTGGGTGGGAGTGATTGCTTTTCCCGATATTCCCGATATGGATTCGATATTCCCAACTTTGACAGCTTGGATATAAAGATCAGGGATGGTTTGAATGATTGTTAAACGCATGGAGAATGCTGCGCTGCCTGAACGGGGGTCGGGGGGAGGAGGAGAGGTTTGTGGGCGAGCAGCAGAGCAGAGAAAAATCTCAGAAAAACAATCCTTTCGAGACGAAGAGGAAGAAGAAGAAATAAGGAAAAAAGAAGAAATATCCTGGTGGGAGAAGTAGAACACCTGGAGCATTTGTGAAAGAGATACAAGGGTTGAAAATGCATCCTTAAATTTTTATTTTTTAATTAGAAGAAGCATTTATATTTATTGAGATTCAGTTTGGAGAAAAAGAGGGGGTGAGGGGGGGGGTGATGCTGAACAGGAAGCAGAAGGAAATTCAATAGAAATGAGAATCGTTTAGGACGTGAAATATGAAGTTTTTTTGTTTGTTTGTTTGTTTAGATGTTTGTTCGAATTTTTTTGAAACGAAGAGAAAATAGGAAATGATAGTGTTTGAGGAAATAGAAGCAAGATACCTGGGAATGCTAATGTGAGTCAGTGAAGGACACCGTGCTCGTACCGGCAGCAGGGAAACGACGAGGCCCACACTAATGGCGACGAGTACCACATGGGCTATACGTCAGTGGCATTCTCTTCCTCTTGGATCATACTAGCAGAATTTGTTTTCTGTGGGATACAGGAGCAGAAGTGAGTGCTGTGCCACCGTCTGCCACTGAATGGAAAATTCGACAGGAATATTCATTCACATACCACCAACAACAGTGCTGCCGCTACTTTTGAGAACGTTCTCCTCCACTTGATTTGGGTTTACGTCGCGGCATCTCCGTAGGTGTTTACTATTGCCGAACACGACATACTCTTTCCTGGGTGTGGGTTTTTTTTGAGTCATTTCATTTTCCTCATACAAGTCCAACATCGCCGTCTATTGGATGCATCAACACAGCTTCGTATTCTCGGAGAACCATTTTGTCGCTGAATATCACGTGTCTTCCATCCGTGTCCAGGGTCCCATTTTCAAAAAGTACTTTATGACTTCCTGTCCATTACTTTATGACTTCCTGTCCATAACGCACTCATCGGCGACAATCCAGCCCAGCAAACATCAGATCACGCATCACATTGAGACAATGACCTCCTGTTTTCACGCGTGCTCGCCAATTAGCACCAGAGAAATTATGTGTCGCCCGCCATGAGTTTCACTATATTACAACGGGGGATCATGAGACCATCACCCAGCAGTTGGGCCTCACGCCAACATGGTCCCAAAAGCCACTTGGGATTGGCGTCCTTGTGGAGATTACCGGTCCTTAAACAACACAACTGTTCCAGACAGTTACCCCATTCCACACATTCAGGATTTTACCGCTACACTGCCATGGCACCACAATCCTCTCCAAAGTCGACCTTGTTTGTGCGTACTATCAGATTCCTGTGGATCCAGATGGCACCCAGAAGACAGCAGCCACCACGCCTTTCAGCCTGTTGAATTCCTCTGGATGTCGTTTGTTTACGGAATCTGCACAAACCTTTCATCGTTTTATCGAATCAGGTGCTTTGGGGATTACACTTCTGCTCCGTGTATACAGATCCCTTTGTGGACAGCCTTTGTGGCTGCTGTTGCATCATAGGTTTGGGGCACAGCTATTCCGCTGATACAGTGCCTCTATTACCAGTACACTGATGCTCATTCACAGACCTCAGAAGGATGCCAGGCTGAGTCAACACTCTGGTGTAGTTCAGCGGCCACGGGGCTCGAACTGCGGCCAACGGGCAGGACCCTCGCGATCCCAAGCCACCACCCTCACCACGAAGCAAACGCCAGGGCTTGTATATATACATATATGATATTCTAATTGCCAGTGCAACCCCAGAAGAACACCAGGAACACCGACGTCTCCTCTTCACTCGTTTGCAGGACTTCAGCACTGTCATCAATTCTACAAAGTGCATATTCGGTGTTCCGGAGTTGAATTTCCTTGGCCGCTGTGTTAACCGCTCAGGCATCCGTCCGCTTGAGGAGAAGGTGTGGATTATTCAGGATTTACCGTTACCTTTATCTCAACCTAGACTGTGAGAGTTTTTGGCCTCGTCAACTTTTACGTCGACTTCTTTCAAATGCAGCCACAACACTGCAGCTGTTAAGATTAGTTACTCACAGCTGGTAAGCACCTTCAGTTGTTCTGTAGGTTGGAGCCAACCTCGTCAGCCTTCACACCATCAAAGACACATTGGCCAACACCTCACTCCTGATTCATCCAAAGCCAAAGGAGCAAACACAACCTGATGCTAGATGCGTCGGTTGCTTTGGGTGCGGACCTTTACCAGTCAGAGATGCCGACTGGCGTCATTAGTTTTCTTCTCTTAAAATGTCAAAATCACCAGACTGCAAGTACAACGCCTTCGATCGGGAATTCCTCACTGTATACCGAGCCATCAAGCACTTCCGCCACTTCTTAGAGGCAAGACAATTCTCTGTCTTGATTGACCACAAGCCTTTAACTTACGTTCTGTCTACCCATTCGGACTCTCACCTTCCTCGCACACTTCACCAACTCAGTTATATCTCGCAATTCACCACTGATATCCGACAAATCAAAGAATCGCGAAATCGGCAGCCGATTCTCTCTCACGCGTCGAGGTATTACACCTGGCGTTGGCTTAATGGTTAGGGCAGTGGGCCTGGGATCTAGGATCCTGAGTTCAAATCCCATTTTGATGTTGAATTAATACCAGGTGGGGTTGACTCTGCCTGTCCATCTTTCCGAGGTTTTGCAGCCACACCCACCCACCCCCACCTGCCACCAATGCGCCAGCTTGCTGGTACCTGTGTCGGATGTGGGACCCGTCCAGGATTGTACCCAATCGCCAAGGAGACTGCTTAGGCAGCACAACGCTCTGCACAGAGTATAGTCCCAATGGATGGATGGATGGATCGAGGTATTGGTGTTGTTTTTTACCAGAACACTGACCATACAATTTTAATGCACTTGCAGCAGCACAATGGAGGTCAAGGAGCTCCCACCATCTGCAGTCTGCAGCAGGTGTGCTTACATTTTGCGAGGTACCACTCCCAGGGGCAAGCACTACCCTCTTGTGCGATACATCAACGGAACAATCATGCCTTTTCGTTGCTGCCGGCATTCCGTCGTACAGTCTTTGACACTTTTTCACTCACTCATCCACCGGGTATTGCGGCAACTCAGAGATTCATTGCAATGAGTTACGTCTGGCACGCATTAACGCTGACGTGCGCCGTTGGACCAAGCAGTGTCTTCAATGCGAACCCCCCAAGATCCAACATCATACTGCTCACACCAAATGGTAACTTTTCAAACGCAAATAAAGTGCTCCCACAGGGTCCAGGTGGATCTTGTCAGGCCCCTACAGTACCATCTTCAAATTGGCCCTCTATTTACTGACTATATGTGGACCGCTTCACCCATTGGCAGGAGGCTAACCGATAACTGACCTGACCACACTTACCATTGCCAGGGCATTTGTCCACACCTGCATCGCACATTTGGAGTTCCATCAAACCATCACTACGGATCGTGGTAACCAGTTTGAATCAGCTCTATTTGCGAGTTGACTCAACTCCTGGGTACCGACCTTGTGTGAACCATCACTTGCCTTCTCGCAGTGAATGTATGGTGGAGCATTTCCAGCACCAACTCAAGTCTTCCCTGACTCCACGCACTGGACGGACTTCATACCTATGGTCCTGCTTGGTTACGTGAGCTGCTCTGAAAGATGACCTTGAATGATCCACCTCTCCTCCTCCTTCGTATGCAGCACAAGGCTGCAGGTAGTATCTTTGGATGAGGGTGAGGCTGTGTCGACTGATGCAATGCCCCTATTGGCATTACACTGGTTCTCATTTCACCAACCACGGAAGGGTGACAGTCTGAGTCAACCCCACCTGGTGTTTAATTCAACTGCCGACAGGGGGGGGTGAACTCAGGATCCAAAGATCCCAAGCCAGCCATCTTAACCATGAAGCCAACACCAGGCTTGGATGCTGCCACTGCAGAGCAGGTGTTACAGTGCACCGCTTCATCTCCCAGAGAGATTCTTCTCAGCACCAATGACATCTTGCTTGACGCCACCAACTATGCCAACCAACTTCGTATGGCAGGGCCTCCGGGCGATACCTACACATACACCTACGTCACGTCCGGTTTTTATCACCCAGGAATTTTCTCCGTGCACCCACGTATTCACGCGTCATGTGCACTGTCAGGAAAACGTCCATGCAGCAACCATATGACGAAGCTTACAAAGTTCTACAACGCTCCGAGAAGACCTTCATACTCAATATTAACGGTGGTCGTGAGAGTCCTCCATAGACTTCTCGAAGCCAGCTTTTGTTGATGCAGCACCAGAGCCTACCCTCCCACTGACCAATTTGTCGACACAAACTCCAACACTACCCTTACCATCGTATATGACTTGCCTCTGGGTGTCATGCACACTTCCCAGCACAATATTTATGAGAGTACATTTTGCTGTTAACCATTTCTCTTTGCTTGGACAGTCAACATCTCTTATTCTACAACATCATGGATTTTGTTTGGACTTTCTGTTTCAATTAATGCATTAGTAGGGGAGTAGCGTAGCGGCATCATTTTGCCTTTCATGTTATAATATGCAAATATGCTTGAGCTCGGCGTTTTATCGGGGATTTTCCATTACCGGGTGCAACTAGCAGGGTTGTTGGTCACAGTTGAATAAAGGACTGATTTGGATTCCGAACGCCTCGGCCATCTTTTCCTTCCACAGTAAAGCATCATGGTTGAAATGTCCATTCTGAGTCTGGGAGATCTGCAGTTTGTTTCTGTAGAAAATCGAGTTATCGACTTCTCTAAACCCCTGAAGGTTGATGACTTTGTCCAGTCTGAGCGGTATCCCATAAGCTGTTGAGAGCTTGAGTGCGGATGAATACTGTCACAAGTTCAATAAGAAGCAGAAATGGCATATCACCAGTGCGGCCAATTGGGCATTGTGTCCATGAAATAATGTGATCCACTTGGTTGACTCGGTGTTCCTAAATGACCAGTGCCCATGGGAATAAGCTGCTTACCAAAAAGGGTTCGATTATAGTAGTCCCGCGGTTGAAAGGAGCAAACATCCACTGAAGATAGGGCAATGAACAACACACATGGTACAAAACTCTGTGGGTGCAGAGAGCAACGCACTGCTGAATATAGGGCCAAGAACAAGACACATGGTACCAAGCTCAGCATGTTGAGAGAGCAAAGCGCTGCGGGAATATAGGGCCGCGAATGCGGTTTAACTACAGTGAACTTTTAGTTTAACTCGGGAAACTCAAAGTCCTCAGTCATTTCCATGACGGTGTATATATCGAAGCTGTCAGGCAGCGAAGCGTTTTCACATTTGGTTAAATCCTTCCTCACCGCAAGTTCCTCGAGTGGGAGGTCCAACAGCCGATAGTAGTGTGGGAGCAAAAATGATTGGTTGGAAACCAGATAAAAACCATGCCTCCACTACTGCCATTGGTTGGACAAGTAAATGGAACATAGTTCATTGATACAAAAGTATTAACAAAGTTTGGAAAACAATGGAAAAATAAACCACAATTCTGACCCCTGGCACATACTGAATGCTTGATGTTTAGCATTTCAAGGAAAGAGCACTTTCAAACCACAAGGGTTGGCATCCTTGCAAAGGAGGAATTCCTTCTGAAAATTTAACCAAATGAGTGGGGAGAGAAAGGCAATGCTGTCATAAAAGTTCGTGTCACTTGACTGAAATGTGGCAGGAAATGATGTCATTTCCCCAAGTTCAGTGGCTGTTTTAAAGTTGTCCAAGTGTTGTCTCATATTTGTCTACATGTGTATATATATATATATATTTTTGAAGTTTTTGTTGTTTGTTTGTTTGTCTGCACGTGTTAATCTCCCGAACGGTGAAAGAAAGGCGAAAACCTCTGAAACAAAAAATGTTGGGATGGGCCCGCCGGAAGTTTATAGGCAGGCTAGGTGGCGAGGCCCCTCTGCGGGGAGGGGGGTGGGGTGGGAGGGTGTTTCCCCCTCACCAACCCCATTAGGCTACGACTGCCATGGCCCAATAGGGGAACTGATATTGTGCTCGTGTTCAGATCGATGTCCAGAAGGTTAAAATCATTCAAAAAGAACCTGGGCAATGCCGGGTGCATTCACCTAGTGTGTATATATATATACATACATATTGTTGTAGATTTCCGCCCGCCGGCGTGCGAACGGACCACGTCTAGCCAATAGCGGCCGCTTCGCCCACCGAACGGACAATCTAGTCGCGGCTTTCCGGATTCAACGCCGGAAACCAGCCACGGGTGTGTTTTTAACCACACCACAACCTTTGTCCGCACTCTAGCCGCGCGCTACAGGGTCCGATCGCCAAATCTTCGATTTACCTAATTATTCGTTGTGGATAGGTTACCGACAGATTGTACCTCAACGGGACCGCTTGGAAACGAGCCGCTTAAGCAGCTCGTCCTTTTGGGATAACCGAGCGGGGTATTATCGCGCAGTCCCGTTGGACCCCGATCACTTTACTGGCTATTTAAAACCAACTATATTCCGAGTGCAGATGGGGCAGTTCAATGAGGGTGGACGCAACGAACAGGTTTACATTCACACAAGGACATTTATTATAATAAAGCACGTATGCAATAAACAAGGCAAAACACGTATGCAATTATACAAGCAAACAAAAGCACGACAAAAGAACTACAACCGTCTATTTATTATGTACAGTCACTTGCACTTAACAGCAGTTCCTACTTATTAGACGGGCCCACGGACACCTCTATGCACACACACACACACCCAAGAAATGTGGGCAGAGGCCTTTAATAACGAGCTCCAGCTCGGAGGACAGGTGAGCCTGAAACCCAGAACCTATCTCAAACCTCTCACTCGGTTGTGTCTTCAAGTTGTCTTTTGGACCCGGGCTCCAGCGAGAGCGAGCTGGATCAATCGCCGAGAGTTGCGATCCTTCCCGAGCTCCCGCAAATCCTCCCGCGCTTCTCAACACGTGCTGGTGAGACGAGGCGCCGATCTTTCCGTCGATGCGTCGCTTCCCCGAGGAACCACCTCCACGAAGAGGTCGATGAGTCGCACCAAGCCAGGAACCTAAAATGGAGAACAAAGAGCTCCACGAACCAAGAAGAAGAAGCCACCACTCACAGCTCGAGCCCGAGCGACCAGCTCAACTCTCTTCCAAAACAAAGCAGCTCGAAGCCAAAAAGCTCTCCCGAGCCAAGCAGAAGCGAAGCTCACGGAACCATCAGAGCAAAAAGCCTGCCTCAGGCGAAGCTCACTGAGCCAGCCGAAGCAAAAAGCTTCCAAGGCCTCAACCCGAACCCAAGCCAAACAGACCCGAAGGTCTGCTGAATGGCTACTCTCAACTCCCTTCTCCAACTCTGCCCCCGACCAAAAGAAAAGATCTCCTCTTATCCTTCTCCCGCCCTTCCCCCGCTCCCGGCGTGACTCATGACTCATGCCCTCGTGCTCAATCCCCCGCTCAGCCACGGGTGGGAGGGAAGTTGTTGACAATCATGAGTCACGGGACGGCCAGGGTGGTTCTTCCTCTTCGCGGAAGAGGGGAGCGGATGTCTCCATTTGTTCATTCCCTAACTATTTAAATCGATCCACAGCGCATCTAATCGATTTCTGAACATTTAAACAATGAAAGGTGAGCTATCTAGGGAAACAATCAC
>CM068957.1:117347383-117367041 GCA_035128595.1 Eptatretus atami
GAAGGGCGGGAGAAGGATAAGAGGAGATCTTTTCTTTTGGTCGGGGGCAGAGTTGGAGAAGGGAGTTGAGAGTAGCCATTCAGCAGACCTTCGGGTCCTGTTTGGCTTGGGTTCGGGTTGAGGCCTTTGGAAGCTTTTTGCTTCGGCTGGCTCAGTGAGCTTCGGCTGAGGCAGGCTTTTTGCTCTGATGGTTCCGTGAGCTTCGGCTTCTGCTTGGCTCGGGAGAGCTTTTTGCTTCGAGCTGCTTTGTTTGGAAGAGAGTTGAGCTGGTCGCTCGCTCGAGCTGTGAGTGGTGGCTTCTTCTCTTTGGTTCGTGGAGTCTTTGTTCTCCATTTTGGTTCCTGGCTTGGTGCGACTCATCGACCTCTTCGTGGAGGTGTTCCTCGGGAAGCGACGCATCGACGGAAAGATCGGCGCCTCGTCTCACCAGCACGTGTTGAGAACGGGAGGATTTGCGGGAGCTCGGAAGGATCGCAACTCTCGGCGATTGGATCCAGCTCGCTCTCGCTGGAGCCCGGGTCCGAACAACTTGAAGACCACACGAGGTGGAGGTTTGAGATAGGTTCTGGGTTTCAGCTCACCTCGTCCTCCGAGCTGGAGCTCGTTATAAAGGCCTCTGCCACCATTTCTTGTGTGTGTGTGTGTGCATACGAGTGTCCGTGGGCCCGTCTAATAAGTAGAACTGCTGTTAAGTGCAAGGACTGTACATAATAAATAGACGGTTGTAGTTCTTTTGTCGTGCTTTTTGTGCTTGTATAATTGCATACGTGTTTTGCCTTGTTTAATTGCATACCTTTATTTATAATAAATGTCCTTGTGTGAATGTAAACCTGTTCGTTCGTGTCCATTCCCTCATTAACTGCCCCATCTTGCACTCGGAATATAGTTGGTTTTTAAATAGCCAGTAAAGTTATCGGGGTCCAACGGGGATGCGCGATAATACCCCGCTCGGTTATCCCAAAAGGAAGCGAGCTGCTTAAGGCTCGTTTCCAAGCGGTCCCGTTGAGGTACAATCTGTCGGTAACCTATCCACACGAATAATTAGTAAATCGAAGATTTGGCGATCGGACCCTGTACGCGCGGCTAGAGTGCGGACAAGGTTGTGTGTGTGGTAAAAACACCACCCGTGGTGGTTTCCGGCGTTGATCCGGAAGCCGCGACTAGATTGTCCGTTCGGTGGGCGAAGCGGCCGCTATTGGCTAGACGTGGTCGTTCGCACGCCGGCGGGCGGAAATCTACAACAATATGTATGTATATATATATACACACTAGGTGAATGCACCCGGCATTGCCCAGGTTCTTTTTGAATGATTTTAACCTTCTGGACATCGATCTGACACGAGCACAATATCAGTTCCCTATTGGGCCATGGCAGTCGTAGCCTAATGGGGTTGGTGAGGGGGAAACACCCTCCCCACCCCACCCCCCCTCCCCGCAGAGGGGCCTCGCCACCTAGCCTGCCTATAAACTTCCCGGGGCCCATCCCAACATTTTTTTGTTTCAGAGGTTTTCGCCTTTCTTTCACCGTTCGGGAGATTAACACGTGCAGACAAACAAACAAACAAACAAAAACTTCAAAATATATATATATATATACACATGTAGACAAATATGAGACAACACTGGACAACTTTAAACAGCCACTGAACTTGGGGGAAATGACATCATTTCCTGCCACACTTTCAGTACAAGTGACACGAACTTTTATGACAGCATTGCCTTTCTCTCCCCACTCATTGGTTAAATTTTCAGAAGGAATTTCCTCCTTTGCAAGGATGCCAACCCTTGTGGTTTGAAAGTGCTCTTTCCTTGAAATGCTAAACATCAAGCATTCAGTATGTGCCAGGGTCAGAATTGTGGTTTATTTTTCATTGGTTCCAACTTGTTAATACTTTTGTATCATGAACTATGTTCCATTTACTTGTCCAACCAATGGCAGTAGTGGAGGCATGGTTTTTATCTGGTTTCCAACCAATCATTTTGCTCCACACTACTATCGGGCTGTTGGACCTCCCACTCGAGGAACTTGCGGTGAGGAAGGATTTAACCAAATGTGAAAACGCTTCGCTGCCTGACAGCTCGATATATACACCGTCATGGAAATGACTGACGGACTTGAGTTTCCTCGAGTTAAACTAAAGTTCACTGTAGTTAAACCGCATTCGCGGCCCTATATTCCCGCAGCGCTTTGCTCTCTCCAACATGCTGAGCTTGGTACCATGTGTCTTGTTCTTGGCCCTATATTCAGCAGTGCGTTGCTCTCTGCACCCACAGAGTTTTGTACCATGTGTGTTGTTCATTGCCCTATCTTCAGTGGATGTTTGCTCCTTTCAACCGCGGGACTACTATAATCGAACCCCTTTTGGTAAGCAGCTTATTCCCATGGGCACTGGTCATTTAGGACACCCGAGTCACCAAGTGGATCACATTATTTCATGGACACAATGCCCAATTGGCCCACTGGTGATATGCCATTTCTTGCTTCTTATTGAACTTGTGACAGTATTCATCCGCACTCAAGCTCTCAACAGCTTATGGGATACCGCTCAGACTGGACAAAGTCATCAACCTTCAGGGGTTTAGAGAAGTCGATAACTCGATTTTCTACAGAAACAAACTGCAGATCTCCCAGACTCAGAATGGACATTTCAACCATGATGCTTTACTGTGGAAGGAAAAGATGGCCGAGGCGTTCGGAATCCAAATCAGTCCTTTATTCCAACTGTGACCAACAAACCTGCTAGTTGCACCCGGTAATGGAAAATCCCCGATAAACCCGAGCTCAAGCATATTTGCATATTATAACATGAAAGGCAAAATGATGCCGCTACGCTACTCCCCCTACTAATGCATTAATTGAACAGAAAGTCCAAACAAAATCCATGATGTTGTAGAATAAGAGATGTTGACTGTCCAAGCAAAGAGAAATGGTCAACAGCAAAATGTACTCTCATAAATATTGTGCTGGGAAGTGTGCATGACACCCAGAGCAAGTCATATACGATGGTAAGGGTAGTGTTGGAGTTTGTGTCGACAAATTGGTCAGTGGGAGGGTAGGCTCTGGTGCTGCATCAACAAAAGCTGGCTTCGAGAGATCTATGGAGACTCTCACGACCACCGTTAATATTGAGTATGAAGGTCTTCTCGGAGCGTTGTAGAACTTTGTAAGGTTCGTCATATGGTTGCTGCATGGGTTTCCTGACAGTGCCATGACGCGTGAATACGTGGGTGCACGGAGAAAATTCCTGGGTGATAAAAACCGGACGTGACGTAGGTGTATGTGTAGGTATCGCCCGGAGGCCCTGCCATACGAAGTTGGTTGGCATAGTTGGTGGCGTCAAGCAAGATGTCATTGGGTGCTGAGAAGAATTCTCCTGGGAGATGAAGCGGTGCACTGTACACCTGCTCTGCAGTGGAGCATCCAAGCCTGGTGTTGGCTTCATGGTTAAGATGGCTGGCTTGGGATCTTTGGATCCTGAGTTCACCCCCCCTGTCGGCAGTTGAATTAACACCAGGTGGGGTTGACTCAGACTGTCACCCTTCCGTGGTTGGTGAAATGAGAACCAGTGTAATGCCAATAGGGGCATTGCATCAGCGACACAGCCTCACCCTCATCCAAAGATACTACCTGCAGCCTTGTGCTGCATACGAAGGAGGAGGAGGAGGTGGATCATTCAAGGTCATCTTTCAGAGCAGCTCACGTACCAAGCAGGACCATAGGTATGAAGTCCGTCCAGTGCGTGGAGTCAGGGAAGACTTGAGTTGGTGCTGGAAATGCTCCACCATACCATTCACTGCGAGAAGGCAAGTGATGGTTCACACAAGGTCGGTACCCAGGAGTTGAGTCAACTCGCAAAATAGAGCTGATTCAAACTGGTTACCACGATCCGTAGTGATGGTTGATGGAACTCCAAATGTGCGATGCAGGTGTGGACAAATGCCCTGGCAATGGTAAGTGTGGTCAGGTCAGTTATCGGTGTAGCCTCCTGCCAATGGGTGAAGCGGTCCACATAAGTCAGTAAATAGAGGTGCCAATTTGAAGATGGTACTGTAGGGGCCTGACAAGATCCACCTGGACCCTGTGGAAGCACTTATTTGCTGTTGAAAAGTTACCATTTGGTGTGACAGTATGATGTTGGATCTTGGGGGGTTCGCATTGAAGACACTGCTTGGTCCAACGGCGCACGTCAGCGTTAATGCGTGGCCAGACGTAACTCATTGCAATGAATCTCTGAGTTGCTCGAATACCCGGTGGATGAGTGAGTGAAAAGTGTCAAAGACTGTACGACGGAATGCCGCAGCAACGAAAAGGCATGATTGTTCCGTTGATGTATCGCACAAGAGGGTAGTGCTTGCCCCTGGGAGTGGTACCTCGCAAAATGTAAGCACACCTGCTGCAGACTGCAGATGGTGGAGCTCCTTGACCTCCCATTGTGCTGCTGCAAGTGCATTAAAATTGATGGTCAGTGTTCTGGTAAAAAACAACACCAATACCTCGATCCATCCATCCATCCATTGGGACTATACTCTGTGCAGAGCGTTGGTGCTGCCTAAGCAGTCTCCTTGGCGATTGGGTACAATCCTGGACGGGTCGCCACTCCGACACAGGATACCAGCAAGCTGGCACTCATTTTGCAAACCTCGGAAAGATGACAGGCAGAGTCAACCCCACCTGGTATTAATTCAACATCCAAATGGGATTTGAACTCAGGATCCTAGGATCCCAGGCCCACTGCCCTAACCATTAAGCCAACGCCAGGTGTAATACCTCGACGCGTGAGAGAGAATCGGCTGCCGATTTCGCGATTCCTTTGATTTGTCGGATATCAGTGGTGAATTGCGAGATATAACTGAGTTGGTGAAGTGTGCGAGGAGAGTGAGAGTCCGAATGGGTAGACAGAACGTAAGTTAAAGGCTTGTGGTCAATCAAGACAGAGAATTGTCTTGCCTCTAAGAAGTGGCGGAAGTGCTTGATGGCTCGGTATACAGTGAGGAATTCCCGATCGAAGGCGTTGTACTTGCAGTCTGGTGATTTTGACATTTTAGAGAAGAAAACTAATGGACGCCAGTCGGCATCTCTGAACTGGTAAAGGTCCGCACCCAAAGCAACCTCCGACGCATCTAGCATCAGGTGTGTTAGCTCCTTTGGCTTTGGATGAATCAGGAGTGAGGTGTTGGCCAATGTGTCTTTGATGGTGTGGAAGGCTGACGAGGTTGGCTCCAACCATCAGAACAACTGAAGGTGCTTACCAGCTGTGAGTAACTAATCTAACAGCTGCAGTGTTGTGGCTGCATTTGAAAGAAGTCGACGGTAAAAGTTGACGAGGCCCAAAAACTCTCACAGTCTAGGTTGAGATAAAGGTAACGGTAAATCCTGAATAATCCACACCTTCTCCTCAAGCGGACGGATGCCTGAGCGGTTAACACAGCGGCCAAGGAAATTCAACTCCGGAACACCGAATATGCACTTTGTAGAATTGATGACATGTGCTGAAGTCCTGCAAACGAGTGAAGAGGAGACGTCGGTGTTCCTGGTGTTCTTCTGGGGTTGCACTGGCAATTAGAATATCATATATGTATATATACAAGCCTGGCGTTTGCTTCGTGGTGAGGGTGGTGGCTTGGGATCCGAGGGTCCTGCCCGTTGGCCGCAGTTCGAGCCCCGTTGGCCGCTGAACTAACACCAGAGTGTTGACTCAGCCTGGCATCCTTCTGAGGTCTGTGAAATGAGCATCAGTGTACTGGTAATAGAGGCACTGTATCAGCGGAATAGCTGTGCCCCAAACCTATGATGCAACCAGCAGCCACAAAGGCTGTCCACAAAGGGATCTGTATACACGGAGCAGAAGTGTAATCCCCAAAGCACCTGATCGATAAAACGATGAAAGGTTTGTGCAGCATTCCGTAAACCAAACGACATCCAGAGGAATTCAAACAGGCTGAAAGGCGTGGTGGCTGCTGTCTTCTGGGTGCCATCTGGATCCACAGGAATCTGATAGTACGCACAAACAAGGTCGACTTTGGAGAAGATTGTGGTGCCATGGGAGTGTAGCGGTAAAATCCTGAATGTGTGGAATGGGGTAACTGTCTGGAACAGTTGTGTTGTTTAAGGACCGGTAATCTCCACAAGGACGCCAATCCCCAAGTGGCTTTTTGGGAACCATGTGTGGCGATGAAGCCCAACTGCTGGGTGATGGTCTCATGATCCCCCGTTGTAAATATAGTGAAACTCATGGCGGGCGACACATAATTTCTCTGGTGCTAATTGGCGAGCACGCGTGAAAACAGGAGGTCCCATTGTCTCAATGTGATGCGTGATCTGATGTTTGCTGGACTGGATTGTCGCCGATGAGTGCGTTATGGACAGGAAGTCATAAAGTAATGGACAGGAAGTCATAAAGTACTTTTTGAAAATGGGACCTGGACACGGATGGAAGACACGTGATATTCAGCGACAAAATGGTTCTCCGAGAATACGAAGCTGTGTTGATGCATCCAATAGACGGCGATGTTTGACTTGTATGAGGAAAATGAAATGACTCAAAAAAAAACCCACACCCAGGAAAGAGTATGTCGTGTCGGCAATAGTAAACACCTACGGAGATGCGCGACGTAAACCCAAATCAAGGTGGAGGAGACGTTCTCCAAAAGTAGCGGCAGCACTGTTGTTGGTGGTATGTGATGAATATTCCTGTCGAATTTTCCATTCAGTGGCAGACGGTGGCACAGCACTCACTTCTGCTCCTGTATCCACAAGAAAACAAATTCTGCTAGTATGATCCAAGAGGAAGAGAATGCCACTGACGTATAGCCCATGTGGACTCGTCGCCATTAGTTGTGGGCCTCGTCGTTTCCCTGCTGCCGGTACGAGCACGGTGTCCTTCACTGACTCACATTAGCATTCCCAGGTATCTTGCTTCTATTTCCTCAACACTATCATTTCCTATTTTCTCTCCTCGTTTCAAAAAATTCGAACAAACATCTAAACAAACAAACAAACAAAAAAAAACTTCATATTTCACTCCATAACGATTCTCATTTCTATTGAATTTCCTTCTGCTCCTGGTTCTACATCACCCCCCCCCTACCCTCTTCTCCAACTGAATCTACAATAAATATAAATGCTTCTTCTAATTAAAAAATAAAAATTTAAGGATGCATTTTCAACCTTGTATCTCTTTCACAAATGCTCCAGGTGTTCTACTTCTCCACCAGGATATTTCTTCTTTTTCTGCTTATTCTTCTTCTTCCTCTTCGTCCTCGAAAGGATTGTTTTTCTGAGATTTTTCTCTGCTCTGAGCTCGCCCACAAACCTCTCCTCCTCCCCCGACCCCGTTCATGCAGCGCAGCATTTCTCCATGCGTTTAACAATCATTCAATTCCCCATCCCATGATCTTTATATCCAAGCTGTCAAAGTTGGGAATATCGAATCCATATCGGGAATATCGGGAAAAGCAATCACTCCCACCCACCCTCAAAGTTTCATGTCTCCCCTTTCTGCATCCCTCCTCACCCCACTCCTCAATGCTTCCCCTCACCCACCCCCTAAATGTTTCCCCATCACCTCACCCTCAAAACCCTTCCCACACCCACACACTCAAACCTTCACACGCACCCCACACACTCAAACCTTCTCCAGTACAACACACAACTCAAACCGTCCGATACACCCACACACTCAAATCTTCCCTGCACCCACACACTCAAACCTTCACCTGCATCCCACACACTGAAACCTTCCGATGCACCCCACACAGTCAAACCTTCCTCGCACCCACACACTCAAACCTTCACCTGCACCCCACACACTCAAACCTTCACCTGCACCCCACACAGTCAAACCTTCTCTGCACCCACACACTCAAACCTTCTCCAGTACACCACACACTCAAACCTTCACCTGCACCCACACACTCAAACCTTCACCTGCACCCCACGCAGTCAAACCTTCCTCTGCACCCACCCACTCAAACTTCTCCAGTACACCACACACTCAAACCGTCCGATACACCCACACACTCAATCTTCCCTGCACCATACACACTCAAACCTTCACCTGCACCCCACACACTGAAACTTCCGATGCACCCCACACAGTCAAACCTTCCTCTGCACCCACACACTCAAACCTTCCCTGAACCTCACACCAAACCTTCCTCTGAACCTCACACACTCAAACCTTAACCACACCCCACACACTCAAACCTTCTCCAGTACACACACACTCAAACAGTCCGATACACCACACTCTCAAATCTTCCCCTGCACCATACACACTCAAACCTTCACCTGCACCCCACACACTCAACCTTCCGATGCATCCCACACACTGAAACCTTCCGATGCACCACACATCAAACCTCCATGCAACCCCACACACTCAAACCTTTGATCACCCCACACTCAACCTTCCCCTGAACCTCACACTCAAACCTTCCTCTGAACCTCACACACTCAAACCTTCTCCAGTACACACACACTCAAACCGTCCGATACACCCCACACTCAAATCTTCCCCTGCACCATACACACTCAAACCTTCACCTGCACCCACCACACTGAAACCTTCCGATGCACCCCACACAGTCAAACCTTCCTCTGCACCCCACACACTCAAACTTCCTGAACCACACACTCAAACCTTCCTCTGAACTCACACACACTCAAACCTTCTCCAGTACACCACACACTCAAACAGTCCGATACACCCCACACTCTAAATCTTCCCCTGCACCATACACACTCAAACTTCACCTGCACCACACACTCAAACCTTCCGATGCATCCACACAACCTGAACCTTCCGATGCACCCAACACTCAAACTTTCCTCACCACACACTCAAACCTTCTGATAACCCCACACACTCAAACCTTCCCCTGACCTCACACACTCAAACCTTCACCTGCACCCACACTCTGAAACCTTCCGATGCACCCCACACACTCAAACCTTCTCCAGTACACCACACACTCAAACCGTCCGATACACCCCACACACTCAAATCTTCCTGCACCCCACACACTCAAACCTTCACCTGCACCCACACACTGAAACCTTCCGATGCACCCCCACAGTCAAACTTCCTCTGCACCACACAACTCAAACCTTCACCTGCACCCCACACACTCAAACCTTCACCTGCACCACACACTCAAACCTTCACCTGCACCCAACACAGTCAAACTTCCGATCACCCCACACACTCAAACTTCCCTGCACCCCACAACTCAAACCTTCACCTGCACCCCACACACTCAAACCTTCCGATGCACCCCACACAGTCAAACCTTCCGATGCACCCCACACACTCAAACCTTCACCTGCACCCCACACACTCAAACCTTCACCTGCACACCACAACAGTCAAACCTTCTCTGCACCCACACACTCAAACCTTCTCCAGTACACACAACACTCAAACTTCACCTGCACCCCACACACTCAAACCTTCACCTGCACCCACACACTCAAACCTCCACTGCACCCCATGGTCAAACTTCTCTGCACCCACACACTCAAACCTTCTCCAGTACACCACACACTCAAACCGTCCGATACACCCCACACACTCAAATCTTCCCCTGCACCATACACACTCAAACCTTCACCTGCACCCCACACACTGAAACCTTCCGATGCACCCCACACAGTCAAACCTTCCTCTGCACCCCACACACTCAAACCTTCCCTGAACCTCACACACTCAAACCTTCCTCTGAACCTCACACACTCAAACCTTAACCACACCACACACTCAAACCTTCTCCAGTACACCACACACTCAAACAGTCCAATACACCCCACACACTCAAATCTTCCCCTGCACCATACACACATCAAACCTTCACCTGCACCCCACACACTCAAACCTTCCGATGCACCCACACACTGAAACCTTCCGATGCACCCCACACACTCAAACCTTCCGATGCACCCCACACACTCAAACCTTCTGATAACACCCACACACTCAACCTTCCCCTGAACCTCACCACTCAAACCTTCCTCTGAACCTCACACACTCAAACTTCTCCAGTACACCAACCTAAACCGTCCGATACACCCCACACACTCAAATCTTCCCCTGCACCATACACACTCAAACCTTCACCTGCACCCCACACACTGAAACCTTCCGATGCGCCCACACAGTCAAACCTTCCTCTGCACCCCACACACTCAACCTTCCCTGAACCTCACACACATCAAACCTTCCTCTGAACCTCACACACTCAAACCTTCTCCAGTACACCACACACTCATACAGTCCGATACACCCCACACACTCAAATCTTCCCCTGCACCATACACACTCAAACCTTCACCTGCACCCCACACACTGA
Organism: Eptatretus atami; assembly: GCA_035128595.1. Taxonomy (NCBI): domain Eukaryota; kingdom Metazoa; phylum Chordata; class Myxini; order Myxiniformes; family Myxinidae; genus Eptatretus; species Eptatretus atami. The sequence continues at coordinate 117,357,731 of CM068957.1, forward strand.
AACCTTCCGATGCACCCCACACACTCAAACCTTCCGATGCACCCACACACTCAAACCTTCTGATACACCCACACACTCAAACCTTCTGATACACCACCACACATTCAAACCTTCCCCTGACCCCAGCACACCAAAGCTTATCTTGCTCCCGCAAATCCTCACACCCCCCCCCCCAACCATGCACCATTCCAATGCCTCCCCCCACCCACTATCTCTAACTGTGTGAACCTCAAACATCCGAGGTATCCGCTCTAACCTGACAGATCTCTCAATCCAAGCCACTGCAGATAAACTAGACATCATCTGTTTAACAGAATTCTTCCTCCCACAAGACATCTCTGACCCCTTAGTGTCTCTCCCTGGTTACTGTCCCCTCCGATTTTATAGGGCTGCCTCACTCCTTGGTGATGGAGTTGCTCTTTACATCAAGAACTCAAATTCCCATTGCTCTTGTACTGACCTTACACCTCCCAACCCACAGCAGGACCTCAGGCTGCGACTTCCTTTCCGCTCCCACCTTTGTTTATCTGTGTTGTACCGTCCTCCTATAAAGTTGTGTGTTGTATAAAGTTGAAGAAACAACTGGAATCTTTCGGTCAGTGAATATTACATGGTGGCAGTGGTAAATTATCCAGAATGGAGCAATTTAAACCGCTTGGGGACCAACGATTTAAGTTGTACTTGAAGGCCACGGGGGCCGACAGCAAGACGGAAGATGTCCAAGTGGCGATTCTCCTCCATTGTGTTGGGGAGGACGGATTGGAAGTGTTTAACACCTTTGATTTTGGTGACGGAGAGGACAACAACCAACTAAGATGTCCTGAAGAAGTTTGCGCACCACTGCAATCCCCAGAAGAACAGCTTGTTCGAGAGGTACAAATTCTGGAAGCACTCGCAGCACAAGGGGGAAACGATTGATCAGTTTGTCAGGGACTTGAAGAAAATGATTAAAATAAAACTGAGTCCAAAGAACCTACAGATGTTATGATCCGAGATCGCTTGGTGTTTGGAATCGGCGATGCGAAACTGCGAGCACATGTTCTTCGGGACAATGTTGATGATCTATCGCTACACAAAGCACCGCTGTGTTGCCGTGCTAGTGAAGCAACTGCGAGCCAGCTGAAGGAAATGAGAATCGCAGCTGATGACAAGGCGATCCATGCTGTTTCTGATCGGAGAAAGAAAAGTTCACCAGGAAATTGTCTCACAGCTGTATAACTGTACAAGGTGTGGCCGTAAGCATGGTCCGAGGCAGTGTCCGGCATTCGGTCAAGCTTTGTTATACATGCGGAGGCGAAAATCATTTCTCCAAAATGTATAAAAACCATAAGAAGAAAATGTCCACGTTACGGACAGTCACATCTCAAGGAGCCGAAGGAGGTGTCCACAGTGATGGCTTTGATTCAAGGGAACTGCTCATTGGTCAGCTGACTGTGAATGTGCGCTCCTGTGAGAAAGCTTGGCTCACCAAGTTCAATGTGAATGGCATGGTCATCAATTTCAAGCTTGATACTGGTGCAGAGGCCAATGTGCTGCCTCGGAGTATTTTTCGTCAACCTACAACCGGTGCAGAAGAACCTACAACAAACAAATGTGGTGTTGTCCTCCTATGGTAATCGCAAGGTGTCACCGGAAAGCAAGGTCCTACTTGATTGCTCAATCAATGACATCATACACAGCTTGGAGTTTTATGTCGCAAATGTGTCATCTCCACCCATTCTTGGATTCAAGGCGTAAACACAGTTGGATCTTGTTCGGAAAATTCACACTCGAACTGAGACGTCTGGACAAGGATAAATGGTTGCAGGAATTTCATGATGTGTTTGAGGGGCTCGGAGAAATGCCGGGTGAGTACCATATTGAATTGAAAGCTGGTGCTACTCCAGTAATACACCCACCAAGAAGAGTACCACTCAGCCTACATGACAAAGTCAAACACACCTTGAATAATCTGGAGAATGAGGGAATTGTATCCAAGGTGGATAAACCTGCAGACTGGGTTAACAGTCTGGTGATTGTTGAAAAGAAGAATGGTTCCCTGCGTCTCTGTTTAGATCCGAAAGACTTGAACAAAGCAGTTAAACGTGAACACTGCAGAATACCTACAGCAGAGGACATGTCTTCCAGACTAAGTGGTAAATGTGTATTTTCCATTTTGGATGAGAAAGATGGCTTTTGGCAGATCAAGTTGTACGATGAAAGTTCATTGTCGTGTACATTTAACACGCCATTCGGCCGTTACAGATTCCATAGGTGTCCTTTTGGGATCTGCTCTGCCCCGGAAATCTTTCAGAAGAAAAATGACCAATTGTTTGGTAACATAGATGGAGTTGAAGTGTTTTTTGATGACCTGATAATTGCGCCAAAAGATATCGCTGATCACGATCGCATTCTGGAGCAAGTGTGACAGCTTGCTAGAAAGAACAATGTTAAGTTTAACATAAATAAGTTTCAATTTTGCGTGAGTGAGGTGAACTATGTAGGAAATGCGATGTCTGCTGGAGGGCCTAAAACCAGACCCAGAAAAAGTGAGAGCAATTACCGAATACCTGAGAACAAGCAAGACTTGCAATGATTCTTAGGAATGGTGAATTATTTGGGCCAATTTATTGCCAACCTATCTGGGCGTACTTCCCCACTAAGACTAATATTAAGAAAGACATTGAGTGGCATTGGTGCAAGGAGCAGGATGATGCATATCAAGATGTGAAACAAGCTTTGATCACCGCACCAGACGATTTGGGCGACGTGTTAAACCCCCTAATAGACTGGATTTGTGAATTGTGGTCATATTAGTGATATCTTGGTGCAGGATCTGTATGTGAGGCACAATAATCCCTTTGTTTCAGAAGGCAGTCCACCTAATGATGACACAAACTTCACAAATACTATTGCAGTCTTGTCCAGGAGGAGACTTCTGAATTTGTGTTGAAATCCCTTGAAGCCGACACTTCTGCACTCAAATTTTCTGCATTTACAGGAATAGACTGAGCAGAACTAGAACTTGAACTGGCCGACTTGCAGGACAAGGACATGTGGAGTTCTAAATTCCGGGGCTTAGCGACCAAAGTCTAAAATCTAGAAAGGCACAGATCTACCCTGGCACTTCAACACAGTTGGACTGAAATGCATGATCTTAAAAAACAAGACCAAATTGTGTTTGAAGTTTAGAATTATTTACTGGAAACCTACAGTACCATGAAGAGATATGCATTTGGTATTCTGTCCATCTTCAGATCGACTTACCTGTGCGAGCAAGAGTTTTCAAGTATGAATTTCATAAAAAGCACACTGAGATACCAATTTAATGTCCTGCTTGAAAATGAAAACGACAGCATACTGTCCAAACATCGAAAAGCTCTCCAAAGTAACTCTACAGCAGAAATCACACGAAACTAGAAGGGCACTCTGTAGAGCGCATACATCTGACATGCAATGCCTGATCCAGTTGAACATATCAGGCCCAAGAAATTTTCGAATTATCATGATACATGTCGTTTTTGGCTCCATCTATGAATGGTGAACTTGTAAAAACTTAAAAATTCTGTTCTCTGGTTATGGATTCAGATCTTCATCAAAATTGAATCAATTCACCTTGTCACACACCCAACCTGTCCAACAAGTTTCTATGGCATCCGTCCATAACTTTTTGAAATATCATGCTCTATATCGTTTCAGCCCTTTCTCTCAATGGTGAAGAATCACTTAAAAATTCGAGTAGCTGTATCCTGATCTTCACCAAATCGAATCAGTTCATCATTGTCACACACCTGATGTGGCCACCAACTTTCATTCGAATCCGTCCACAACTTTTTGAGATATCCTGCACACAAAAAGACAAACAAACAAACAAACACACAGGGGTTAAAACATAACCTCCTTCCACCTTCGGTGGCAGAGGTAAATATGAGTAAGTTGACTCAATGTACTGAAGAAAATTTAACGGCCCCTTTCATTGATACCAACTCAATAAACATAGGGTTGACGTGCATTGCGGCTCTTTAGATGTAGCGTTTTTGACCAAATTTGAAAAAATGGCTCTTCTTGTTAACTGGGTTGCCGACCACTGCCCTAACATAACAGTGACGACTCCATCTACATCTCTCAGACAACTTCGACAAACTTTTAACCACTCATCCCAACTCTCTTTTCCTCATATGTGGTGATTTCAATTGTCACCATGCAACTTAGCTGGGTGTTGGTACCTCTCTCACAAGCCATGACACTTCAACAAAGGACTTCTGTGACTCCGTGGGACTGACTTAATCTGTGAAGTTTCCAACCCAGATTTCTCCCAATGGCAAATCATCCCTTATGGAATTGGTGATGACTAACTTTCCCACAAATGTCTCCTGCTCTACCTCTGCTCCAATTTGTTTATCTTATTGTGTGCTTGTGAAATTAAACATCTCTCCGGCTATTCTCAGAGAGTTGCCTCAACATTGGCGAATCAAGTCACTCAAGCGGATTGGCAGTGACTGCAAGCAGCCATCTCTCTTCAGATTTGGTCTCCCATATCTACTGCCCCTGATCTTAACTCAGCCGTGGAATTTTTCCAAAGAAACCTCCTCTCTCTTTCATGGACAGATTCATCCCATCTCATCTTCAATTATCATATCCGTCTTCTCGCCTATGGTACACTGAATCCTGTGCTTGGAAATCCACCACCATCACAGCAGTATATAAAAAGGTGCAAAAACGAATCCCTTTAACTGCAGACCTATTAGCTAACTTACAATCACCAGAAAGGTCATGGAAACCATAATTGCAGTTGATAAGAAATCCTTCCTTTTTTCGAACAACCTCATCTCAAGATCCCAAATTTGGTTTCAGACGAGATCACTGCAACTTGAACATGCTGCTTCTACTCACCGAACAATGAATGGAGGCCCTCAATGTCAGACATGAGATCAGGGCCTTCTCTCTGGACATATCTCATGCATTTGATATTGTCTGACATCCTGTATTACTCTCCAAACTCTCTGCTTATGGCATCTAATCCTATCATCTCTCAACGGAATCCTTTCATCTCTTCTCCCTGTTAAGGTTGAAGTGCCCCGAGGTAGTGTTCTGGGCCCAGTCCTATTCATGATCTTCATCAATGATCTCTCTCTCTCTCTGCAAAATCCTCTTTATTGATTTGCTGATGACTCCACACTCTGCTGTGACATCCCTCATCCTTCACACAGGCAGGCTGCAGCCTCTTCCCTTTCTTCAGAACTTGAAAAAACTCAGTCTGGTAAAACACTTGGAATATGCCTTTCAATCCTGACAAATCTCACACTCTCACTATCTCTCTCCAAAAGGTCTGTCTGGCAAACCCTCCCATCTACTTTCTTAACAATCCTCTTGAGGAAGTTCAGTCATTCAAACTCCTGGGTCTCACGATCAGCCATGATATTTCTTGGGTAAACCACACTTCAAAGTTGGTCTCCAAAGCCAGCCGCTGACCGGGCATCCTCCATCGTACAAAGTCCTTCCTTGGCACACCTGAACTCCTATCTACCAACAAGGCCTTCATTCACAGCCTGACAGAGTACTGCTCTCCTCTCTGGGCTGGCTCCCCTGCCTCACATACTGCTCAGCTTGATGCTGTGGAAACCAAGGCCTTTAAGATTATTGGAATCTCCCATACTGAAGCTGAGTCTATGGTCTATCACTTCGCCATTGCAGACAGGTTGGTGGTCTCTTTGTCTTCTGCCACCTCTTGTCTGGTCTTGCACCCTCTGCTCTTTCCGTACTTTGTCTGCAGGGCTCACACGATCCACCAGCAACCCCCTTCTGGTGAAACTACCTAAATCCTGGATCAATGCTCACCTACACTCATTTGTTCCTCTTTTTTTTTTTCCTGCCTGTGGAAAAAACTTCCACATCCTCTTCCATCTCATTTTTAGCTCTCCTGTTCGAAGAACAGAGAGCTATAGCGATACCCCGGCGTGAGCGTCAGCGTGAGCGTGAAAATGTTAAAGTTTTTGGTGCAAGTTATTTCCTTTCTAATGTTTTTATCTACCACACTATTTTTTACTGATTACAATATACAAATACATATATTGCTTTAAAATTATTTGGATCAGACTTCACTGCAATGCTTTACAAAAAATATTATTAGACTAGTCTTTTAAAAACGATAAATGTATGAACAGGCGAGCATTGGGTGGCTTTGACACCAACTCTCTGGTTTTTCCAGTTTTACCTCCTCGGGGTGTATCCATCTTGTTCACCGCAGGCATCTTCTGTGTCCAACTTGTTCACCCCATGCGTGCGTGTTTTGCATCCTGTTTTTGTCTGTTATGTCCTGATCCATTCAGTGCACTAACTCTTCCACAAGCCTTGACTAGGTATACAAATAAATAGATTAATAAAGTGCAGGAGCAGCTGAGACCAGAGGTAAGAAGGTCGGTATGTCATCTTCTGGACGAGATGAGGTGGACTGAGAGGACGATTAGAACAGCCGGATTGAAGAACAGCCGGTGGGAATTTATTCTCCAGGCTGAATTCGGATGACTGTGGGACAATTCAGCTAGCCTCAGGACAAAAGTTCCCCTTCATAAACTTGGATACATCAGGAAGCCTGGAGGCTTTCCTGATAATTTTGTATGACCCAGCTCAACATTTGGTCTGTTCAGGACCACATCGGAAATCTGGTGGCAATAGCAACTGTGCAGGGTGTTCCAAACCCATCGGGGTGAAACCTGAGTCACAGCCCCAGGCTGAACACCCCGGACTCTAGGGGTGGTACAAGGAGTCCAAGGTGGTCCTTTTTAGACACCTGTTACAGGTGTGATTGGAAGAAGCACATGGAGAGGCTTTGCTGAGCCTCACCATGATGATGTTACCTGCAAGGGTCATAAATGCTGGAGGAGGGAACCATCCAGGCTGTCAAGCTGGCAGCCTCTCCATGAGGCTAGGTGAGTGAGAGGTAGGTCGATCCAGCATGTGACGACCTGCTGTGTTGAGTTGGGTCGATGGATTAATATCACCAAGCACTGTTGGTTGGTACTGCCAACAGAGGACCAGACCAAAGCATCTATGAAAGTTATGTTGCTAAATTGAAAGTCAGTTTGGACAAGACCAAGGTGAATCCACGTAACTTGACACAGACAGTCCTTTATTATTGGATGAGCACTTATCTGAGTCAAAGGGCTCTGGGGTACATTGTAGAGGTCAGGAAAAAGATTTGCTGCACACCAGATCGTCCTGCAATTGAAAAATCTCAAAAAAAAAATTGAGAAGAAATTAAATTTGAAGACCTTTTCCCACTGTCACGACTCATCAAGCTTTGCTATGCGTGAGTGCAGGTGAGTTGGGGAATTTGTATAGGTAACAGGCTGGAGGTGGAAAAATGTACCAGCATGTTGCACTAAGTACAAATATTTTGAAATGTGTAGAAATGTGAACATCATAAATTAAAATGGAATAACATCGCCTTTTGGTGTGTGTGTGTGTGTGTGTGTGTGTGCGCGCGCGCGCGCAGGCCATCACATATTAGGAACACGCATAACCGGTGGTTAGAATATGATTGGCAACAGAGGAGAGATAATGATGAAAGGATTGTGGGTGGGGATGTTGGGTGCGGCTGCAGGTGGTGAAATCTCTCAGGGAGAGAGAGAAATGTGGAGTTCTACCCCTGCCTCACCTACCCTTGCTCCAGCAACAACTGGAAAGGGAATCTGCTGGGAGGAGGGTCAGGATCAGTTAGGCATGAGTCAGAAAGGCCCTTAGCTGTCATGGTTAGACAACAGAAAGCCATTTTGATTACTCCTTCCTGCAAGGACAGTATTTAGTGACCACCACATGAAATAAACTAGAATGGTACTCGGTAGAGCACATTCCTCCACCAGGCTGAACAGTTTACGTTGTGTATTCTACTGAAAGGCCAGATCTGGTTCTGGACCTGAACCAAAATTGAATTGGCTCGTTCTTGTCACCTAACCAACTCATCTCCCTAGTTTTGTCATAACTCGTCGCCAACTTTTGGAAATATCGTGCAAAATATCGTTTTTGGTTCGATCTCTCAATGGTGAAGAATCACTTTAAAAATTATAGTATCCGAATACAGATCTGGATCTTCACCAAAATTTAATCAATTCATCCTTGTCACACACCCATCCTGTCCACCAAGTTTCATCCAAATCTGTTCAAAACTGTTTCAGATATCCTGTTCACAGACAAACAGGAGTGAAAACATAACCTCCATCCACCTTCAGTGACAGAGATAACTAGAGGGGGAGCACTCGGTAGAGTGCAAAACCTCCGCCGCCAATACTGCTAGGTCACCAAGTGAACCTGATATCCTATTCATTCAATTTGACGTCAACAGTGCTGACAGAGTTATAGTTTGCAACTTTCCCTTTACTTTTAACTTTTACATACTCAATTCATTCGTCATAACTAGATTCCTTGAGACAGAAATTGATTTTACATGGGTATATCCACCTGAAGTTCCAAAATCAGCCGCAATTATAATTTTGGCATGTTTTTTTTGTTGGAAATCACTTATAACATGTAAGAATGCAAAAAAAAAATCGAAATTTTGTTGAAAAAAAAAGTTGCAAAAATTTTTTTTCTCTAACTATTTTTTTTTTGGGGGGGGGGGGGTTGGAAATCACTTAAAACATGTAGAAATGCAAAAAAAATAATTCTAATATTTTTTCAAAATGGCGCCATAGCGGCCATATTGGATTTTGGACCAAGTCCAAAATCTAATGGCATGATCCTTGGACCATACCTAATCCCCCACCAAGTTTCGTCGAAATCCGTCGAGGAGTTTTTCCGCTAATACTGTTCACAAACAAACAAAGGGGTGAAAACAGTAACCTCCGATCTTCGATGGCGGAGGTTAATAAATGCCACGACATTGCCAGAAAATATAGAAATAACATTCATTCCGAGCTCAAAGTAGAGGTACATTTAGTGTACACCGCCCATCATGCCAAATAAATAAAAGACAATCCTTCAGCATGCGACATCACCGGGGTGCTTTCGGTGCCCGGCGATGCTGCCTTGCAGCACATGGAGTCAGAATTTGGAGTGAGCAGGTACAATAATTGAATGATTAATTGTATAATTAAAATAAATATATAATAATCATAAAATAATTAATTTCTCAATCAATTGCTGAATGGCATACCGAAACCACCAATGTTTCATCTGAATCTGTAACTTGTAAATTAAGTAATCAATCGAAAAATGAATAATTCATCGATTAATTGATTAATCAATAATTTATTTTTTTTAAATACCCTTTATAGCCAAACCACTTGTTCACCATCGTGTCCAAATATCAGCTTCCTCGCTCAAAAGGTGCCTGA
>CM068957.1:117373538-117385178 GCA_035128595.1 Eptatretus atami
TCCTCCACCCTGCAGCTTCATCCAGCCACCATGTCCTGCTACCCACCTTCCCAATAACTCGTCTCCCATCACCAGCCCCCTCAGCTCCTATTCCTTCCTCTTCCCAAATACCTGGTACCAACATTATTCATGGACTCAATTGTAACATCATTTATCTCTCCATTCAGGTTCCTTGGGAAACTCCACACTCTATGTTTAACCCAAACATTCCTCTCACAGGATCTCACCGATACCTCTTGTGTCTCTCCCTTGCAATTCTCGAGAATTTGAGTTGTGCTAATGGTAGTGTTCCTGTCTTCGTCAAGGACTCCATTCAGCACTGTCTAATGCCTACATGAAACATCCAAGCACAATGGAATACATCTGGCTGCACATTCCTCTCCAGAGCCAGTAATATTCATCTGTGTAGTGAATTGTCCACCTAATAAGAATGGCTTGATATACACCTCCACTGTATATCCTCAAACATGGATCAACTCATAATCATCCGTACCAACTCTCCGTTCCTCATTTGTGGCGACTCCAACTACCACTACTCCAGTTGTCTGGGTGTCAACAACCAGCTATGGCATCGCAGCTAAGGATTTCTGTCACTCTGTATGTTTGACCCAATTGGTAAATTTTCCAACCTGGATTTCTGCAACTGATACATCTTCCCGACTGGAGCAAGTAATGATTAAGTTTCCAAACAACTTCTCCCATTCCTTGACCTATCTTGGCTCATTTGACCATTTTTTTGTTAAAACTCATCTTTCTGGCCATTGTTCGAAAGTGAGCTTAATGCCACAGAATCTGGCTTTTCGCACAGGCCAACTGGCAGGTCCTCTACCCTCTCTAAAAATCATTTGGCTGCCATCTCCATAGCATCTGATATTGATTTAACTTGGGAATACTTTCACCAAAACCGACTGTATTTCGTGAACTAGTTTATCCCATCTGATCTGCAGCAATCTGGTCCATCCTCTTGGTCCTGGTACACCGAATCCTGTGGCAAGGTGTTTGCATTCAACCAGCTTCCTATTTCAACAACTTAGAGAAACCTTAAATCACTCTATATGGCTCAAAATGAGTGTGTCCATCCTTGGACAAGCCAGAAATCTTCACCTTGCTAAACTCAATGCTGAACTTTCCAAACAGTCTCTTTCTTCAAAGTGCTGGTAGCCTTTCTCATGTCCATCTCTTGTGTATTCAATGCCCTCACCTCAGACTCTGCTCGTGGCAAAGCAGAATGTCTCAACTTGGTGTCTGCCTCCAAATCTCGTGCACTAAACCTATCCCACTCTGTCTCCACCTCATGTCCACACACCTACCTTCTTGGCTCTGTGTCTTTCACTCCCGAGAAAGTAGAGCAAGTTCTGCCCGATCTGAACTCTTCATCAGTAACAAGCCCCGATGACATCAGCATCTTTGTTGTCATATTATGCTCGGCAGCTTGGGCTTCTCCTTTGTCTTCTCTTTTCAGCTTGTTCTCCAAGACTGGTGTTGGCTTAGTGGTTTGGGTGGCGGGCTATAGATCCGAGGGTCCTGAGTTCGAATCCCACTCAGCTGTTGAATTAATACCAGGTGGGGTTAACTCGGCCTGTCATCCTTCCGAAGTCGGCAAAATGAGTGCCAGCATGCTGGTATACTGCGTCGGAGTGGCAACCCATCCAGGATTGTGCCCAATAGCCAAGGAGATTGCTTAGGCAGCAACAACGCTCTACGCAGAGTATGGTCCCAATCTCCTCCTCTCCTACCTCAGAATTTGCTCGAGCCAAAGCAAAATGTCGCAACTTGGTGTGTGCCTCCAAATCTCGTGCACTAAACCCATCCCACTCTGTCTCCATCTTATGTCCACACACCTACCTTCATGGCTCCTTCTTGTCTTTCACTCCCGAGAATGTTGAGCAAGTTCTTTCCAATCTGAACTCTTCATCGGTAACAGGCCCCGATGGCATCAGCATCTTTGTTGTCATATTATGCTCGGCAGCTTGGGCTTCTCCTTCGTCTTCTCTTTTCAGCTTGTTCTCCAAGACTGGTGTTAGCTTAGTAGCTAGGGGTGGCTAGCTTAGGATCCTAGGCTAGCACAGCATCAGTGGCGCAGCCGTGCTTCCAAGAAATGATAGCTACCCGGCAGCCAAGCCGCCATACGCAAGAACAGAACAGCTTGTTCTCCTTCTATGGCCACCTCCTGTCATTCTCATTAACCTGAAAGGTGCAAAAACAGGTTCTTTCAGCTTGCTTCCAATTTTGAGCAAAGTCATGGAATCCATTATCGTTGCTGATGTCCTCTTTTCTCTTTTCAAGCAGCCTGATCTCTGCCATTGTAATTGGATTTCCTCATTTTCCTGGTCACTCAACTATAGACATGCTGCTACTTTTCTCTCAGCAATGCTCAGAGGCTCTAAAGTCTCAAGAGGGAATTTTATATAAAAATAAAACATTAGGCATTGTATTCCACCTTTTGCATTGTTATCCATCAAACATAAACTCTTGTGTCCATCTTGCCTTCCTCACCACAGCTGTGATGGACTTTCGCCACTGTAACTAGAAGATTCACCGAATGCTTAATGCAAACGCAAGCAAAAATCAATCCTTCTGCCAACCACTCTTCTTTCCATGTGTCATCACATTGCAAAAAGACAATCTTCTCCCATAGCTGGTGGTCGAGCTAATGCTCTTATACTCTTCAGGTTGAGATGCACTTTTACGAGCTATCGACTTGTTTGGTATCACAACAGCACATCTGTATTTAAAGGGTCGTAGCATGTTTGCAGTGAGCCCACAAAGATGGGGACAGCAGCAAATCTGCATTTGAAGGGTTGTAGCATGTTTGCAGTGAGACCCCAAAGATGGGGAGATGCTCTTTTCCTATGAAACCGCAAGACTTACGTAACCCTGATTCATATTTAAAGGGACTAATCTGCCCAGTTTTTATTCCCCATGCAAAAATCTGATATCACCAAAAATTCACCAAGACAACAGGTAAACTTATGGATTATGCCAAGCCATAGAATGTCTTCCTCCATTTTGCTCATCCATTTTCCATCAGTTCATTATTGCATGTCCAAACTCTTCTTGTTCATCAATAATGGCCCACTCTGAAAAATTCCCGTAGATATCTTTGTTAGGCTTTTATCTCTTTTGAATTTATCAACTTGACACTTTCCTACACACATTAAAACTTCAAAGTTTTAAGAGGAAAGTCCGGCACACTCTCGACCACTCATACAGTGATAGCGACTGGCGGTAGTACAAAAGGAATTTCTAGCTTGCACAACCCTCTCTGGCTGACCTGACTTCCTCCACTTGCACAGTCAATGGTTACCTGTGAGGGCTGAAATGCCACAAGGCAGTCTTGCACCTCTTCTTGTTCAATATCTTATAAAACTAACTCTCTCTGTCGCTCTAGAAACCCTCTCTTCCTTTTCTAGTTAACTCCACATTCTCTCAAAAAATACGCCATCCCACTGACAGGCAACCAGCAGCTGCATCACTCTCTGTATCTGGAATTTTTTAGATGCTGATCTGACAAATGAACCATCTTTCAATCTGAGGAAATCTCATGTCAAGCCAAATTAGATCTTTGGCTTGCTACAGGAACTATGTAAACATGTACTAACCTGTTTCATGGTCAGGTTGTTGGTGCCTAAACTGTCTCCCCCACCAGGTTTTCTGGTGAGGAGGGTGTGTGGATGTGGACACTCAGCAGGATTAAAAAGAAAACTTGTCAAAGGGTAGAGGAGCTCCTTGTGAGCCAACGGCCATCCATTTTGAGTGCCCAACTGTGTCTGTGGACATCCTCCTGCAGTTGGGTTACTTTTTTTAGGAGGATGGTGGCAGGATTTGCACTCCGGCCACCGTAAAACCCTTCATTCCGCAAAACATACTATAAATGCAAAGAAAACTGAAAACCCACTCAGTGGGAGCACTTCCTGTGCAGCTTCCCTCCGCAGGGCAGCTCACCGGATGACGGGATTGGGGCAAAGCCTTCGGGACCCCCACTTTTTTATGAGAGGAGGAAAAACATGGGATAATCTCCCCGGGTTTGGATTGCGGTAGTGTGTGTCAGGGTGTGCTAAGTTGTCGTCCACCAGACGGCAGTCTTCTTGGGTTAACACGAGGTGGTCCCTTTGAGTGGGTGCCTGAAATGCCCTATCCCAAAGAGAGGATGATCACCTGTCTCTGTTATCATCTGAGCTCAAGCATTTGAACATCGGTCATGCAGCACTCTCTGAGGTTGAGAGACCGGATAGTGGCAAGATCATGGTGGGTGGTTACATCTACTATTGGTCTGGTCACTCCTGCTTACAGGAGAATTCGCGCATTGCGTTCATCCAAGCCCATCCCTCGGTGTACTGCAGTTAGAGCACAAACAAAGGTGGATCACACTGGGCTCTTGACAGAGGAGTCCGAAGTGAAGGCCCGCTGGGCCAGTTACTTTGAGCGGCTGTACCAGGCTGATCCACCAGCTGTTGAGTTGGGTGTCAGGGGTGTTACTATCCCAATTGCTGACCCTCCAATAAACTGCGGTCCACCTTCGTTTGTGGAAACACAGGTTGCGGTCAACCGGATGAAATGGGGTGAAGCTCCTGGGATCTGTGACATCCATGCTGAACTTCTCAAAGCTGGTGGAAATGCTGTATTCATGTTGTTGCATGCAGTTCTGTGCTCTTGCTTGGAACACAAACATCATTCCAACTGACTGGAAGAGGGGCCTTGATGTCCATCTCTGGAAAGGGAAGGGTGATTGCCAGGACTGCAACAATTACTGAGGGGTGACGCTGCTCTCAGTGCCGGGCAAGGTCTTTGCTCAGATAATTCCTGATACGGTTCGCACCATCGTTTGAACACCAGCACCCAGAGCAGTCAGGCTTTACACCAAAGAGGTGAACGATTGACCTATCCTTGCGCTCTTCCAGGTTCTCACTGAACACAGACAAGAGTTTTCAGCAGGGGCTGCTTGCAGCCTATGTTGATCTCTGCAAAGTGTTTGATTCAGTGAATCGGGATGCCCTCTGGATCTTCGTCTTCGTGGGTGCCACCAAAACTGATCAATCTGATTTCTGAACTATATTCTGGAACTGAGAGTGCCGTGAGATGTGTGATACCACCTCCAACTTTTTCTAGTTGTTACTGGAGTTCGTTCAGAATACCGGGGTAGTGGCGTGCGCCTGTAATCTGGCTACTCGGAGCTGGGTTGGAGATCGCTTGAGGATGGGAGCTCTGCGCTGGCTGCGCTATGAGAGGGTGTAGGGCAGCCAGATCATGGCGAAACCCAATCCTTATCCTTGTCGTAAGAGCGGGACCAGTTGCGTCAGGAAGGGCATCCAGCGTAAAACCTGTGCCAAATCAGTATGCGGATCATAACGGATGTATCCGCTGTGGCGACCCTAACGGGAGCAGCCGAAAGACGAAACAACAACACACAACTGGAGTTCGTTCGGAGTGTGTGCCGGCCCCCACACTTTTCAGTGCTTGTATGGACTGGATTCTGGGGAGGATGTCAGAGAGATCAAGGTGTGGTGCATCGTTTGGGATTGCCAAGATCTTTGACTTATTCCATTGATGATGCAGTCATCTTTGCGGAGACTCTGGATATCTTTTTGGGGGCCCTCGAGGTGCTGAAAGAGGAGTCGAAGCCGCTGGGATGATGGGTTTCCTGGGTCAAAACTAAGATCCAGGCTTTCATTGACATCTTGGATGCTGCTATCTTGTCTGTACCTGTTTGTGGTGAGGATGTTGAGGTCATGGAAAGATTCACTTACCTTGGCAGTGATTCATGTGTCTGCTGGCTGTGAGCCAGAGGTGAATGGATGCCTGGGTTGGGACTGGGGAGTCATGCATACTCTGTTTCATGGAGTGTGGTGCTGTGGGTACCTGTGCAGGAGGACGAAAGTCCGAGTCTTCAGGTCCTTGTTGCTTCCAGACTTGCTCTACGGATGTGAGACTTTGACTTTGGCCAGGAATCTGAGATGGAGACTTAATTCATTTGGTACTAGGTTTCTTTGGAGAGTTCTTAGCTATCGCTGGTCAGACTTTGTGACTAACGAGCGGTTCTGAGAGAGACTCAAATGAGATTTGTTTCCTGCATTGTCCGTGAGCATCAGCTGCGGCTGTATGGACATGTGGCTCGTTTACCTGACACTGATCCTGCTCACCAGATTCTCTCAGCGAGGGACCCTCTTGAGTGGAGTAGACAATGGACAGACCATGTGCCTCGTGGTTGCAGCAGGTTGATCGGCATCTCAAGGAGATGGGGATGGGCCAGGCATCTGCCTGAGGGATTTCCAAATGGAGGCCCCTGGAGTTCCGGTGGAAAGTGGATGCAGCGATGCACTGCTCCAGCACATGCTCCCACACCTAACCTGACCTGACCTGAAATCTCAAATTTTCACCCTGTCACTTTGGAATGATCGTCACATGAAGCCACCTATTTCTCTGGTCAGCCAATGGAAGACATTTTTAACTTCGAGGCCGTTTTGTCAGCCGCAACCTCTCCTGGGTTGACCATGTAGAAAATCTAGCCTCCAGAGTGGTTTTGATTTTTCATGGAATAACATGTAACACTGTCTCAGAAATGGGCTTTCTGTGTTGTATCAAGGTATTCCTTGAAAAATTGAAATTACTCCCAGCTTCCATGCCCTTTGTCTTTACTATTCTCTTTTATCTCTCCTCTCTTAATCCTCTCCAGGTTCCTCCTAATGACTTCCTCTTTGCTCTTTGCTTCTTTTGGTTCCTTCTGATGACTCCGATTCAGTATTTGGTCTTTCATTTGACGATGTGCTGGCACCCCAGCATCAAATCTGTTTCTGCTGGATTCAGTCAAATCTAAAGTTCTGAACATGATTGATATGTCACAAGTAGGCCAAAGAACAAGGCCTGTTGCTGTCACACCGCAAACAGGTCGATGTAATTGCTGCTTCTTATTGCTTCTATTCTGGTCTTGCTCCCTTTGCTTTCAGTCTTCCGACCTTCCTCAGCTACTCTAGGATGCATGCGTCATTCCATTATCTCCCTCTGGAAGATATTCCATTATCTTCTGTTCCTCTTTACTCCAGTTTGAGGAACTGCCGAAGTGGTTCCATCGCACGTTTTCCTCAGGGCTTCACGCAGGCTGTGCAACATTTCATGTGATTCCCCACCTCTACCTGTGCTCCACTGCTATCAGATGAACATACTCTGAAAGCTGGATGCAACAACTCCTCCCCTCGACTGCTCTGTATCAAATCTCCAACACTCAAGACTCCATCTCATACCGGAATTCTTTCGACTCTTTGTCTGCCTTGATTGCACAAGTGAGACTCTCTCATAAATCGACTCTCTTCCAACTTCCTCACTCTATATATTTCTGTACTTTCTGTCTCATATACAGTATACCTGTATATTGAAAAAGTAGGGGCAACACTACCTGGGTGCTCACCTGGTGGTGGCTGGATAAGATAATCAGGGAACCACTGGTAGATGTGGATGACCCACAAAATATGTAACGGAGAAGAAAGTAAATACTATGGATTTTTTTATTGCCATGAACAAACTTTGGTACATCACAGGTGATGAAGGTTGTGGTAAAGTTTCATTGAAATTGGGTGTTTTTTAAGGAGTGAAGTTACTTCCAAGGAGTGACGTTCATTGGTTCGTTGAGGGAGGCCTGTCGAGTGAGATTGATTGGTTAATTGAATGAGGCCTGTGGAGTGAGGTTCATTGGTTCATTGAGGGAGGCCTGTGGAGTGAGGTTCATTGAGAGAGCCTGTGGAGTGAGGTCTCTTGGTTCATTGAGGGGGAGGCTGTCGGAGTGAGGTTTCATTGAGTGAGGAGTGAGGTTCATTGGTTCATTGAGGGAGGCCTGTGGGGTGAGTTCATTGGTTCATTCGAGTGAGGCCTGTGGAGTGAGGTTCATTGGTTCATTGAGTGAGGCCTTGTTGGGTGATGGTTCATTGAGTGAGCCTGTGGAGTGAGGTTCATTGACGGAGGCCTGTGGAGTGAGGTGATCGGTTGTGGAGTGAGGTTCATCTGGTTTCATTGAGTGAGGCTTGTGGAGTGAGGTTCATTGAGTGAGGAGTGAGGTTCATTGGTTCATTGAGGGAGGCTGTGGATGGAGGTTCATTGAGGGAGGCCTGTGGAGTGAGGTTCATTGGTTCATTGAGGCCTGTGGAGTGAGGTTCATTGGTTCATTGAGGAGGCCTGTGGGAGTGAGGGTTCATTGGTTCATTGAGTGAAGCCTGTGGAGTGAGGTTCATTGGTTCATTGAGGAGGCCTGTGGAGTGAGGTTCATTGGTTCATTGAGTGAAGGCCTGTGAGTGAGGTTCAATTGGGTCATTGAGGGGCCTGTGGAGTGAGGTTCATTGAGTGAGGCCTGTGGAGTGAGGTTCATTGAGTGAGGCCTGTGGAGTGAGGTTCATTGGTTCATTGAGTGAGGCCTTGGAGTGAGGTCTTGGTCATTGGGGGCTGTGGAGTGAGGTTCATTGGTATTGAGTGAGGCCTTGTGAGTGAGGTTCATTGGTTCATTGAGTGAGGCCTGTGGAGTGAGGTTCATTGAGTGAGGGCCTTGTGGAGTGAGGTTCATTGAGTGAGGCCTGTGGAGTGAGGTTCATTGGTTCATTGAGGTAGTGGCCTGTGGAGTGAAGGTTCATTGAGTGTGGCTGTGGAGTGAGGTTTCATTGGGTTCGATTGAGGAGGCCTGTGGAGTGAGGTTCATTGAGTGAGGCCTGTGAGTGAGGTTCATTGACTGAGTGAGGCCTGTGGAGTGAGTATGGTTCATGAGGAGCTTGCAGTGTCATGAGTTGAGGCCTGTGGAGTGAGGGTTCATTGAGTGAGCCTGTGGAGTGAGGTTCATTGGCTTGAGTGTCGAGGCCTGTGGAGGTGAGGGGTTTCATTGGTTCATTGAGTGAGGCCTGTGGAGTGAGGTTCATTGAGTGAGGCCTGTGGAGTGAGGTTCATTGGGTTAATGTTCTTGCAGAAAGGAATGCTCTTAGAAGAGTGAGGTGAGAGCAGTGATACGACTCTTTTTAAAAAAGTAAAATGCAACGTAAACACCTGAAAATTTCCAAGCTTTTTCCAAACTTGTGTAGGTCATTACACGTCCCTTATTAACGCAATAATTTGCATCAAATTATCAGGAAATCTCGCTGTCTTGATAAATGGGTCTCATTTTTCCAAAATCTTTGTAAATTTCCCAAGCATTGGCAACAAGGGGTGGGAGAGAGCAATGATGGCAGTGTTCCACAAACTTGAAGTCCTGGAGGGAAGAGCGTGATCGCACCGCCTCGGTTAAACAAATGATTGAGGATTGGAGTGGAGGTTGGTGGTAATCCTGGATTTTGGGAGTTTAATTCGGAGGGGTCTACTGAAAGAATGTGCATCCTGGAGGAGCTGGGGAGGGTCAGATGGTTGAGAGAACGGAAGTAACTAGACCGGATGAGAGGCAGTAAAAGAAGAGGCCACTGACCTGTTTGCAATGTGAGAGAAAGATCAAGTCTTATACTTCGGCGTCATGAGAAGTGCAATTAAAAACTAAGGTTAGAAGGGCTTTGAGATGACTAAGCACCAGGTACCCCAGCTGCGATTCAGGCCTTCGTCCATCCTTAGTCCTTCACCTTGGTCTTGGGAGTTTGTGATTGGAGTTTTCCTTCAAGGTGAGCTGCCAAAATGGAATCTGAAGAGCCATACTTATCATGACCATACTAGTTTCACAGTGCTGCTTTTGCACCTCCACATTTTGTGAGAAACACCAAGCTCCCACGTGATGACAAATGGTAAGAGCTTGGCTGAGAAAGGCTGGAGGAAACAGAGGTCATTTAGAACATTGTAGGGATAAAGAACTCAATGAGTGATACGAGCTCTGCCATCCCACCCCATTTCAGTGGGACTGTGTGGTGGATGGCATGTGTGTCACACATGGAAGGGGGAAATGGAAAGTTTGGCTGTTTTAGAAAAGAGTGCTGTTTGTACATGCAAGCAAAAGTGGATGTTGTGTTACTAAGGGGTTGGGGTGGGGCAAGTGTAGGGAGGGTGATGAGTGGGGTGGGGTGTATCAATCTGGTCTGAATTCCCTGTTTGTAAACAAAGCAACAGAGGGAACATGAACATGTAAAGTTTGGTTCTGTGGCTTCAACTGCAATGTCATTTAAATGTCTTTTACTGGGATTGATTTACACACACGCACACACACACGCACACACACACACACACACACACACACACACACACACACACACACACACACACACACACACACACACACACACACACACACGGTTTTTGTTCATTAATTGGATTGAGAACACTTCTGTGAAACAATGGGTTTAATGGGTGACTGAGATTAACACATTCTGAAGATTCACTCCATCTTTGGAAAATTCACCAACCTTGATAATACCAAATGTGCTTGAGACAGAACAAAACTCGTATTCACAACACTTCAGAGAAAAACTTTCTTTTTATGATCTTACTTTGTACAAAAATGAGCATTGATTACACCTGTACAGAAGATGTCCACCTGGAACCACAATCCGAACAACAGGTGACAGAGTACGTGCTATTACGCTTTACGAGATGTCCTGTATTTGAGTGGACATTGAACAAAATATCAGATGGTAATTTAGTTTTATTATTGTACAAGAACATGGTCTTTCAGAGCAAATAGTGCTGCAGAGATTAGTTTTAATCTGCACAATGTTATTTGACTCGATGTGGGTGTCATTTGCGATGGTATAATTATTTCTGCTGATGTATGAATCTGAATCCTGAATGAATGCCACCCTGACGTTTATTTTTTTCCAATAACAATGCTTTGTGGCCATGTATTTATTACATATGCATTTAAGGTGCCATTTTTGACCTGGCCCTCCCGCATCCCAAACGCACCAAGTATTGCTTGGACCACCACTCCCCGTGCATATGTAATAAATAGATGGCCCTTTTCAATACCACAAACCTGCAATGGAGAGCCAGCGATTACTCGATGACCGTTTTCTGCGACAATAATGCATTAGTTTGGTGTGAGGCTATCTATTTATTACATATGCAAATATGGTGGATTTTTTGGACATTCCTCTTATCTCATTTGCTTTATATGCCCCATGCATTCCTTTTAGCTTTCATCTCCTTAGTCATATTTTCTTCCTATTCCTCTTCTTCTTCCTTGTCTCTCCACTCTCCTTTTCTCTCATTTCTTCTTTATACTTCTTCTTGTCTTGCTCCCTCTCCTCCTTTTCACTCCCACTTATTACTTCTCACTTTCCTTTTCTGACCTGTTTTGTTTCGAACTTTTTTCTATTTCTTTTCTGCAAGAGCAAGGCTCATGGAAGAGCGGGATTAAGTCGACAGTGGGATAATGAGGCAATAATTGGGCACAATTGGCAAGGGGAACAGAGAATGGGGGATGAAATGAGCAAGTAAAATGTTTGGGTTAGGAAGGGTTAATGGGGGATGATATGAGGTGGCAGTGCATTTTCTGCATTGAAGGCTTCAAGGGAAGCATGAGACAGAGCAGTCTCTGGAGAGGTGAGGTATAAAAGAGTTGAGGAGTCTACTTTTGTTATTGAGCTTATGTAATATATATAGTATATTAATTAAAACACCGGGACCAAAACAATATCTATACATTACAAAAACTCTCAGCTTGTATATATGTATGTATGTATGTATGTATATATGTAT
>CM068957.1:117388996-117401190 GCA_035128595.1 Eptatretus atami
ATGAAAATGATAGTACCCTGTTGGCCCTTGTCCTTTAATATAGTAGAAAGATAGATTTCTACTTTCTTGCTGTCAATTATAAGACAGATTTATCAGTAATTGCCGCCATGCTAGTACATAAGGAACTAGTCTATAGATATTCTTATATATGCCGTTATGTGAATAATCATCGTCACTGTAAAGAATAGTATTGCAATTACCAATGCCATGTACATAAGTGAATATCAATCGGCTGTAAGGCTCTTGCTCGGTACATGTTCCATGCTCTCCCACCCATTTTTGCTTTGCTTGTTTTAATTAAGTGTATGCGAACACAGTGTTTCTTCTTGAAAATGTAAAACTGCTGGTTTGGTCCAATTCTTCCCCATTGACTTCCACCTGCTCGCGTTCGGGGAAAATTAGAGGCTGT
Source organism: Eptatretus atami (assembly GCA_035128595.1). Classification (NCBI taxonomy): domain Eukaryota; kingdom Metazoa; phylum Chordata; class Myxini; order Myxiniformes; family Myxinidae; genus Eptatretus; species Eptatretus atami. The sequence goes on from CM068957.1 coordinate 117,389,406, forward strand.
TAAAGATCCAAGTAACTCACGGTACATATTAGGTCCGCGGAACTTTGACGATTTAAGACCGCCTCGGCCATCGGCACACGGAACAGAGCGCGTAAGCTGCCTCTTTCCGTCGAGTTCACGTCGAGGTATAAAATTTCATCGGTAATTCTGTGTCGCGCAGCTAATTAGGATGTCGAGATTCGCGATTAACCCTGCACCGCGTGGAACAGAATGATTTGGCAGTTTATGTGCCGTTAAAGCCATTTCACGTAGCAGGTTTTCCGGAGATTGGCCGGAAAGCTAAAGCCGCTGACAATGCCCGAGTTGTATTTCGCTGCTTCGTGCACAGCACTCTACAAAGAAGCGGGATGAGGTTTACGCTCGACTGCGGTTTGGGGCCGTAAGCGGCATCGGATGCGTTGGATTCTTCCGACGGTGAATTTAATCGGCCACTAACACGACATTTGACTTTTAACCATATAAATTACTCGGATGATTCAATAGTCCATTAATATAGTAAATATAAAACGATTTGATTTTTGACATTCTGCAACCACAGGTAATCTTTTGGAGACTTTCCTCATTGGAGATTCGAGGTTCATTTGAGCGTCCAGCTAACCTGTATCTCATCATACAAATATAGCCCAATATGAAGGTATAGCATTCTTACCTGCCACCATCAAACTATAATTTCATTTGAAGCAGACGGATTTGAGAACTAGCGTTTAATTCCAAACAAAAAGAAAACAAGAAAAATATCAATTTCAGAGATTGCACAACCTCACACAGATTGGTGGTGGTGTTTACTGAGTAGTGAAGAGAGATAATCATAACTACATTCTAAACTGCGTGGCAGGTGATGCCAACCAGCCTGGGGTGACATTAAAGGAGCGGATATACCAAGCGGGACCAAGGTGAGGATGTATGCTATTTTTTTTTATTATTTATTATTGGATGTACCAATGACATAATAACATTTGTCAAATAGTTTGTTTCTTTCCTTGATTACCAGCATGGTGATACTAAGCTTACGTTGCCCCGTTTATGGGACACTGACTCACCCATGAAGTTTCTTTGTATTAAATGTCTAAATACTAATTTATTTGATGTTGGAGTTAAAAATAAATTCAAATCCAACATGGCAAGAACGCAATTTTGGTTACAGTGCAGACTTTTAATTGCAATGTAATTCAGAATCCATCCTAGTCCATTGCGATCATACTCTGCCCCAGTGGGTCCAGTATCAGTTCTGCCAAATGTTAGTCTTCCATGATTCGCGGTCTGACGGGTTCACCCCACTTTCAACACAGAAGTTCATGTATACTTTGAACGGTGATCAGCTCAATATACATGACCCACAAAGTCTTAAACGGTTAACTTCAAGGTTTGCTTACTCAGAAGTGATGGCAGGTGAGTCAAACCCCCAGCTCGGTATTAACTGAACAGCAAGCCAGGATTTTGACTCAGGTAGTGTCATCTGTCCCCAAGCCCACCAGATCTAAGCCATTAGGCCAACAAAGCATACATATTCATCATTACCACGAATTAAGAGCATGTGGATGCGTTTTGGATCCGGGGGCTGAGCGTGGCAACTTACTGATACATCCCTCCATTACAAAGGTATATGCCCCGTAACATCCGCCACATGTATCGTTTTCGCTATTGAGCCGTGAGCTGTAATGTTCTTTGATGGGCTCTAAGGATCTTCAGGTCGTTATGGTGTTTTGTTGTGTCTCCCACAAAGGTTTGGCGCACAAAGATAGACTCTGTGCCTCTCCTGGCTCTTATGTCTTCATAGATAGATTGTTCTTGGAGCTTTCGAGAGGTCCTTAGGGGATCTTTGCCCTGTTCTTAGTTGGTGTGTTACAGGTTGATATATGTGTGGGTGAATGAAAAATCCCTGAGGACATACCCGGATCAGGCTGTGGTCTGTTAGTTAATGTGGTGGGTTCCAGCCCACGTTTTTGGCCAAAAAAACGTGGAACATCTCACGGGACGACGACCAATTTATATTATGGAGATGGACACTTTGAACCTCAACCAGAAATATGGTAGATGGTAAACATCAGGAATGGCCATCTTGGGTGTTTTATAATCAGACACTGCACGCTGCTTTCTGTCATCTAGTGGAACTATATACTTGCACCCGATTTCGTTGGGGCCGACTACTTTGATTCGAAGTTTGACGTATTTTCAGTAATTGTCCCTTCGTAATGATGTTCCACATTTGCAAAACAATGATTGAGCAAAAAGCCAGAACAAATTAATCTATAAGTTGATGGAACCTTTGTTGTTTCTGGATTCCACTATTTCATGATTTCTACTCTTCTCATCTAATACATTCCACGCACACGCCAAGTTAATACCGTTTCTTTATATAAAAAATTTATTATAGAAAAGTCGAAACCCTCGGATGAAATAATATTCCCTCCGTGTTGTTAGAGGAAAAGCAATCCGGTGACGTCGTCATCTCTTATTAATGTTTTACTCTCCATAAATCGATTAACCCGTTTGCCAGTTATCTTCGCTAAAAATGACAGAGGAGGAGTTAGGTTTGAAAAATGATTGGGACTCTCTCCACAATATTGGTAACCTCGTGACCCTTTGACCCTACCTCAGATTCATGGAGAACAAAACTTTATGGCTGGCATTTGTGTGCGGTATCACTCATCGACCTTTCTGACCACAGCATTACCATAATTTCATTTCCCAATCTCCGACAAGTTATAAGAGTATTTCTTTTCTTGTAACCGTGGCCGAAGGGTTTATTTGACCAGTTCCCCAGACGTGGCCGGTTACTTGCACAACCCAAGAGCAGATATAGCGAGACAAAATTCAACAAACTTGTTCACTGCGTTATCATACAACCGTATAATATTTGTTTGTTCTGCTTATATCATCAATCAATAAACAGGTTGCAGATGTATCTCTCTAGAAATGGCCCAGACTAGATAGGTTATTGAACCATAGAGCAATTTTTAATAACTTACGTGACCTCGTGCCATCGTCCCTGACACTTTAGACTCAGGGACAAAATATCTTAAAATCGCAAGTTGATATGCCACATCCATCGACCTGCTACCGCATCAGTACTAAGCTGGTTCATACAAAAGCCGGACAGTATAAAAATATCGCTTTTTGAGAGGAACACGAGCACGGGACGTAGTTAATGTGACAACGACCTGTAAAGAAACGACATTTTCGGTTACCGGCTTATTAGGTCTGTCTGTCGGCAGAGATGACCTAAATAAAATTTTGGCTGCCAACATGCTAACTAATGCCAGTCTTAAACTAAACGCCAGGGAACAGCGGGTGCCAGAACGCTGTCTAAAATGTTATGACAGTGAAAAAGATATCACTCACATAAAGCAGACCTCTAATCTATGTTGCCTCACTTCCAATAGTCCACAGGATTCATTATCGCCCGCCACCCACGCCGAAGATGCCCGAGTCACACTGCTTCCACTTTGCACTTCTATTTGTGGGTCTTCTTGTCGCAGGAGTCATCACATAAGTGCAAAATCACCACTGAAGGTCAAATTCAATGTTCCAGCCCGTTCTATATAACGTCCACCAACACTCAATATTCCCTACTCTAAAGATATGTAAAAACTCCATCCAACGTCATAGCAAGGTGTGTGTAAGTGTTGTGTGGTGTATGGAGGTTTGCTGTGCATCTTTATCCCTAATTGATGTGTATTATGTAGATTAATTAGTGAGTTGTGTGTATGATGTGTGTGATATGTGTGTGTATGTGTGTGTGTGTGTGTTGTGTATGTGTGTGTGAGTGTGTTGTGTGTATATGTGTGTGCCCTGAAGATGCAGATGTCGTGCGTGTTTTCGATATCGCTGTGTAGCATAGTGTGAGTGTAATGTGTGCTGGCATTGTGTGTACCAAATAGTCGTTGTAGGCGCGATTGTGCTATGTCGCATAGGGTGGTGTGTGGGTTGTGATTTGCAGCGCAACCTCAAGAGGTTATGCGTACTGTGAGTTATTAATGTGGTGTGTTATACTTGATCACCAACACTAGTGTTGGAGCACATTTCCACTTAAGTAGTTTGTTATGTGTGGTGTATGTTCGATTGTGTCTCGATTATGTGTGATAGTGCATGTGTGTGTGTGGTGAGGTCGTGTGTGATGGGTTTGTGTTGCTTGTGTGTGTGGGTACGTTGTGTTATCCATGTGCGTGGTGTGTTGTTAGTGTTGAGTTGTCTACGTTGCTTGTGTGTTTAGGTGATCAACTGGTCATGATACAGTAAGATAACTCTCATATCACCGAACTCGCAAACAGGTACCACCTTCTCGGTCTCCGCAACGGGGTTGGAAAATTATTTCGGCGCACACCGGACAGCCACACATACGACCTATACCGTGCACATGGACATTGGCGTGTATAAGTTCATCACGGAAACCCAAAACCGAAAACCTAGTGGAATTAACACAGTAATACGCTATCCCAACACATCGTCTCGATTAAACATCCCTTGTGCTGGAAGGAGACAATGAGAGGCCAATCAGACACCTCTCATATATTATAACATGGGGAAGATGCCTCCCAGGAATAAACACGAAACTGCAGACATTCACCCAAGAACATAGATAATTTATATTAATCTCCTCACAGATTCACGAGAACGAAAAAAAAAATTCTCTCACAGATTTCAAAGAAGAAAAAAAAAAACCAGTATAGTACATAACGAGAGCACTGGACAAGACCAATTCCAGAATGAAAAGACACAAGACAACGACTTACTAGTAACACAGCTGCTCCACTCGATTTGGTGTCAAAAATGGAAGCCACGTGTGTTATGTGCCCGGAGTTATGTGGTGAGGATTCCAGCCGCAGGACGGACATCACGTTTAGTGAGTTCGCTTTATGCTTGAGCCATACGCGGATAATAACTCGGACCAGATCGTTCTACATGTGTTTCTGATTTACCATTTCGACCACCACGATTCGGCGTGTTACCCTTCGCTGCTATGTTTCTCACAAGCTCTGGTTCAGAGGAGCTATGTTCGATTTTTTGGTCAAGTACCGGTAGAAAGGACGTCGGCATGAGAACTTGCTGAGAAGCAACTTGGAATGCCTTAGTAAGAATAGCTCTCGATTGGCGTCAGTTTTGATTTTGATGCTCGTGAAACGTTTGGAGGAGAACGAGAGTGGGATTCTTTCTACCTCGGTTGGAATTGAAACGACTCGACACCAGGAGTATTTTGCGAGAGCATTTTCCTTTTTCAAAAAGCGTAATTACAATTTCACTCAGAAATGTTTCGTAGATGTGATAAATAATGTACTGTTTCACCTTCCATTCTATCATATGTACCATTTTCCTTTTTCTTGGATCAGACTTTAAAAGGTTTTTATTCAGTGAGCGTGATGGCAGCTTCATTCGGTCCATCTCTTCTCTCCCGGAGCTCTTTCATTGATATTGTTTTAAAAATTATTTTGGTATTTGTCCTCACTGTGACGGTCACTTGAGTGAAACGTGCTGTGACTGCGTTCACTCGCTGCCAAGATGACAGGCATGTGAAGCACGAGCTCAATGGTGAGTTCAGTGCCTTTTCAACTGCAGCTGGTATCTGCAAGGCTGCCTTGAACTTTTGTTGTAAATGGCAATTTGATTTCAAGAAATCTCGATATAACTTCTGAAGATTAGGTATGGCCCGGGACTCCATTGTTCTGCTAACACGAATACATAATGATACCGCAAATGCAATCTCACGCAAAGATTGAGAACTAAAAACCGGATTCATATTAAGCCGACAATTTGGTTGTGGGAGAATCCCTCATCCGATCAACACTCATTAGACTTTGGGACATCATGTCCGCAACCATATCCTAACCAGACAATTATGCGGAAATGTCCCATCAGTAGCCCGTGGTTTGTACATTCTTTAAGCTCGCCTGTATCGTAAGTAAACTAGAGATCATTTAGCGCAGATACCCCTGGGTGGGGCATGAGCCAGCTGAAGAATGTTACAAAATTACTATTGGTGCAAAGATTTGTATTATTTTCGTTTTCAAATGTTTATTATCTACTACACTATTTTTTTAATTTTACGCGCTGTATGTATATATTATTGTACGACCGTAGTATGATAAATTTGTTTCCTGGTTTGTGAACTTTTGCTACAGGATAACACCAAGAAAGCTCTCAATCAGGTTTTCTATATCGATAAGTGTTATATGTGCTCACTTTTAGTTCCTAGCACCCATGTTGTTATTAGAGGTAGTTACATATGTGTTGATCATCCGGGACTGCGACGCTTTGAATTACGTTAGCCGTTTGTTTCTTTTGCTTATCTGATATACTTTTGGACCATAAGTCGCCCAGATGCGAAGCTCGATACACCGGCGGTGAGAGATCGTTGACCGCTGAGCGTCTGCAAAGCGTACCCCTGCAAACATCGTTTCACCGCCATTCCCCAAACGACGCCCGCCAACACCAAACCATAGCGCACAGGCAACCGCGGCCCCACCTTTCTCTTTCTCTCAGTTCACACATACCTGAATCATACTCAACCTAACCATCCTGTGGTCGAGCACCGCGTGCTGCCCAGGGGACTCGTTCGGTGATTCTCCTTGTCAGTCGACGCGTCGAGCCTAGCTGAGGCGCGGTGTTTTCTGGTCTGCTCATTCACATGTGTATTACCTTTTACGAGGAGGGAGATCGAATCAGGGGAGGTCACGCCCCTTTTTCTCGGTTGACCAGACGGGCGGAACGCCCGCACCTCAGCGGCGGAGTGGGCCCGCGCTCCCTACGGCTCTCGATGGGATTCTCGAGTCATCCTTGTTGGCGGGAAACTCGGATCAACCGGCACGCCGCGGCTACGCTCCCTCAGCCTTTTGCTGACCACATCGCTGCACACATGGGTGGCTGGCCCCCCTCAGGCGCCGGTTGTACTCATCGGGCGCATCCTTCCATTAGCCACGACGCTCCAGCTGCCGGTCTATAAAGACGCGAGCACAAGGACTACGATCGGTCTTTGCTTTATGGGGGCGGGCTGCTGAACCGGGTCGAGTGAGAAGGAGTTAGGTCGTCGTTTTGAGGTTTCGTTGATGGGGGTCGAGGGACTGGCATCAGCGCGATTCGGGGAGTGAAGCGCCTAGGTGGACGCGCGTAAGTGAGGCTCAGAGGCCGCAGTTTGCAGGAGTCGTCGGGTCCAGGTTCGCGCTTTCTGCTGGACGGAAGCGGTCCGCCGCATTCCCCTCCTTCACCAGGAGCCATCTGAACAGATTTCCCCCTATTCACGCGCCTGAGATAGCTTGCCTCGCCCCCCACGAGAGTGAGTGATCCCTCCGATTCCCCACCGAACCGTGTGGTGTGTGATTGGGGTCCGACCAACACGTGCTGCGCAACGCCGCCTAAAGAGCTCACCGACCACAGGGGCACGAGGTCAGGCAGTTACCTGCCATTGCGCTAGCCCGCCATCGCGCCACGAGGCGCGGGTAAGACCCTCGGTCTCTGACCTTGGCCGCCATCCAGGGCCCACGTCATTGGTCACGGACCTGTGCTTGCCCTGCCTGTGGGTGGCTTTTATTTGCTTTTTGTGGAATGTGTTGTGGCGCCAGTCTTTTTTAAGTACCTGAATAGTGCTTGACATTGCCTTTATTCGGTGTATATTTTGCTTGCTTTATGTATGACTGTTTTATTAGTGCTTGCTTTCACGTATGGGTAAATACGTGCCATTGTCTGCGGTGTAATAAACCTTGGGCTTGTTGGAATTGTTTCCCGTTTCGGGTTGCGGTCCTTTCCTTTTTTAAAGTTCCATGTTGCATGCACGTAGGATCGGTAGTGGAGTGTAGACAGAGCGCCAATAATAATCTTGAAAACGCTCCGCTGATCGTCGGCGGATAAATCGCTGCGGTTACCCAGTGATTCTGCATGTCTACCCCGAGAGCCGCTCTAAGCGGTTCTCTCCGAGTGGCGACGCCAGCGGAGCGTGGTTACAACTCCTCGGGTAGGCTACCCGCGGCGGGGTATTAGTTCGGGAGCGTTCGGCGGATTGTCGCATTTGGCCCAAGCGAGGCGGTAGAATGCGGGTGGGTGTTGTGGCGGGTAGTAACCCCCACCGTAAGGCTCGCTCCTTGGCGTATTCAGAGGGTCAACTGAATGCCCGTCGTGGGGGAGGCGAGAGAAGCGGCTTGCTATTAAGTTACGCGCCGATCGCCGCGGGCGACCAGATTCGTAACAATATATTGTGCGAATTCGCGCCCGGTCCGAGGCTGTCGTGGCGTCCCGGCGTTTTCTTGGGTCGTTCATTTCAAATTCTACTCTTTCAGGATTTTTTATTTCCACTGTCTTTCTTGTATCTCGTTCTGGCGCAATCTATATTTTTAACAATGACAGTTTCTTTCGTTCTCGGCTTTCCTTGTTCTTTGTATTCATTCACTGTTTTTTTTTTGCGGCTATTCTTGTCTCTTTCTGCAACTCGTGGGTTTCCTGGTCCAATTGGGAGTACGGATTGGCCTTCTCTCGTCATTCCGTTCGTTTTCTTCACGATCATTACTTTCTTGGCAGTCTAAGTTCGTTTACTCTGGGCTTTGTTTCCTAGGGTGTTTTCCGTGGTAGTCTTTACCGTGTGGCCTTCTCTAACGGTTTCATTTCTGTGCTTTCCGTTCTTCTCTCTCTCTGGTCTCGCAGCTATCCTCAGCCTTGCGTTTGTAATTCAGACAGTTCTTTCTCCTGTTTCCTATTTTCTCTCCCTCAATTGGCGATGGCTTTTCACTATTTTCATCTTTTCCGATATTGCTCCTCTCGCATTCGTCGCCTGTTCTTTTTGCCGTGGTCGCTATTTGCTTATTTTCTTTACTGCCATTCCTCATTCCATTCTTATCTCCCTTTCGCCAGGATCTTCTATCTCTCCAAAGTGACTTTCCGCTTCTAGTCCTCTTTGCGCGTGTCAGTTCAGTTTCGACATTCCTATCTCTTTGTTGCTGCGTTCTTTTTCCTTTCTTAGCGTTGTTCTTCTTTCTCCTTAGTTCATTCTCGCCCTGCCATGTTCTTTGGATACTGTTTGACGATCCTTTGTGCAGCATTTCCGTTCTTTCCTCCAGCTGTCTTCTCCTCTTTTTATTCTTTTCCATTCTGGCTTTCGCCTTTCCTGTGTGCCGGTCTGTCTTTCTCTCCTTGCAATTGTCATCTCCCCATCATGTTCCATTTTTTCTCTTCCAATGTTTTTTGGAGCGCTCTCGCTAATGTCCTTCCTGTTCGGCTGCTCTCATACCAGCTTGAACTGCGTGGTGGGAGCGCTCGTCGTGTTGCGCATTCGCAGAGCGGCTATATTCGCCGCTCGCTCCGGTGCTGCGCTGAGGGGCGATCGCGCCGCATATGCCGGACCAGTTGCGGCAAAGTCCGTGCTCAGGTATGAAGAGGTGAGCTCACCTCGTGATCACATTCACAACAGTAATCCGAATCCGGCTGCTGGATCCTACATTCTCCATATCAACTTCTTCCCCCTGGCACCGCTCGCTTGAACGCCATTTTTCCACGTAAAGGGGTTAGTATTAGACTGCTCCGTTAATTATGGGAGGACGGGGGCGCGAGGGTCGCCTCCAGTCTCGCCCGGCTGGAACCGATTCCTTGATGTAGCTTGGGAGACGGGGAGGCGATCTTTGAATCACATCTGTAACCAGTTGCCTAGTTGCGAATTCCGCGCCCGTCGGGTGGCATCGGCACGTGACTCGCCGAATCTCGCGACGCCTCGCACCGGCGGACAATTTTCAGTCGTGACCCTCCCTGCTAAGCCGGGATCCAGTCACGGGTGGACCTTTCGCGATCTCAGCACAACCGTCGATTCTACCCGCGGGTATAGGGTGATCGCCGAAGTCGATATACCTAAGTCCCGCACGGGTACCTACGTATCGGGATTGTACTCGGCCACAGCCGACTTCGGCACGATCCGTTAAGCGGCTCTTCCGGCTTAACGGCGGCCATAAGACGGCGAGCCGAGGTGCTCTTACATCTGTCAGCCTTTGGGTACGGGTTCAGATATAATTATCGGGCGGCCCGGCCCACACGACGAACCTTTCACGTGAAACGAAGATTGCGAGACCCAGGACGAAGGGCGCCAGAAGAACGCGAGACTCGTACCAGACTATCGGATTTGAATCTCGGGGGGACTGAATTTCACACAAGGATTCTGTCATTTATTTACTTACAGACGTGACTACTAAAAGCACAGTGTATAGATAACATTGTCTAGAAATGCACATATATCAATAAAAACACAAGACGCAGAGTACGATCCGAATACGTCCGTAACCATATCGGAACTTCACTATTCTACTTCACGGTACTTTGGCGCGACACACACACGTTCACACAAACAAAAAGATGGAAGTTGCGACTTCTCCCTTTTGTGCTGTCCTGGCGTCCCGTCGGTCGACGTCATCGTGCTTCCCCGACCGAGCGGTGGTTGGCTTGCCTCAAATGCTCTCACGACGCCTTACAGGAGGAAACATATAGATCCCCATAGCAGAAGCGATCGGTACGACGTAAGGAGAGAGGTTGATACACCGCCGGCGAAGAGAGAAAGCATCGAGTCGAAGAGAGAGACAGAAGCATCGACGACGAGAGAGAGGCTCCGCGCCTCCGCCTACTTATACGCGGCGCCACGCCCCGTTCTCGGACTCCACTTCCTTCGAGGCGCTCGAGAAGGGCGTTCCCTCTCGTTACCTCCCCCTGCGTCTTGTTGGGGCGAGGCGAAGCGTTTCGACGGCTTTCCCACGCGAAACGTCGTACGTAGACCGTGAGGATGGCTCTTGTGTAGGAGCTGGTTGAGATGGATGGCGTGGTTGTGGAGGGTGGTTGGTGCTGGCGTTGTTAGATTGGGTGTCGCGATTCGGTGTTCTTGTGTTAGCGTGTTCGTTTTTGGCGTTGAAGTGGCGGCGGTTGGCGTTGTTGTGTTTGTTTGGCCGTTTGAAGTGACATGGTTCGTGTCGTAAAAATGGCCAGGACAGGAAATCGTCTAACCAAAGTGTATTCGCAGCCCGAATTGATCACCTTTCGTTCTTCTTTTATAATTCCTTTTAGACAATGGGTTTGGGCTAACTACACATGTAGCTATCAGAAATACCTCATCCTATGGACTTTATGATGTGGGTTGTGCGGAATTTTGCCACAGCCGTTTCTAATAATATGATACTTAATGATAATATATATATATATTTAGTATATAATATTAATATTATGTTATATGTATATGATATATTGTTACGGTTGTGATCGCTTAACACATAAAAGGGTTCCTCAGGTGAGGAATTTAGTCATCGATTCAGTCCAGGTGTGTTAGCTCGACACCTGTTGTATAGAGGGGGGGGGGGGGAATTTATGTGATCCATTCGGGCTGCCGATCTTCAGTTTTAGTCGTTTTTTCTTTTTCCTATTATAATTTTGGTTGCAAAACTAGCATCACGGACCATTTCGCCACACCAACATTCTTCATCTCGAGATTCACGCCATTTCTAACGTACTACGCCCTCGACGTCCACCATTTGTGACAACACGTACCACATTCTTCGCCCCTCTATGTCCATATCCAATATTCTAAGTCCCTGTGTGCGGTCGTCGTGCCGCTGGGAACCCAAAAATATACCCAATCGTCCCGTCTTGGTTGGTGGCGTCTTTTTCACTGCCTCATTTTTCCTTCAGGCTTCTTGGAAGTTTGGTGTGAAGGGAAGGGGTGGGGCGGCTCGCTCCCGATTGGTGGATGCGCGGCGTGAGGCGGTCGGAGTTAGGACACGCCCCCTTTCGATAGGCTTCTCAAAACGCCTCGAAGGGAGGTGGAGCCGAGAACGGGGCG
>CM068957.1:117406315-117420625 GCA_035128595.1 Eptatretus atami
ATATATATATATTGTTACAGTTGTGGGGTTAGATGGAGAAATTTAACAGGAAAGCTAGGATTGAATGGAGTTGTTTGGTCCATGGATGTGTAGGAGACATCTCAATGTAATTAAGTAGGGAAACTGTGAGCTTAAGTGTTACTTGTCACCACATGGCGAGTGGTGTGGTGTTAATTAGGTAGGGATCAAGAATAACTTACCCAGTATGTAATTGCCCCCCTGTGACTTTTCCATTTGTTTATATTGTTGTGGTGCCAGGTTCGGGGGCGGGGAACGACCGCTAGATGGAGCAGTTGGGCCATCTCCCACCGAACACCCGGAATTGAAGGTCATCACTCCGGATAACTCCGAAGTCGACAGGTCGCTTAATGGACCGTGGATGCCAATATTTTGACCGCGCGGTTAGGGTCTTTTTGGCTGATTCCAATTTACCTAATTAGCCGCGCGGTCTAGCTACCGGTGAAGCCACACCCTCAGCCGGCTTTGTCCGAACGGAGTCGGTGTTACCGACTCGGATCCGGTGTAACCGAGCAGGAATTACCAAAGCCGCGCCGGTCCAAATAACAATTTACGGCACAATCGGCTCTACTATAACTCAAACCCGAACCATGCTAGGCAATGAGAGAAAGCACAGAAAACGAGCTGGTACATTTAACACGGGGTTTATTCACAATAATCAGGAAGGGAGACACAGAGCAGAGTTAATCCGACTAAATTGGAATGTTCAATAAGCAAGGCACTTATGCAATTCTACTTATAAGACTGGCCACAGACAGACACATCACACACCCGACTGCTGACTGTCTGTGTGCAAAAGGCTTCCAAATTCGTAACAATATAACCAAAACCACTAAAACAAACAAGCAAATGCGCTGAGAAGGCAGAAGCCTCACCTCCAAGGGTGACGGCAGGCAAAATCATGCTTCCGAGGCTGATGATTGATGGGCGTGATGTCAGAAACTAGCCAAACATGCCGAGCGGGCAGAGGCCCCACCTTTCCGGGTTTCGTGCGAGCAAACCACACCTTAAAGGAGGAAATGGGGGTTCGGTGTGACATCATTCAGAGGCCAGAGATCGGGAGAGTGCACGCATGAGGCAGAGTTGAGAGGGGGAAGGCACGGGTGCAAAGTGAGGGACGCACGTGGTCGAGAAAGAAGATGGCCTGTAAGAACAGGGCTTTACGACCGGCTTTCCTTCGATGCATGAAGAAGATGGCACGATTATTGTATTCATATTGAGGCGATTTGGCTCATGTGTTGAAGCAAGACGCTGGCCTTTGGCTCTTGCTTGGGTCATGAGGAATGGACCCCGAGCCTCGTGTATGTCAAATAGAGGGTCGGTGAGGACGATCGACGCACGAAGCAGCTGCACGGGGTCTCTGAGCCTAGGTGTTGAAATCCGCTCACAAATTGCCTGACGTACGTTTGTCCCACTGCGAGGGAGCGATTTGGCGCCATTTTGAGTGTGTCTACACGTCGTGCAGATAGAAGTGCCTCGATTCTAAGTTCCACAAAGACCAGCTCTGGGCCAAGCTAAGTACCAGAGTAAAAGAGGGGTTTTCTTTATATTTTGTTTCCTTTGTCTGTATTTTAGTCCACTGTAGAGGCGCCTCGACTAAGAGTTTAATTTTCCTCAGCACCCTTGGATTAATGTTTCTCTGGCATTAAGTCGGCATATTTCTCACCCTCCACAAGTTTCATCCTGACAATTTTGTCCTGCCATGAAGGCCTTTTGGTTTCCGAAGTGACTGAGTGGTTATGGAATGTAGATGTACATCATGTGCAGGGACATAATTTCGAGGTGTCATGCATGGTCGTTCATCTGTTTTGTCATGTAACTGGACTGAGCATATGGAGAGGATGGGATGTATGTTGATGTTATTGCAGTGATTCTGATACTGCTGAGGAGGATTCTTCCTTTAGGCCAAACAGTGTCCTCCTATCTTTAGGCGTACAAGGAAGGACTTCAGTGATTGACATCCCGTGTGCCTTCATCTGCAGCAACATTTTGATCGAACTCTTCCTTTACCTCATCGGCGGGAGATGCTATTTCTTCAACCTTTTTGTCTACTCTCCTTTCTGCTGGTTCTACTTGCCGCAATGGCTTCTTCATCTTCTGTACCTCAAAGTGTTGCCGTTATGTCTGTCTCACGGATACTCTTGCACCAAGCAATTACTTACCTGTCTTATATGTCACTTCATTACATGACTTATGCTGACTATGTGAGTTTTCCTTCTTCTCCTTCTCTTGTCTATCTACGACAAGTCACTGTATTGTGACTCCGTATCTATCAATCAGTCACTGCTATGTTTTCTCCTTTTTCTCTACCCTATTCCCTCATGTGGTCTCATGTGGCTCCATGGGAGTGGAATTCACAGGCAATTTTAAATTTTATTTTATTTTATTACTTATTCATGTGCTGTGTGGCATTATTTTCATCTATTATGGCTTTTGCATCTGGGAAACAATGCTGGAATGCTGTTTGATTTGAGATTCACATTAATTTTGTTGTGGAGCAGCTGTCGTTTGGTTGTACGGTGGTTCAGAAGGCACTCCGGTTCTCTGTATCCCAATTGGGCAGCATTTTTTCATTGCCTAATAGACAAAATTTTGATACTTTTTTGTGAATGTACATCTCCATCATATGCAGGGACATCATTTGGAGATGTCATGGATGGCAGTTCATCTGTCTCTGTATTGAAATTGGAGGAAGTGAAGATGCTATGTTTACTGCCTGAAGTTTGGAGAATGTGAGTGTAGTGACTGCAGCTATTCAAATGTCATGTGACTTGATGAATAATGCAGATATAATTACTAGGTTGTCATTTTTGTATTGTTTTAGATAATCCTGAAGATGCATGCAATATTTATGGTGTCAAGGTTGGTTAGGATGAAATTCCAGTCGAACCCTGCTGTGCCTGGAAGTCTGAAATAACTTCTGGGAGGATATGTATTGGGTCTAATCGTTTTGTACTACTCATGTCAGGTTAAAACTTGCAGTTGTTGTGGTAGCTCAGAGCAAATGCCCTGGGTTTGCACAACTCCAAAGTGCTATCTTCGTGGATTGATGAACATCATGCTCAGACAATGAAGAGAAGGGAGAAGAAGCTCATCATGCTCAGACAATGATTGCCTATAGATGCTCAAAGAACCTTAAATGCAATTTGTGTGTTCATCCTGACCACATTTCTGCATTGTCCACAGTTAATTTACATTTCTTTATTTTTGATACAAAACTGGGGTCACGGAAAAGTGAGATGACAGAGGGCAAAAAGGCAATGTACTGATAGCAGGGCAGTGTGGCCACAGGAGGATGCAACAAGCAAGGGAATGAACTAACAGAAAAAGGAGAGGGGAGAGGAGGAAACAGTAGATAGCAAGGAAGAGAGTTTGATTATGTAGGGTTCATGGGGGCAGAAAGACCATGGGTGGGGATGGGAGAAGACATGAGATTGGGATGGATCTTCAGCTTCAACCCTTGGAGGAAAGAGTGTGGTTGAATTGCTCACAGTCCTTTCCTAGGTTTTGGCGTTCCACCAACGAGAGAAAAGAGGAATAAAAGAGAGGAGGTTTGCAGTAAGCCGACATTTTGAGAGTTTAACCAGGAGAGTTACTGGAAACACATGTGTATCCTCGAGGAGCTTAGGATTTCTGGTCAAAAGGTCATAGGTCAAAGTTAACATGTCCTTCAATTGAACATCATTTTTCTGACCACAACTTGCATTAGAAGCATCTGGTCTCTTTTAGATCTTAGAAACATCTCTCTTTGTAGAATAGGTGGTGGGCTGCTCACAGCCACCCAGAGTGGTACCACCACCTGTCCCTTCGGATAATTTAGCAGAACATTGGTTCTGTTGCAAGCTCTTGGGCAAGGCTGTTGGATGAGTGGTTTTGTGGTATATAGGGGATCTTTCTTCCTTACAGGTTGTGTTCCTGGTTCTGCAGTGCCTGCTAGAAGGTAACGTTGGAATTTGTGTCACCACAAGCTTGCTGCCAGAAAGCTAGACGCCTGAACCTGGGTGTAGCACCCTGGGCGGCTGCCTCATAATTTCGGGTCCCCTTCTCTCCAGCTCATGACTGGAGCAGAACTGAGCACAAGATTCAGGGGACATCCTTTTGAGGCCATTAGTTTTCACTGTTGGTGCCATCTGGAATTCTCCTTGTTTGTCTGCATTGCTCCTTGAAGCCCCTCACCCTCCCTTTTATTTTCCTGTGGGCTTATCATTTGTAGCACCTCCATCTTCTGGACTCAAACCTTCTCTCTCTCTCTCTCTCTGACCTTTAATTTTCATGTGACCTTTAATTGAGATAAAATTTCAGTAGGTCAACATGTAACCCGTGCGGGGAGACATATCCATCGATGTATTCGCATCAAAAGCTATGTTCTATTCCCATTGAGGCTCTTCAAAACATGTGACTGCGTTTTTGGTTTCACAATGTTTTAAGATCAAGGATTGAATGTTTGTTTGTGCTGGAAATGATACAAAGAAGATGCTTCTGTATAGGTTATGGATTTTATTTTCCAATCACTGTTCAATTTTGACCAAATTCAAATTGTCCATTTGGAAAAGGCCTACGGAGGTTTTGCGGAGGTGGAATTCAGATCCGTTCACAATTGCCTTGGATGTGTAACCCTACGAGGAAGAAGATCTATTACTGGCAAACATTAATTCCTTTATGTTTGTGCATCTGTAGTTCAATGTTGGAATGATTTTAAGTGCAGCTGCTCATGAAAATTGGGGATGTGTTGCTAGGCAAAAGCACCAAAAGTGTTTTGTTCATTTGTCTTGTAAATTACAGTGTCTTCTCTTTCTGTTGCTCCGTAGCTTTAATGTCTGCCAGGAGATTCACAAGATTGGGATTTAACTCCACTCTTTATTTATTTATTTGTTATTTATTTGTTTTGTGTTATCGAGTGCAAAGAGCTGTTTTTAGATGAGCTCCCTCGGTGCGCTCCAAGTAGGAATCTGCGGAATGAATTTGCAATGGACTAAAATGAATGCCTAAAAGACCAGGAACACTTGAGGGTGTGTGATGGTATCCACAGTGAGGTTTATATACCGTTTTTTCTGTGAAAATGTTAAGGTGTAATTTAGCAGAGTATGCAGTTGGGTCCTTTTCATTTGCGTACGTCGGTCGTTACCTTGGTCAGAAAGTGTGATTATTTTGCTCCCTAGGAAAGGTGATTTGGCAAGGATTGTAAATTGGAGAGCCATTTCCTTATTTAATTGTGATTATAAAATAATGGCAGGGCGATTGTGGGTTCACCTTCGAGAGTTGGCGGCGATGCTTCTGGAAACTCATCAGAGAAGTGGGGTTTGGTTAACGACTGAGGGTCTCCGTAAGGATGTTTTAATTTTTGCCGATGGTTTTGCTAGATACGGATTCTAAAAGTAAGCTGTTCTTAGGTTGGACCTTAAAAACACTTTTGACAGTGTGTATCTGTGCACATACTCACTTTTTGGATCCCCAAAAATACTGTGCACATACTCTTGTGCAAGGGTCAATGGTATGTTGATCGAACCAATACTCATTCAAATGGGTGTGAGGCGCGGTTGCCTCGTTTTCCCTTTTCTCTTTGTTTTCTCGATAGGATTTCACTGGATGTGTGACCATTGCACACCTCCCCAGTGGTAATAGGTGGTGCTGTATGGTACAATGCTTTTTTTTAAACAATGATGGTGTGCATTGTCTACTGGTAACACGTCTCCTCCTCTCCTCCCCTCCCGCCTTCATTATTCTCCGTAGGTCTATCAGGTGACCTCTGCTGTCCAGCTTATCCATGACCCTTGACCTCTGTATGAAGAACCTTAAGGAAGGAAAGGTAATATGCCAGGTCTAACTGATGGTATAATATCTGCTTTTGCGTAAGTGGTTGATCTAATTAATTATTGTTGCTGGAAATGATGTATCCATTTGGAATGTGGAGCGAATGTGTGTTGGATTTGCTAGCTGTCAGATTTGACTATTAGTATAAGCAATGAGTGTTGTGTGTGTTCTCGGAAGTCAATTTGACCTGGCCGGGGCTAATAAAACCACTGGTAGCCCAAGTGATTGGATGAAAAATTTTGGAATCGAGTTTGGAAACTTGGGTATGATTGAAAGAAATTGGGAATTGAAAGTTGAAGAGGTGAACTTGTTTTTGAAAGTGTTCTTAAAGGAAGCTAGTTTTTTTTTTTTTAAGTGGCAAGTGAAGGTTGTGGTCATTATGGGTCCACTTTTTCTTGTTGCTAAGGTTTCTTTCTGAAGTATTAGGTGTGCCTACTCGTCACTTCACAGATGGGTTTAATCAAAAGTCAGCATGTTGTACTTCACAAATATATTGCACGTCTATCTGTGAATCTCAATGAGGATGTAAAAATGAAGTGAAGCACTCAAAAGAAGGATCTTTTATAACACGTAGCTGTTGTTGTCATGGCTGTGGTTTGTTAGCTCCTTCTGTATATTTTATACAAGCAAATAAAACTCGTCGCTTATATTAAGAGAGTGGGGGTGGTGGGGGAGGAAGGCAGAGAGACAGAGAGAGAGAGAGAGAGAGAGAGAGAGAGGGTGAAGATGGGAAGGGGTAAGAGAGTGGGGAAATAGAGGGAGCAAGGAGGGGTGGGGGACTGAGAAAGGGTGGAGAGTGATAAATTGGGAGGGGGGTGGAGCAAGCTTTGCCACACATCGCTATACACTCCAGGAGGTAGGTGGACAGGGAGGCTGTAAGAGTGAAGAGGATGGGGGGGGGCAAGGAGGGGAAAGTGGGGAGGGGAAGGGGGTGTTTTTGGACTTGTGTTTGGTACTATGAATTGAGGGGAAGTGGGGTGGGGGGATGGTCCTTTTTGCTGGCATAGGCACATGATTGAATAAAATGGGGTACATTAATACAGCATGTTCAAACAGGATAAAAAAGAAAAGTGATAAAAAAAATCACTTTCAAACAGCACGTACCATTTAAAAGAGATAATAACATGGGCTTCTCTTGAGGTGTGCAACTCGAACTGTGATCTCTCTGGCGGGGTCCACACATAAAATAACACCCCTCCAGCAACTGCACCCACCGCCAAGCCCAATCCCGCATCCAAACCCCGAACCTGGCTCAGGCCAAGAGACCCTCGAGCCCATCCAACCATCGCTGCAATACTTATAAACACTAAGACACGTAAGCTGTTCGTACTTTATTTAATTCAGCACATGTTTACAACCAAAATGTGATAAGTCCCAGAATCTCTCAACCCGAGCGGAATCCCAACAACTCAGACCACATAATCGAGCCCAGCAGCAGCCCTACTACCAAAAAAGTTCCCATCTGCCAACCTGCACACTCCCGACACTCCGGCCTCAAAACTCAACACAAACACCCAGACAACATACCACCTCCACACCACAAACACAACCACCTGTGGGAACTTATCAAACACCCATTGTTTATCACTTCATGAAAGTTGAAGGAGGGGTGAGAGAGGGAGGAGGGGTATTAAGAAAGTTAAATTTTGAAATTCAGCTCAGATTAAGAGATTCTAGAAGTTATCGCATTGCGGAAATGAAATAAAGTGATGAACACTGGTGTCTCTGGGCATTTATAAGCATTGTGATGTATCCATGATTCGTAAGGATGAAGATGAGACATTCGATGGATGTGAGTGAGGAGAGTGAAAAATTTTTTTGAGCACTTTGTCATTAAGAAACTGTTGCGGCCTTTTCCAAGTCAAGGCATTGTTGAGCAGGCCCCCCTAAAAATTGGTCAATTAAGATCCCTGTGAGGGACAGCAAGGTGACCAAGGATGACGCCTTGATAAAGGATAATTATATAATGCCATTAATTATACCTTCAGAAGAGGTGTTTAAATTAACCCAAACACCCAATTTTCACTCTTGCACTTCCTTGGAGTTCTCTTCATTTATCTTTATGAATAAATGGACACAAATCTTTGCTTCAAATAAATTGATTATTAACTTTTCAACGGTAATTTTTAAAAAATTATTATTCTACGACATTAGGAACCGCTACATTAAAGCTCGAGGTCCTGCTTCTTCTTCCATTCCGGAAAGACAGGCCTTTAAAACAGGCATCTTTATGATTAAATGGACACAAATATTTTTCCAAGTAAATCAATTATTAGCTTTCCAACCAAGTAAATTGATTATTCGCATTCCAACCAAGTAAATTGATTTCTAGCTTTCCAATGGTACCATTTTCATGATGCTACGACAGCAGGAACTGCTACATTAAAACTCAAGTACCTGCTTCTTCTTCTTCTTCAATAAGAAAAGACTGGCTTTTTAAACAGGCCTCTAATTAAAGGGACACAAATCTTTGTTCCAAGTAAATTGATGATTACTTTTCCAACGGTACCATTTTTATTATTCCACTAGATAACCCGTGAACCCGTTAGGTTCCCGTTGTGACAGCGGTTGATAAAAAAAAATCATTTCAAAAAAGTTAATTAAATTAATTAATTAAATTTAAAAAAAAGCTCCAGTGAACTATACCGCTGAGGTTGTTTGTATTGATCAAAATTAATAATCCCGAAGAGTACTTGACTGAATCGGGAATTGATTTTTTAATAATTATTTTTGTTGCCCGATTTTAACGAAACTTGATAATGCACACCACAGGAGAGATGGTGAGTAAGGTGGGGAAAATTTTTGACGCGATCATGTACCGTTTTTGGCTGTGTTTCAGGAACATACATACATACATACATAATATATACAAGATGAGAGTTTTATTAATATACTAGCAAAGTACCCGCCATGGGCGGGTACAGTTATCTGTTGAATGGCGCGTTGGTCCCGTCTCGATCGATGAAATTGAGAATTGACGTTATCCGGTGACCTTGACCCCGTGACCTTTGACCTTGACCTTGATCCCCCTTATGTCCGTTCCCAAGGATCACTATGCCAAGTTTCATCTCATTCCTATCCAACGGTTTGGCCTCTATAAAGGACAAACAAACATGAAAAATTGACGTTTTAGTCAATTTATGACGTCATAACTCGAAAACGGAAGTCGGAAGTGAATGTCGTCAATCAACTGTCATTTAATTTTGATTATCTGTCGAATGGCGTTGGTCCGTCTGATTGATAAAATAGAGAAATTGAAGTTACCCGGTGACCTTGACCCCGTGACCTTTGACCTTGAACTTGACCCCCCCCCCCCACATGTCGTTCCATGTCCCAAGGATCACTCATGCCAAGTTTCATCTCATTCCATCCAACGGTTCGGCCGCCTATAAAGGACGAAACAAACAAACGAACACACATACATACAAACATATTCTATTTTTTTAGTATAGTAGATAGATGACAACAGGAACCCTTCAGAAAGAAGCGTGACACATGGACGGATGGACGCTTCTCTTTTTACCCGTTGGACGGAGGCTACATTTTCACCTGGTCTGTTGGGTCGCCGAAATAGGTGACCCTATTGTCAGTAATTCTGTCAGATTGTTTGGATGTTTGTTTGGATGTTTGTTCGTTTGTCATCAACATAATTGGTAGTAAACGTGGGCGGATTTTGACCAAACTCGGGTGGTAGGTACATCTTATGACCTCGTGCTTTAGAAATTGTGATGGTTGCTTGGGATGCTTTGGTTCCCTAGCAACAACGAAAAACCTTCAAAATCGGTACCGTTCACGCGAAATCAATTCCGAAAGCCATTATCCACGTAGGGTTATGAAATTCGGCACGAATGATTACAGGTGATGCTCTATCAAATATATTCCGGTTTTTGTGATATATGGAATCTTTACCGCCAGCGCCCTACAATTAGGGTATCGCGAAAATTGGGGAAAATTGAAGGCCCCCTAGCGACCAGGTGAGTGCATCGATACGAATGAAACTTTGCAGGTTCATGGTACTCAATAAGTACTACAACTTTGCCTTAGGACATATTGACCGATTTCGCTTAGGTCAGGGGTCAAAGGTCAATTAGTGCAAAAATCGATAACATGCGTGAGCTGGAGGTGGCTTCGCGCCAAATGCTACTCCTCCTTGGGTTATGGTCGGATGGTCATGAAAATTCACACTAATCGTCTGGAATACATTGTGCACAAACGATCGAGCCGGATTTTCGATTTAGATCTTTGTTCACCCACAGCACCCCTCGAACTTTGGGGATTTCCGATTTCAAACCGCATTTCGGTACTTTTCATTCAATAGGATACCGAGTAGTTAAAGTAGATGGAACTGGATGAGATTTGATATGCATAATCTTAAGGTGATTCACTATCCGCTATATGACATCCATTTTGCTCTATATCTTATAGTTGTCATGCTCGCGACCATCGCCGCTACCGGCTTGTTTGTTCTGTTTGTTTTGTCTGTGAGCAAGATTCTCTCAAAATATTTTGGACGGATTCCGATGAAATTTGATAGACAGGTTGGGTGTGTGACAAGGACAAATCGATTAGGTTTTGGTGAAGATCTGAATCCGGATCTGAGAATTTTTTTTTAGTGATTCTTCACCATTGAGAAATCGGGCCAAAACAATTATAGCACAATATCTCAAAAGGTTATTGATGCATTCCGCCGAAACTTGGTGGACAGGTTGGGAGTGCCGCTAGGAAGATGTGATTCGATTTTGGCGCAGATTTGAGTCTGGAGCCGGATATGAGAATTATTTAATTTTTAAGTGATTCTTCATCATTGAGAGACCGGGCCAAAAACTATATATAGGATGATATTTCAAAAAGTTATGGACGAGTTACGACAAAGCTAGGTGGATGAGTTGGTTAGGTGACAAGAACAAGCCGACTAGATTTTGGTCAAGGTCCGGATGCACATCTGGCCTTTCAGTGGGATACAAAACGTAAACTGCTCAGCCTGGCAGAGGTATGTGCTCTATAAAGTTCCGTTCTAGTTAGTAATAGATTCGCATGCATTTCAAGGGTGTCCCCAAAACTATGAAGTTGTTTTTTTCTCTCTTTTTTTCTTTGTAAGCCCAGTTTCTTTAAACCCTTGGAGTGAGTCCGTTGTAAAAGTGAACTGGCCGGCAGCTGATTTTCCCTTGCGTGTTGCGGGGTTGCTGCTGTGGCTTTACATCTGAATTTGGTTTTGGACAGGGAAAATGCATTGTATCAGTTGCTTTATTTCAATATGGACCGAATGCTTTGTCATCTTCACTTTGACTTGTAACACCTCATGCATAGTTCCCACTCCACCCTTATGAGAATATTAAGAAGACCTTCACGAGCCGCAGCCTTAAACATGTCTACCTGCGGAGATTTAAGGATTTAGTCTCGTCTCAAATAACGATAGTTGTTGTGCAAACGAACACGTAGGACAGAGGGGGAAATGTTCCGTAATATGGGTTTATTTTTCTTACACCGAGTCCGATGTGGCATGGTTGTTGTTAGTCTTGTAACCTTCAGGTTTTCTTTGTTCAAGGCATGGTCCTGCTGTCACTGCACTTTGTCCTTACGTCAGTTAACACAATGTTGGAAACCTCATCGCATATTGTTTGGGTTTGTGACTTTGTGTAGAGGGCTGAGAGTATTGTTTGCACGAAATGGCTTAATAAGATTGGTTTGTTTGCTCAATTATCCTTATGTATCATTCTTCACAGGATTCATAGAACCCCCGGGGCTGCTTTTTGAAAAAGGGTCTTTCGGCAGGTTGTGAGTTCTGCAAAAGAGGCATTATGGAAACAAAGGTGTTTAGCTGTTTTCGGTCATGCGGTGTGGGGATTCTGCCTCTTTATTGCACTTTTCATTAAGGAGGCCTCTATGAATTGTAAGAGCAGAGGCAAACAACGTGCATGGGAAGGGTGATGATACGGAGGGTTGTTGTTTACTTAGCTAAGGAGTGCTCTGGGTTTGGTGCAACACAATGTATTTGATGTTGTTTCATGATTCATTTTTTTCCTTTCCATGTTTTCTTTTCTTATTTTTTTGTTACTTAATAGCCATGGGTTGATGACCTGTTGGTGCTTGGGTAATGCTTTGGTATGCCGTGTACGGTGTTTGCTCTGATTTGTTTATTGTACGATTTTTCTTGTGATAGACCTTTTAAAATATAATATCATTAAGACAGAAACAGCTCAGCTCCTTGTATGACCATACATTCTGTCCTTAGGGGCAAGGCATGCGAGTGTATTTCCTTGATGAGATTTTCATGACTTGGCTTCGCCATGTATTTTAGTCTTTGGGCGAAAATGAATGTGTCCCGATTTGTGATGATGTTGTTAAAAAAATTTTTAACATAAAAGGGCATTTCTCAATTGAGAAACAGTCGGCTACCATCCAGGACTGGTGTCAGTGTGAGTTTGTCAAAATCCATGTGGTCATTGCATGCTTCCTCCTTTGGTTGGTACTCTATGTTAATGACCCGTGGAAATCTCTAAGTCTTCTCCAGTTTAATCAAGTTAATCTTAGTTTAATCAATCCAGCCTCCTCCAACCCTATGCAATACGTAATAAATGCATACATAGTAAATAGATGAACCCTCAAGCAAAAAGATGGTGAATCAGGATTTTAGCAAAACATAGAAAACTAGAAGGGCATTCGGTAGAGCCCATACATCCACCAGGCTGAACAGTTTGCTTTGTCCCCCACTGTAAGCCGGATCCACATCTGGACCTTAACGAAAATCGAATCGGCTTGTCCTTGTCACTTCAACAACTCATTGACCAAGTTTTGTCAAAACTCGTCTGCAACTTTTTGAAATATCATGCTATATATAGTTTTTGGCCCTATCTCTCAATTCGTACTTCTCACACGTCAAACATGTCCACACACATCAAACATGTCCACAAAATTCCCTCCGAACCTGTCCACAACTTTTTTCAGATATCGTGCAGACAGACAGACAGGCGTGAAAACATAACCTCTGACCACCTTCGGTGGCAGAGGTAATAAAAATAAATACATTTATAATATCTTGATTGATATGTGGGATACAACAGGATCTAGTGGGATACAACAATCTTTGTATGTATAGTGTTTCTAAAACTTTCCCTTTCACCTGTAAACGATGTGTCTTTTGTCCCTCATGACTTAGATTTCTGAGTTTGGAACTTAACACACTGAGATAAAACAGTGACTCATAAATAACCCAGGAATTCAACTGGAGACAAAAGCTTATCTCTTACAGAGTGGCCCACAAAATCATTACACATTTACAATTGTGATTGAAACGTTTTCTTGTGTACAAGTAATAAAAACTTTTTTTTTTTTAATGTAAAAGGATGTAGGGATGGTGTGCATAAAAGTAATGTTGAAGCCAGTTGAAGAAGACCAGATTGGCCACCAGAGCAGAGACGGTGCCATCCCAAAAAATTGAAAAAGTTGCATCAACGGCACATACTTTCCCAAATAAAAGAGATAACAGTGAAGGCCAGATGACAAGCAGAAGGAGATATGAGGAGGATGGGAGTCGAGTGCTCTCCAGAGGGTGGACAGAGGGATGGTGGAAAAGAGGCTGCAATTGTGCGGGGAGGAGCTGTGCAATGAAGCAAGGGTTTGGAATGTTGAGCGTCACTGAGGACCCAGCAGCAAAGGCATGGTGAGACACAGGGGGAGGAGACACAGAACAAATGGGGAGGGGGAATAAGCCAGACTTATAGTCGTGGCCCAAGTGAAAACTCCTCCACAGATGGAGGGGTTGAAAATGGTGGATGATAACGGGCAGAAGGACAGAGGGGAACAGAGGGGTGAAGGAGAGGAGGATGATGAGGATGATGAGGAGCAACGAAGACTCGAAGAAGAGCTGGCAAACAAAGTAGTGGAGATGAGATTGACACCATTCGGGGAAAGGCCACAACTATACAAAATAGAAACCAACCGACGGACAACCTGGTTGGGAGAACCAACAAAGACCAAACCAACAAAGCTGGTTGGGAGAACCAACGAAGCACTCAATGGATTGATTGGTACCAACATCATCTCCATGAAAGGAACTCAACACCGTAAGCTTTGCATACTCGAAAAAATAACGGGAAAACAACATTGAAAGAAGAACAAACCAGTGCATACAGGCAGAGACAAGGCACTACCATGGAAACGGAGGCTCGAGACACACAGGGAGCAACTGAGAAAAAAGAAACAGGACAAATACAGCAATTTATTAGGGGAAATCGAAGCCCAAAGCTAATGAGGAGAATCCAAAATATAAAAAACAATTACAAAATTTGAAATAAAGACTTCTGTTACTGCCAAATGGTTGCTCAAAGCAAAATCAAAATGGAAATGATCGCAACAAAGACACAAAAATAAAAAAACTATGACAAAGTCAACAAAGGTAGGAAACAAAACTGCATATTTGAAAATAACCCAAAAGATTATATTTGAACTATGGAAATGAAAGCAAAGCATATCAAATCCTCC
>CM068957.1:117426460-117441651 GCA_035128595.1 Eptatretus atami
TCTCGGGTATTGTGATCACCTCCTTGCTGATCTTCATTTATCCAAGCATGACTCCCTACAGTCCCTTCAAAAAAGTTCTGCCAGACTAGATCTCCAGACCCTGCCCTCATCCACAATTTGCCTCCATCCTCACCACTCCTTTGCACCCTAAACTGGCTCCCCATATACGCCTGTAAACATGACCGTACTGGACTCTGTAACTTTAAAAATCCTCCAGTTTGCTGCTTCCTGAACTGTCTGTCTCTTGTTTTCTCCCACTCTCTCCCCATCTCACCCCTCTCTGCATGTACACCGCACACTTGCTGGACCCCCCCCCCCACCCTCCCAATCCTCACCCTCATCAAAAATAAATGGGGGAAAAATAGAATAAAATAGGAAAAATACAGATACAAAAAAAAAAATTCCCCTATTTTTTTCCGTATGAAAATATATTTTAAACAGTGAGTTTTGGAACAAAATAAATATGAAAAAGAGAGCAGAATATATTTTTTTTTTAAAGAGCAATTTTTGGAACAAAAAATATGGAGAAAAAATAGGAGAAAAAAAATATTTTAAAAAATTTCAGCAACCCACAAGGCTTGAAGTCAGGATACTAGGATCCTCAGCCTAACCCCTAACCACTGTAGGATCCTCAGCCAACCACCCTAACCATTTTAGGATCCTCAGCCAACCACTCCTAACCACTTTAGGATCCTCAGCCAACCACCCTTACCACTTTAGGATCCTCAGCCAACCACCATAACTATTTTAGGATCCTCAGCCAACCACCCTAACCACTTTAGGATCCTCAGCCAACCACTCTTACTACTTTAGGATCCTCAGCCAACCACCCTAACCACTCTAGGATCCTCAGCCAACCACCCTAACCACTAAGCCAACACCAGGCTATAAACAAATGTGAAAAATAGATTTTAAATAGCCAGTTTCGAACAAAAAATAGGAAATAAATTGGAGAAAAATATATCTGAAATAGGCCATTTTTGAACAAAACAAATCGTGAAAAAATAGCAGCCACTTTGTTGTAAACAACAAAGTAAAGAAAAATCGTGAAAAAATAGCACATTTGGTGTAAAACAAACAATGTAGAGAAAAATCGTGAAAAAAAATAGCAAATTTGGTGTAAAACAAACAATGTAGAGAAAAATCGTGAAAAAAAATAGCACATTTGGTGTAAAACAAACAATGTAGAGAAAAATCGTGAAAAAAAAATAGCAAATTTGGTGCAAAACAAACAATGTAGAGAAAAATAGTGAAAAATTAGCAAATTTGGTGCAAAACAAACAATGTAGAGAAAAATAGTGAAAAAATAGCAACCAATTTGATAGATGAAAACAAAGTATGGAAAAATAGTGAAATAAGTAGCAATAAAATTTTGAAAAAAAATCGTGAAAAAATAGCTCTGCAACCACCAAAATCTCCATCTTTTTGCTATTTTTGGGAGAAAAAGTTTTTAAATAGCACTGAAATACCAAAAATAGACTAAAATAGCCTAAAAATATGGGGAAATTTTTTTTTTGCTTGCTGCAAATCGACTAGAGAACCCTCTGTCCTCTGTCTCCATCCCCATTTCAACACAGTAAAACTGAGTTGATCATCAACACAACAGTTAATAATTCAACATAGTTTCTAATCATCGACTTATATAAAACATCTACCACAGTGTGTATTTCTGTGTTTGTCTGTCCCCCTTCTTAAGGGTGATTGGAGTAGGGTTTTAAAGGCCAATCTATTTCCATGACTGTACGTTCACTGCGGTCTATTTTTGAGGATAAAAAAAATCAAAAAACATTTTCCATAAAAGAGTAATCATGTCTTTTCTATGGCATTTGTAGATGGTGACTTGCAAACCGAGCCTCAATGGCAGTGTACAGAAGTGTTTAAAAAATAACAATAAATACAAGGTGTAGGGAGATGAAATTTGCTGCATGTGATGTGCATTTACATCCGTAGTTTGTCTAATTAATAAAGAACATATAAGCACATCTGACGCTAGGCCGAGGCTTCAGACTTTGTCATGCTCATGAGTCTGTGGGATGGTGGCAGCTGCAAGTAAGCTGATTTTGAGTTTTTGTCTTGTGCCTCCTGTGCCAATTTTCGTGCTGTTTGGTTCATTTTAGCTTATCTGGAATTTACATTCCGGATAAGGTATTGTCATCGTGCAGTGGCTGTCCATCCGTATGTCTATCCGTCTCCTTTTTCGACTTCTACGGCCAAAACACTGGGCCAGTCCGGCTGAAATTTGGCAGCAACATTCCTCTCGCGACTGGTAACAGGAATTGCAAAGCTCATTCCAGTCACATTATTTAAAGAAGGTCAAAATGGCCGACTTAGAAAATTCCTTCAAAAATCTTCTTCTCCAGACCCACCAGTCAGAATGCTACCAAATTTGGGTTACAACATTAGGACAGGTTCCTGATGTTAAATTGTGGAGGCCGTGCTGATCACTTGACCGGAAGTGTGTCAAAATGGCGGTCCCACAAATTCCTTCCAAAATCTTCTCCTGATCTACCAGTCAGAATGCTACCAAATTTGGGTTGCAACATTAAGCTAGGGTAGGGAGGTTAATTATTTTGCAGAAGTCATGCTGATCACGTGACCGGAAGTGTGTCAAAATGGTCGACTTAGGCAACTTTTGGGAAAAATCTTGTAAATTCCTTTAAAAATCTTCTTCTCCAGAACCACCAGTCAGAATGCTACCAAATTTGTGTAATATTGTGAGAGGGTCATGATGTTAAATTGCAGAGGTCATGCTGATCACATGACCAGAATTGTGTCAAAATGGCCTACTTGGTCAACTTTTGGGAAAATCGCATAAGTTCCTTCAAAATCCTTCTCCAGACCCACCAGTCAGAATGCTACCAAATTTGGGCTACAACATTAGGCCAAGGCCCAGATAAGCTACAGGTTCAGTGCTTCTATTTCCGTTTTTCTAGACTTGTGTTTCTGATTCTTGTTTTGATTCTTGGCTTGACTCTTGCTTTCAGATCTTTGCTTTTGTTTCTAACTTTTTGTTTCTTGTGTTTTTATACGCCCGATATATATATATATAATATATATATATATATATTATATATATATATATATATATATTATTATATATATATCGGGGCGTATTATGTGATACCGGTCGTCCGTCCGTCCGTCTGTCTCTGTCTGTCTGTCCGTCCTCCGTCCGTCGTCTGTCTGTCCTATCCTGTCCGCACTCTAACTCCCAAAGTTTTCAACTTTCACGTTTCATATTTGGTACATAGGTACAGACTGTGGAGACGGTGTGTCGCGACATACATTCGTCATCAAAAGTGGTTGCCATGGCAACCAGGATGCTGTTTTCATGTAGTAGCACAATTCTGTATATACCTTCTAGTTCTTCATAAATTGACGTGTTTGAATATATAATTGTGTGTGTGTGTGTGCGGCGTGTGTGTATTGTGTGCCACAGAGACTTTTTCGGGCGTATATTGTGCTACTTGCGCTCTTGTTATTTCTGTTATTGAGTTTATTGTAGAGATTTTGTTTTTTACCTATTTTTTAATAATAATAAAGGCTACGGCCATTAAACTGTCAAAAAGGAAACATCCCAGAAGATAAAGAAAATAGGGTAACATTTGTACATGTCGAGCTTTGAAATAATACTTATTGCTACGAAACATCATACCTTCCAATTTAATAAAATAATTCCAACCCGTCATTTTTGATAGACTTTTATACAAGTACTATATATAATTTGGTGTGTGTGTGTGTGTGTGTGTTTGAATGGTATGCACTCCTAAACCGCTGGATGGAATGATTTGAAATTTGGTGGTTGTACTTGGGGTATGCCCGGAAAGGTTTTAGTTGTTTAAAAAATTCATAGTTGCGGGGATTCGGGAGGGGAAGATAACCCAAATTCTCCATGTAAATGTGTATTGTGTAGCACCGCTCTGGTGGAAAAGTTTATTACAAGTACCCACAGTTTAGTATTGTCATAGTATCTCTGTATGAACATCTTATAGAATTGCAAACTGTTTGGCCAACTTATATACATGCTCTGTATTTTATGCACTTCTAAGCTGCTGGATGAAACAAGTTGAAAAGCGGTGGTTGTACTCTGGGTGTGCATGGGAATGTAGTACTAACTGGTCACCTCCAACTTATATTTTTCATTGTTTGTGAAAGTGGGGACTTATCATAAGAAGTGAGTGAATAATTATCTTAACTGTGAATGCAGTCTTGCAGAATGTATTTCTCTGGACAGAATAATTTGAAAACGATGTTATCCCTAAAAACTAAATCAAACTGCTGGAAGTTATACAAAACATTCTAAAATATTCCATTTCTCTATGTTACAGTATAATGAATCATCATAGATGTGGGGAAACGCATTCAAATACTGTATATGTGCTTTTTTGTGGGACGAAATGCATTGAAACTTGGTGGTTGTACTTATGGTGGGTGTGGAAATGTTCTACTAACTTGGGATGGTGACCTCCAACCTGTGTTTTTACTTTTCCCTAAAAATGTTGAAAATTTATCCTAATTTGATGCCTGTCTGTTCCTTTGTTTTGTTTGACCTAAATCCACTCCTGCGCTGCTGAATGTTTTCAAAAGTTGAGCTTGTACAGCATAACACACAATAGCCCTCCCCCTCTCCCTTCCCCCTACCTTGCAGCTCCCAGGAGGAGCAGGTGTTTCTTGTGTTATTAAAATATACACTTCACCCCAGCTTCACTAAACTGTTGAGGAAAGTGACCCTCAACCATCTGTCACATTACTGGCCCTCACTGCTTAAGGACAAACAAACTTCTACATAATGAATCGTAAACATGCCTCACTGCCATGTTCTTAGAAAATAATTTTCTTCATTGCACTTATAATTTTGAGTTACATTCATTGCAACTGGTCTGTACTTGCTTGTCTGCTTGTCCTTTTCATATTTACATGGTTTAAAAATGTTCTTTTATAAAATGATAAATTAGCTCTTTATAATGTAAGACGTTTACTGGAATATTCCCAGAGCTAAGCTGCTTCACCAACTTAGGGACTGGCAGGATACTCTCGAGTCTAGAGGTATGCACACTGATCTCTGAGCTGTCTAGCCTGGGTTTGAATCTCGACCCAGCTGTAAACTGTCATCCTGGGGTGTCGTAGGCAGGGCAAGGCATCGATGTTGGTGCCATCCATCGGAAGGACATAATATACATGGGCCCAAAAACGTTCCTTGTCTGACTCTGACCCCACAATAATATGGGAATAATTGCTGCCATTAAAGTAGTAGTAGTAGTTTTGTAGTAGGAGTAGCAATAGCAATTTATATTGTTGTAGTCGTCGGACTCATCTCAGTTGCCCTGTCCGAATCCCGCCAAACTGTGTGAAAGCAGTCGCTCCAGCCAACTGATTCTGGTGCTCCGATCAAGTTTCTGGGCCTGTTTGCCTCTACCGTACTCAAGTGGAATGTCCAAACCAGTCAGGCAATGTGCTACCCGGTACCATGCGCCCAGTTACCCTAATTAGCGATCCTAGCGGAGATAGCGGGATGCAGGCACGTTTCGTACGGGGTGCGAATCACCGAAATCCTCGCTGTCCTTTGATGGACGTACTAGCCAATATAATTTGTGATCAGGACATTTGAATTACCCAGAGACCAAGTGAATTTGTAATGGTGTATTTACAACAGAAAGGGCAGAAATACAAGAGAAGCAATACCAGTATTTACAATATCCCATACATGCTCCGAGCATCTAACGAACAGTAGCTCCTTAAAGGGGAATCCAAGTGAAAAATTTATTTTCTGAAAACCATTAATCATGCTCTAATTTGAAGGGAAAAAATTTGAAGTTTTTTTTTTGTTGCCAATCACAGGGTCGATTTTCGATTTTGCTTGTGACGTCACACCTTGAACCCACCTTGATCCAAATGGCAGTTTACATGGAGAAGCTGTGTATTTCAAGCTAGGATTCAGATACTGATTCCATCATCCGTCATTAGCAACTCTGAAGGTTCTTGGTATGTTGCAACTGGGATTTTGAAGGAACTATAAGAGACAAAATTAGTGATGGAAATGCTTTCAGGGGAATTATGGAGCAGAATCGTTTCAAACCTTATGCGAGTGGTTCAGACGAAGATGGCCATGTGGAGGTGTTCGTGATAATGAAAACGTCGGTCGCATGTTCATGACAGATTGGTAGGTTTTGTTTTTCCATTCACTTGACGGTTTATAAGGGATTTTGTATTAATTGATAAATCAATTATATTACTCCAGCAAAAATACCTGTCATCGCCCGACAGCCGACACTGCCCAGGCACACTCGGACATCGCTGACAAAATGGGCGATGAATGCTTTGTCCCACCATTGCATGCTAACCAAGTGTCCTGTATGTTATGGGATAATCCCATTTAATACTTTCCTGGGATGCCATTTGTGTCTGTGGTTGTGCCCGTTCCGTTCCATGTCTGTCGTGTCATGTCCATGCCAATGTCCTGCCCCAATGGACGGGGGAGTGGTTCTCAGGGGTGGGTGGTGTGAAAGGGAGAGTGGTGCTTCGGTGGAGGGGTGTGGGATGGTGGTGGGTACTGTTAGGATGATGGTTGATGGGGGAGCCAGCAGATGTAGTGAAGTGAGATCGGTCATTGGCGGGCCAACACGGGTGTTAAATTCACAGCTCAAATTGTCGATGTACATGTGCTGGTAGCTGGGTAGAGATGGTCTTACAGTTTTGAGTGATGGCTGTTTCTTCCACTTAATCGTGGGTATGGCATCCTCTCTCAATCGTGGTGGATAACCACAAGATCTCGCCATCTCTGTTGTTTCATAACAGTTCTCTGTAACATGTTCTAAGCACAAAAGCGAACATTTTCTCGGCCCAATCCACACTTGGGTATTTCGGACAAACCTCGTCCAATTTCTGACAAACTTAGTGTCTTTCGGCCATTGATGTAGCATGAAACCATCTCGGTTTGCATTACTACACAAGCACCAAGGACACATCGACTCGGCGCATTTGTGGAAAATCGAAAATTAATCGCCGTTTGAGTTAAATCATCCCGTGATGTAACCCGTATACAGTATGGATCTGGTCGTTGACTTCTAAGTGTGACACCATGGCTTAGCGTGAAGAAGAATATTTTGACTTTTAATCGCAAAATTACTTACTTTATAATTCGTAAATTGGAAAAAGACACATCATATCTATTTTGTAGGCTATCAAGGGATAGATTAGCATCGAGGTAGTCCCCTTTAAGTATCTTTGCGTTTGGGTTCCCCTTTAAGTATCTAATCCATAACGGGACCCATGTACATCACCGCAGAAAGGACCAGAAGAATGCCCAGACTAAAATGCCGAAGGCTGTGCCCGATGGGACACAACTAACTCCAAGTCGAGATGCTCCCCGGCAGGAAAACAGTTAGTGCCTTATAAGCTTGGGCCAGCAGGATGGAGGGCCGGTCCGGTCGCTACCTGGGGTGGGGCCTTTGGTGGAGGAAGCACATTCTGTAGGTAGGGGGCATGTTGTGCCGATGGAGAAAACCGAAGCTCATGCGCAGCTCTGTCTGTTGGTTTTGGAGCATCTGTTCCCCCAGGTTACCACTCCCTTTTATAGTTTTAGCCTCACATCGAGGACCACCGGCTCACTAGCCTCACCCCAACCCCCCCCCCTGCTGCAAAATGGCCCGGGGCCGAGTGCATGGGTGGGGCAGCCCACCATGACCTTTTACCCAGATTGGTGGCGTGCTTTCTGTCATCATGGCGGCATTTTTCCCTGCTGATGAGGCCTGTTGGATCATTCCAAAGGACATTTAATACGGATCACAAAGTGATAAAACATGAAAAGGGTATCAAGGGAAAGTGTTTTAGACACACACACATGTGGGGAGGGAAGACAACAGCTTTCTATACACATAACAGCACATATCTTGATATCACAATAAAATTACCTCACGCATATTCGAACACATGCAATAAAGGAAATTACTCTCGCTATACTATGCAATGTTATCCCCTACAAGGCATTTCCCACAACAATATGTATGGCTACCCGATGTTGTAATATTGTAATTTATAAGGTTTGGGGTTGTCATGCCACAGACGCAGTGCAAAGTGGGGTTAAGCAATTGGTTCACTCTGTCTGTGTATCAGTCTATTTCTATGATCGAGGAACTACTTGGGTTCAATTGAATTTCATGTTTTGAATACTGTGGAACACGAATCAGAACATGAATCTGAACATGAACCTTCAGTTTAGCAGTACTTTGGCTCTGAATTTGGAAAATTATATGGAATCTCGTTCTGAACACGCATGTGCAGATTGGAGTAAGGTAATTGTTTTTGCCTACCTGTCTGATTGTCTGGCAGTCCAACAAAATTTAAAGTGATTCCAAACAGGAAACTTACTGTTTTTACGGATGTCATAAAGGACACAAACAACAGGCACAAATAAGTAACATAATGTGTTAACTAAGGTGGTGAAAAAGAGAGTTCATCAGCGGTACTGCTGAATATATATATATATATATATTTTTAAATCTATAGCCTTTAAAAACTTTAATTTTATTTAAATTGAATTATATTGTGATGGTTGTGGCCAGGGCTTGGACTGAACCAGAGCAGAGTTTTGAGAGCCTGTTCCCCAGAGACATTTTTCCCTTCGTTTCCTTAGACTGCACCACTCTTTTTCTTGACATTTTACCTCCGTTCTTTCTTCTACGTGGATTTGCATGCATTTACACGGCCTCTGTGCATTGTTTCAGTACCTGGGATAGATCACAAACCCTCCAGTGACGCCATCGGCACACTCACCCCTGGAATGAGGCATCCCGGGGCCACGCAGACCAATGCATGGGACGGACGGAGCCGGAAGAGATGCGAGAGTACGAGTCGAGGTGACGATCGCTTCCACAGAAGCAGTCGAAGGTTCGCTGGGGGAGGTGCGTTTCTTTCATCACCTCATTTGTTTCTTCCTCAAATCTAAATGTCTTGTCACTCTTACCCTCCTTCATTTGGGTGCCCAGGATCCATGTTTCGTTTACTTGTGCTAAGTGAATGTTCCAACTTTTGCCGTGTGGTCATGTTCGTGAAGTCCCAATAGAAAATGTATATGTGTGTTTATTGTGCTATATATGTGTTTGAACTCTTGTAATTTCATGTCTGATCTCCCTCACCATTTTCTGAGGTAATGCCATTTTATCTCCTTTGCATTTCTCCTCATCATTCCTTTAATCATTCCTCCTCCTCCCATCACTTTCCGCTCTTTCGATTGTCTTGCATGCTTTGTCGTACATTGTTGAAGTGTTGAATATGTCCTGATTTATCCTACTTGTTGTCGGTCCGAATAGCGTTCTCGGTGGACAATTGGTCCAAGTTCCCAATGGTAATGGTAGCCCACGTAAAGGGCACGCGGCATTGGTTCGCTCAGCCAAATTAACTGCCGTGTAGTTGCAGGCACAATTCCCCATCTGCCACGCTGAATTCACTGGCATGGTAAAGCGACTTTGAGCATGAGGATCCAGCCAAAGTTAAGGGTTGCAGTCGGAATTCGTGGTCTCTCAGGACATGCCGCTTTCTTGGAGTTATCCAGAGGCGATCAATGCTTTCTTTGGACAGTGGGATTGAGAGTTGGCCTTCAAAATTTGCAGATGATACTCGGGTTGAAGATATGGTAAACAGTACAGAGGAGGGTGATCGGATTCAAGAAAGTCTGGATACTTTAAATGATTGGACAAAAGATTAGCAGATTCAATTTAACATCAATAAATGTATTGAGCTTGGCACGGATAAGAATAATGAAAGTGGAGATTACACCAGTAATAGGCATCCACAAGCATCCTTCACCATGTCGTGGAATGATGGCCGAGGCCTTCACTTTGTTTCTTCTTCCGCCCTCATTTTTTCACCTTTATTCCCTTTTAAAATCCGTTTTCTCCACAACCGCTTGAGTGATTGACATGAATTTTTCAACATACGAGTGATTACCCATGGAGATGTTTTGTTTTTTTAAAAGCAAAGTCACATATGATTGGATGGAAAATGTTGCCGGTGTTCCAAAAAGTGTTTTCTGTCAGCATGGATTGCAGGGTGTTTCACGTATCAGGAATAAACGGCCTCGACTTCGCTTCATGCGACCTTGGCCGATTGATGCCGATGATTG
The DNA here is from genome assembly GCA_035128595.1 of Eptatretus atami. NCBI lineage: Eukaryota > Metazoa > Chordata > Myxini > Myxiniformes > Myxinidae > Eptatretus > Eptatretus atami. The sequence goes on from CM068957.1 coordinate 117,436,581, forward strand.
AGAGATATGGCCAAAACCAATAAATAGCATGATATTTCAAAACGTTGTGGACTGATTTGGACAAAATTTGATGGACATGTTGGGTGTGTGACAAGGACGAATATATTCAATTTTGGTGAAGATCCGGATGGAGATCTGGCTTATGAGTGGGTTCAGTGTTTAGCCTGGCAGAGGTATGCGCTTTACCGAGTGCTGTTCTAGTTTTAGGAAGGGAATAAATTATAAATCAAAAGAGGTAGTGTTAGAACTCTGAGGTAGTGTTTGAATAATCAAAATAACTCTGTACTGGCATTTAGTGAGGCCCCATCTGCAATATTATGTTCAATTTTGGTCGTTATGTCTGATGAGAGGGTTCAGCATAGAGCAACGAGATTGATTCCAGGCCGAGCTAGACTAAGCTCTTTGAGGAGTGGTTAGGGTGGCCATTTGTCCAGTTTTATAGGGGATAGTCCAGTTTTCTGCTCCTTTGTCCTCTGTCCTTTTTGATACAAAACCAGATACCCTTTATTTCCGCTATTTTCCTCTTGAGCCACACAAGCTTTTGACACACAATTTAGCATTTGATTGTTGGTTTTCATTGGTTCATATATTTCTCATTTAATTAATGCCTCATTTGTATTGATCCTGTGAATGACAACAAAGATCCCATTTGTCATGTTTCCGAATGACGTCTGCGTCATTACGTTACAGTTGTAGCTATTGTGTGACGCAGTTAAACATCTGCTGTTTCCTAATGACGTCTTTACATTATGGTTGTTTTTTGATGTTGCTGAAGCGTAAGATATCCTTCAGCTCAGAATGGTCCAAAGAACATGATTCATGAACAAATACATGTACATTCACCCTCTTGGGGAGCAAACAACTTCTGAATGATGCCAGAGAAAGATATAAATATAAACACCGGTGGATCACAGAATTATGAGCACACATTTCACTTTTTGCGAGTTTTTATAACTGTAGTTGTAATGAATTATCACTAAATTTAGTTAAAAACTAAACAAAACACTGTGCAGTAAATATAACTGGCCTCTATTCTTGAGGTCCCTTGGTAGCCAACCAAGGTGCGGCTGAAGGAACATGACCCTGGTCAAATATATATATATATATATTGGGGAAAAATAGGAGAAAAAATAGGAAAAAAATTTTCAAAATATGTTTTTTTCCAATTTTTTTCCACATCAAAAAATAAATTTCAAATCATGAGTTTTGGAACAAAAGAATCAGAAAAAATTAGGAGAAAAAATATTTTAAATAGCCAGTTTTAGAACAAAAATAAACAGAAAAAAATAGGTTCTGTTCTGCCATATGACACTTGGCTGCTGAGTAGCTGTCATTTCTTAGAAGCACAGCTGTGCCACTAATGCTGTGCCCCTCTACCAGTGCATGTACTCATTTTGTTGACCTCAGAAGGATGACAGACTGAGTCAACCCCACCTGGTGTTAATTCAGTAGCCAATGGGGCTTGAATTCAAGACCCTAGGATCCAAAGCCAGCCATCCTAACCACTAAGGTCACACCAGGCTATTAAAAAGGTGAAAAACAGATTTTAAATAACCAGCTTCAGACCAAAAAATAGGAAATAAATAGGAGAAAAATATATTTTAAATAGGCTGTTTTTGAACAAAACAAAGAGTGAAAAAACAGCAACCACTTTGGTGTAAAACAACAAAGTATAGAAAAATTATTGCAAAAATAGTAGTAAATCTGGTGTAAAAACAAAGTGTGGAAAAAAACTTACTGAAAAAAATAGCAACCACTTTGGTGTAAAACAAACAATGGAGAGGAAAAATAGTGAAAAAATAGCAGCAAATCTGGTGTAAAATAAACAAGGTCCAGGAAAATGGTGAAAAAATAGCAGCAAATCTGGTGTAAAACATCAAAGTATGGAAAAAGAAACATAGTGAAGAAATAGCAACCACTTTGGTGTAAAACAATGTCGAGAAAAATAGCCAAAAAAAAAACATGCAGGCAAATAGTGAAAAAAATAGCAACCATTTTGGTGTAAAACAACAATGTTGAGAAAAATAGTGAAAAATATCAGCAAATCTGGTGTAAAAAAACAGTCAAGAAAGTAGTGAAAAAAAAAGTTGATGAATGGAATGGTCTCCAAGAAAGTAGCAACCAATTTGGTGTAAAAAAACAAAGTATGGAAAAAAGTGAAAAAATAACAACCACTGGTGTAAAACAAACAATTATGAAAAATAGTGAAAAAATAGCAGCAAATCTGGTGTAAAAACAAAGTATGGAAAAATAGTAAAGAATAGCAACCACTTTAGTGCAGAGCAAAGTCCAGAAAAATAGTGAAAAATAGCAGCAAATCTGGTGATAAAAAAGCAATAAAATGTTGAAAAAAAAAAGTCCAGGAAAAATAGTAAAAACATTGCACTGCAATCACCGAACTCTCCAAAATAGTAAAAAAAATAGGAAAGGAAAAAAACTTTTTGCTATTTTGGGGAAAAATAGTTTTAAAACAGCACTCTCTCTATCGAGTGCAGCCTGTGGCTGCTGGTTGCATCATTGGTTGGGACGCAGCTTTGCTGCTGATGCAGTGTCCCCCTTACCAGTACACTGGTACTCATTTTGCTGACCTCAGAAGGATGGCAGGCTGAGTCAACCTCCTGGTGTGTATTAATTCAGCGGCCAACGGGGCTTGAACTACAGGACCCTCGGATCCCAAGCCACCACCCTAACCACTAAGCCAACACCAGGCTACAAAATAGCACTGAAATCCCCAAAATAGACTAAAAATAGCCTAAAAATATGGGAAAAATATATTTTTGCTTGCTGCAAATCGACTGGTGGGGGGGGGGGGACTTTATCAATATGTTAAAGTTGCTGGATTTTTTTGTCTGTTTCTCTCTTTCCACCCATTGGTTGGACAGCTGACCTGACTCCACCCATAATTGAACCTCAAAAAAGGAAAAAAATCGAATGATACATCTGCCATTTTTAATCACCACTTGACTTGGGCCTTATGGGCTTTAGGCCTCTGGTGGCATTCGGAGAGTAGAGTTAATGCATGGAATGGTCTCCCTGGAAAGATGGTGGCAGCAGAAACAGTAGCTTGGTTTAAACTAGAATTAGATAGGTACAGAGAAGCATTGCCGATTGAAGGGTACATAGATATTGGCAAAGTTGTCCAGGCTTGGTGGACCCAATGGCCTCCTCTTGCATTGAGGCTCCTTGTGAAATTTGCTTCCCATAAATTGTTTCCCAGCCAAATTGCGAACCCATTGGTAATCTCAGTGTGCTTTGTAAGCATCACACGCTAATGTGTGTGCTTTCTCGATGGGTGCTGATAAGAGTCGTTATTATGGTGAATACGTACCAGTCAGATCTCAATTCGAACAGAACATATGCTCATTTTCAATTACCTTGAGACACTTTTAAGTGCATTACAGATGAGTGAGATAGCTTGTTATAGTCTTTCTGTCTTCCACGACTGTGCCAGATGGTATGGGTGTGTGTGTGTGTGTGTGTGTGTGTTTTCAATTAGGGCTGGCTGGACTGGTCATTTAATGGTGAAACTATGATACATGTTTGTAGTTTCGTATCCCTGTAGGTTGCAAGTCCTTTGGTGCAGTGAAAGTGCCTCAAGGACAAATGCTTGAAGGCAATCAAACAGGCCTGAGCCCTGTGAATGGTTATGGCAGGGACTTGTAAGTTGGCCAATGAACCAGCACACAATGATCCTTGCTTGTGGAAGACACTGTAGAACCTTTAACGACTACCACCAATGATGGCAGACAGGATATCAGCTTAACATCCCATCTGATGGATGGCGCACTCATTGATGCAATTACTCTGCTTGGAAAGCATCGGAGTTACAGTTTATAGTCGTGCCAGGGATCGAAACCAGACAAGACATATCAGGCAAATGCATGACTTTTGAGCTCTCCTGTCAGCCCCCTGACATAGAGGCACCTGCCTTTTGTGTGCCTGCCATGTCCTACCTTGTTCTTCTTCAAAAACTATGCCTCAACTCTGAATTAATTATTCCCAATCTTAAACATGCAGAATTACTATCTCAGTTACATCAATGGGATATCAAGTTTCCTACTTATATGGAACACAGCAAACAATATATATTTTTCGTAAGTTAATTAAAAAAAAAATCAAAACCATTTCAAAGCAATCAAACCAATTTTCTACAGCAAGTCAGATATTTTTTGAGATTGGATGAATCACTAGTCTTACTGGGGAAAGCCTGTGTTGATCTGTGTCCGAAGACAGGTAAACAATGGCTGAAATCAACAGGACTTTGAATGAGGTATACTAACCTCAATCACCGTCCAGTTGATTATCCATTGTTCTATCTCCAGACAGAGTCAAGTGTTGGAATTTTTCCATTCATATGACAAAACTTTTTTTCTTTATAAGAGTGAGGCTCATGTAGAAGAGCAAAGTATAACTGATAGTGTGACACATTTCAAGTGAATCTTATTCTTCCAGCATATGGCAGCTTGACTGCCGGGTAGCTATCATTTTGTTGAGATGAGACTATGCCGCTGATGCTGCGCCCCTATACTACTACACGGGTACTCATTGTGACGACCTCGGAAAGGCTGAGTCAACCCCACCTAGTGTTAATTCAGTGGCCAACGGGGCTCAAACTCAGGACCCCAAGATCCCAAGCCAGATCAACTGAATGAACGAACAGGAAAAGAAGAGAGGTCGTTGGTTTCATTGAAATCCGTTAATTCATTCTCAAGTTATCAGACAAACAGACAGACAGACACGGACGGCTCCTTTTATAATATTGTTAGGTAGGTCGGCCACCAACCGACCCCTCTGAATGGAGCCGCAAGTCGAGTCGGCCCGACCGATCGCCCGGAATATAGATCGCCGCCGGATAACTCCGAGCGACGGGTCCTTGTACAAGAACGAAATACGCCAATGGGCAGACCACGTGGGGTAGGGTCGATTGCCAATCTTCAATGTACCTGAATACCCACGTGATCCAACTACCGGGGTATTCCACCCTCGACGGAACTCATACGTAACAAGCCGCTGAGGCGAGCCTGTCCCGTGCGCGATTCCGAGCGGCTTAATCGCCGAGAACCGTCGGTCC
>CM068957.1:117441676-117462738 GCA_035128595.1 Eptatretus atami
AAATGCCCCCTTTTACGGCAAACCAACGGCTTTCTAACTCCCAACACACGAAATGCTCAGCAATGAAAGAATCGACGCGACGAGCTGAAAACATTTAACAATTAGGGTATTTATTAATAATAATGGGGAACTAGGGAAGAACGTAAGAGCAGAACTATACCGACTATACGAAATGCAATGCAAACATTTACAGCACAAAAGCATTTAACAATTTCCTACTTATTAGACGGGCCACGACACACGTACGCACACACACACACCCAAGAAATGGTGGCTGATGCCTAATAACGAGCACCAGCTCGGAGGACAGTGAGCTGAAACCCAGAACCTATCTCGAACCTCTCCACCTCGTGTGGTCTTCAAGTTGTCGGACCCGGGCTCCAGCGAGAGTGAGTTGGATCCAATCGCCGTGAGCCGCGATCCTTCCCGAGCTCCCGCGAATCCTCCCGCGCTTCTCAACACGTGCTGTGAGAGCAGGCGCCGATCCTTCCCGTCGATGCGTCGCTTCCCCGAGGAACCACCTCCAATAAGAGGTCGATGAGTCACACCAAGCCGGGAACCAAGCGGAGAACAAAGAGCTCCATGAACCAAGAAGAAGAAGAAGCCACCATTCGCAGCTCGAGCCGAGCAACCGGCTCAACCTTCTTCCAAAACAAAGCAGCTCTCCAAAAAGCCTACCGAGCCAAGCAGGACCCGAAGCTCTGCTGAACAACTCCTCTGCAGAAGCAAAACGCTTCCGAAAGCCTCAACCCTAACCCAAGCCAACAGGACCCGACGGCCTGCTGAACGACCACTCCCCCACTCCACTCCGAACACGAATAAAGAAATGATCTCCTCTTTATCATTCTCCACCCCTCCCCCGTGCCCGGCATGACTCATGCCCTCGTGATCCATCCCCGCTCAACCATGGGTGGGAGGGAGTTGTTGACGTCATGAATCACGGGACGGCAGGTGGTTCTTCTCTTTGCAGAAGAGGGGGAGGGACGTCTCCATTGTTCGCTCCCTAACTATTAAATCGATCCGCAGCGATCTAATCGATTTCTGAACATTTAAACAATGAAAGGTGAGCTATCTAGGGAACAAGCACTTATCGACATAGCTGACTAAAGGAGCCTGTATGTTGTGTGCAATCGAATTCCCAAATTCGTAACAATATAGATGCAGTTGATATGACTGACTGCTTTATCGATGGAACAAAGGATTGTACGTTAAATGTAGGGAGATATTGTTCCATTTGTCCTGTGCATAGTGGCAGATAGATTTATTTTTTGTAGTTATTGAGTGTTTTTTGAAGAGTGTGGAGGTTTATTGGCAAGGTTGAGTTTGGTGATGATAGGGATGTGGTCAGAAGGAAGTCGTGAATTGTATTCCATGACATCGTTGTGGCTAACAGAGGAGGCGTAGTGTAAGGAAGTGGGGTTGTCATTATCTCGTCTTCGACGGAGTCGAGATGAGCTGTTAAAGCCATGACGATGGCCGTCCTTCAGTCCATCCTTCCGCCAGTCAGTCAGCAAGTCATGCAGAGGGTCCATTCACATTTATACGATTTTCCCTACTACTCCTAGGCAGCTTGATGATGATTCACGACATCGATGGGCAAAAACGAATGGAGTCCATTTTCTTTAATTTCCATCCAGGTGGTGAGACAATTAGCTAATTAACTCAAAAAATAATCTATTTTGCCCGAGCGACTTGGGCAGTACATTCAGCCATATTGTCAAAAATTCCCAGCCGGATCCTATGAAAACTGTCGGAGAAGATAGACTTTGAATGAACCCTGGTCGAAAACAATAAAAAAACGAAGTCGTTATATCTCAGAGACTATGAGTCAGATATACATGAAACTGGTATGGTAGATTCATGGTATGTCCTAGTTATGTGTGAGAAAGAACCGTTGCTATGGATGCTTTTGTTGGCTAGTAACGGCTGAAAAACGACTAAATTCGACTTGATCGACTACCCATGTCCACCTACCGGCTTGTTTGTATGTCAATCACATACCAAGAGATTCTGTCATCTCACAAGATGTTTTGTTGTTTAATTTAAACCTCTTAAATTACCGTCTTAATTACCCTCAGCAGAGGAGAGGATATTACAAATTTAAGGCCCTAACATCTCTTAGATCCCCAAAAACACCTTACACCCTAATATCTCTTTGACCCTTGGCCCTTTACACCCTTTATAACTTGAAGACTCGAAAGAACCTTAACACCATTAAGATCATTAAGACCCTTAAGACCCTCTTATCACCTAATGCATAACAACTATGACCGCTCTCCATCGGGACAAGCATCAGTCCCAATTAGGATTATATATTTTAATTTGATCCTGGGGGGGGGGGGAGTCTTGTAGGAGAGTTGTGATTCTTTAAGATGGCGAGTTCATTTATTGTTCCAAAATGAAGTCGAGCTTTTCATATCATTTGTTGGGAAGAGAGCCAGGATAGGTCTTGGCATTGAAGTCACCAGTTAGTATTAGTTGGGGTTGTTTTGCAAGTTTTTGAGAAGGGTTTTAAATGCTGGTGGACAAGAGCTTGAAGGTCGTATGGACATATTATTATGTTACAAATAGTTTTGTCTATTTTGACTGATGGAAAGAATTCAGTGGTGTTGTCATTTCGTATCAACTGTTTTGTGTTATTGGTTGTGTTCGGAAAGGGATTATATGGTGCACAAGAGTGAGTCCACCACCTGCACTATTATTCTTCTTCCGGTAATAAACCGAGCTCTCAAGGAGCATTATAGGTTCAGGACTTCGATTTATTAACTCCACCACTGAAGGTGAAGGAGGTTGTGTTTTCACCCCTTTCTGTCTGTATGTCTGTATGTTTGTTTGTTTGTCTGTTTGTTTGTGGAGGATATCTCAAAAAGTTGTAGATGGATCTGGATGAAATTTTGTGGACACGTTGGGTGTGTGACAAAGACGAACTGTTTAGATTTGGTGAAGATCCAGATCCGGATTTGATAATTTTTAAAGTGATTCTTCACCATTGAGAAATCGGCCAAAAACTATATAGTACTGTATAGCATGATATTTCAAAAATGTATTGGGCGCGATATGTTCTCAGGATCAGGCATTGCGTGGCGGAGGTATGCTCTCCACCGAGTGTTTTCTAGTTGGATTTGGGTCTATCTAGTCTATTGTTTTGTTATTATGTTATTATTTTATTGTTTTGTCCATCTAATCTAAAGACTATTGTTGGGTCTATCTTGTCTAAGTACAGTGTAGTTTGGGAATCTATGTGAAGATTGTTGAAGTGGTAAATTTAGATTGTTGTATTAGTGTCAATATTATGTCTTTTTAAAGTTTTGTCATTCTGTAGCCTTATGTTGAATGTCATTTATGTTGAACTGTAAGAATTTAATTTGAGCTTATTATGGTTGGGTGATGTGAGTGTATGTGGAGTTTGGGTGTAGTTTGTCAGTTGGGAAGGGAGGGTGAGGGGATGAGAGAAGAGTGAGTGTTGATGAGTTTGCAATCACGTGTCTATTGTGGGTTGTGTAGGTGTAGGGAAGTGAGTGTAGTGCATTTTTGATGTGGCCAATTCTAGCAGCTGTGTCAATTCAGTCGGTAATGTCTTCTGTGTGGGCATGTTGCATGTTGGGCAGATGTAGATCTGTGGTTCAGGATTGAGGTCTGCAATGGCCTGCAAAAGTATTCACCCCCTCAAAGTTTTCACATCTTGATGCCCTGAGCTTACTTCATGATGCTTTAAATCAAACTTAATATATGGAGTCTTCACAACCTACTCCAAAGTGATAAAGCTAAAAAAAAATGCAGATAAAATGTGAATAAGTTACATTAACAGAGAAAATCAGATGATTTTCAGTTGCCCAAGTAGCCACTTATCTCAGGAGTTTCAAGGTGCAACTCACTTGGTCAATCAACAAGGCAAACATGAAGACAAATATGAAAGCAATGAGCTTTCCAAAGACGTCAGACATAAAGTGGTGAAGAAGTACCGCTCAGGAGAGGGTTACAAGAATATTCAAAGTCACTCATTATCCCTTTGAGTACAATGAAATCCATCATTATGAAATGGAAGACGTATCATACCACCGAGACTCTACCCAGATCAAGTCACCCATCCAAACTCAGCAGTCGGGCAAGCAGGAAACTGGTTCGGGATGTCACTGTAATCCAATAATGACTCTAAAAGAACAGCAAGTTTCTATGTTCCAGTGTTCATCAATCAACAATACCCATTCCCTTCACAAAGCTAGCCTTGATGGACAGGCGGCAATAAACAATCCATCAAAAAAGACTCTCCAAAAGCTCGTATAGAGTTTGCAAAAAAGCATCTTAATGATACTGCAGCATGTGGAGAAAAGTTTTGTGCCAGACGAGACAAAAATTGAACCTTTTGGTCTAAATGCAAACGTTACATCTGGTGCAAGCCTAACACTGCACATCACCCAGTCAACACCATCTCTACTATCAAGCATGGTTGTGGCAGCATCAGTTTTGGAGCTGCTTTTCATCAGCAGGTACTGGCAAGCTTGTCAGGATAGAAGGGACAATGGACGGTGCAAAGTACAGGAAATCCTTCATGAAAACCTACTCAAGTCGGCCATGAATCTGAAACTGGGTAGGAGATTCACATTTCAGCAGGACAATGATCCGAAGCACAAAGCTAAAACCACACTGAGTGGCTGAATAATGAGAAAATAAATGTCTTGAGTGTCCCAGGCAAAGTCCTGACTTGAACCCAATGAACATTCATGACGAGACTTGAAGATTGCAGTCCATCGATGATCCCCATCAAACTTTGCAGAACTGGAGCAATTTTCACATGAAGAATGGGCAAACATTTCACCATCTCACTGTGCAAAGCTGGTGGAGGCCAACTACCTGTACCTACCCAAAAAGACTCATAGCGGTCATTGCTTCAAAAGGTGCTTCCACCAGGAACTGACCTAAGGCTGAATATTTTTTACAACCAGTGAATTTTGATTTGTACATATTTTTTGCAGGCATTCCTGACATGTGACCTCCTTCAACTATAACAGTGTTTAATTTGATCTCTTCAGATGTGAATAAAAAAGTTCATTGGAAAAATTGTTTCTACATAATTTGTAATTCTTGTGGCAAAAATTATAAATGTGGCATTGTTGGTCGGGGTTGAATACTTTTGCAGGCCACTGTATATCTTCAGCAAGGAGCAGTAGGAGAGCCTGGCAGCCTGGATTACCTCCAGGTATCCTTCATGCAAAAAAATGAACAAAGCTCTCTGGAGAGCTTGGCTTTCATGCCATTGCCTGGGCCCACCAATCTCTTGAGGGAGATTGAGGAAAGTTGAGGATTGTTGGTCTTCTTTCAGAGTTCCAGTTTCTTGGGATTTCCATGGACTATCTTCTCTTGAAGAATGGTGCCACCATTTGTGAGCAATCATTTTGAAACTTCATGGTCAGACAAGACAAACATTGAGCTTGAACTCAAGTGGCTCCCTGCAGCACAGATAATGCAGTGGACAAAGGAATGTCTCTTTGTCTCTTCAGATTCCACATGGGATCCATTTTCCTACTTGAATGTGTCCAAGTTGTTTTTTAGATCCAGTCAGTAGCCATAATGTCGTGAAAAAATACTTCGTAATCCAGCTAGATTTGATATGGATACCATAACCTTGTACGGTATTGAGTTTCTCGCTTCAGAATTTACGAGTCTATTATGTAAGAGAGCTGTGTGTGTGTGTGTGTGTGTGTGTGTGTTTGTGTGGTGTGTGTCACCATTTTCCCAGAGATGGCTGAACAGATCTTTGTCAAACTTTTAGAGGTTCATCAGAGACTGCTCGGAAGTTTTTAGGGCAAAAAATTGAAAATTTTAAAACAAAAGTTGGATTTTTGGGGATTTTTTTTCTTCTTTTAATCACTCTATCGTGGGTGTAGGGAAGTGTGTTGGGACCACGTTCTTTCGTTGGTGTCGGGAAGTGTTTTCGGCCCCCACAAGCAATAGATCTGCAATGTCAGATTATCCCTGCTATTCTTCTATAAAATCACCCCACAAGAAAGTGAGTGACCATAAAATATTAATAAATGTAATACTGCACTGTACAAGGATAAGAAAACTCACTTGGACAAAGATAGCAGGGAATCTTCAGAGAAGGAGTACCCCTCTCGGACAATTGTTTTGGCCCTTAACAATTCCTTTCATTCCAAGGAGTTTGGGCCACACTCGGGATCAGCTTAGTATCTCCCTGTTGGCAATCTGGTGGGATATTTGATGTGTGGAATAAAAATGACTATCCCTCTTCTCTTTGGTTTATCAACACACTTTTAGGTCATTTTTTTTCGAACATATTACAACTGGGCCAGACGTCCTGTCACTTTTCTGGGGATTTTCAATCCTGATGTATTCACCCAGCACGCGAAGCGAAAAGCGGGGTTAAGCAATTGGTTCATGTCCGTCCGCCGTCTGTCTCTAAACGTCAGTTGATGATCGAGAAACAACTTGATTTCAATTGACTGTTTTATTTTGAACGCGAATCGGAGCATGAATCAGAAAACGAACCTGTAGTTTAGCAGTACTTTGTCTTTGAATTTGTCCCGATCGCACATGCGCAAAGAGAAGTGACAAGCCGTTAGGCGGCGATGGGTCACCGAGCATGGAAACTATAAGACATTGAGCAAAAGGGATGTCATATAGCGGATAGGGAATCACCTGAAGATTATGCATATCAAATCTCATCCAGTTCCATCTACTGATAACTATCGGTAACAATTTAAATGAAAAGTACCGAAAATGCGGTTTGAAATCGAAATCCCCAAAGTTCGAGGGGGTGCTGTGGGTGAACAAAGATCTAAATCGAAAATCCAGCTCGATCGTTTGTGCACAATGTATTCCAGACGATAGTGTGAATTTTCATGACCATCCGACCATAACCCTAGGAGGAGTAACATTTGGCGCGAAGGCACCTCCAGGTCTCGCGTATTATCGATTTTGCACTAATTGACCTTTGACCCCTGACCTAAGCGAAATCGGTCAATATGTCCTGAGGCAAAGTTGTAGTACTCATTGAGTACCATGAACCTGCAAAGTTTCATTCGTATCGATGCACTCACCTGGTCACTAGGGCCTTCAATTTTCGCCAATTTTCGCACATACCCTAATTGTAGGGGGCGCTGCGGGTAAAGTATTCCATATATCACAAAACCGGAATATATTTGATAGAGCATCACCTGTAGATCATTCGTGCCAAAGTTCATAACCCTACGTGGGATAATGGCTTTCGGAATTGATTTTGCGCGGAACGGTACCGATTTTGAAGGTTTTTCGGTTGTTGCTAGGGAACCAAAGCGTCCTAGCAACCATCACAATTTCCAAAGCAGTAGGTCATAAGATGTACCTACCACCCGAGTTTTGTCAAAATCGGCCCACGTTTACTACCAATATGCTGATGACAAACGAACAAACATCAAACAAACAGACAGAATTACTGACAATAAGGGTCACCTATTTCGGCGACCCAATATAATGTTTTTGTTACTCTGTCTGCCTGCCTGGCAGTCAAACAAAATATAAAATCATTCCAAACAGAAAAATGACTGTTTTAACGACCTTACAAAGGATGCAAACAACAGGCACAGATAACTAATGCGACATGCGAGACAGGGGGTGTAATCGACACTGCGTCAATGGTGGTAAATTCTGTAATTTATTTATTTATACCACTTTTACAATCTTTATTTTGTTTAGATTGAATTATATACTTGAACACGAGAACACCAATCGCCTCTCTTGCCACTTCCAAAACCCTTCCATTTTAAATATTATTTTTTAATAAATTGAAGAAATAACTTGAACACTGCATGGGGTGATGTGTTCTATGAACTATCTAACTTGGTTCAGTTTTTCATTTGCCTTTCTGACTTCCTTACCCATATCCAGCAGGATGCTTTTTCACTGATGGCAAGTACCTGAAATTGCTTTTGAACGGCACTGGCTGGACAATATCAGCTGTTTAGAGAACATACACTGATGCACACCATCCTTCTGCTCCGATTCCACTGCAAAACAATTCATGGCGCTTCAGGTGTTCAGCTAGTCTAATTTGATTTTTTTCCAATTTTCAATGTTGTTTGCCAATCGCAAATCCAATCCCACTTCGGTTGGTCGTGTGTTTACACTTACCCAATAGTCTAGCATCCACTGCCGGAGTTTTTCTGTTTTCTTGATTGCTTGCCGATTGTGTCGACTGCTTTATCCGTAACCGTGCATAATCGTTCTTGCTCGGTTTCTCATCCTGGCTCATTAATTCTGCCAAATGCGTGCATCGTTCTGACCCTAGGCTTGGATTCTTTCATGAGTACTTTGTAATTGCTGTCTGCGCTCATGCTTTCACTCACTCGCGACTCGTCGGGTCCGTCAACTCAATTGCCATGACGGGTTTGGATGCATCTGATGAGAAGATCACATCTGGTCTCAAGCCGTGCTTGCTATACTCTTAGATACTTCCTCATGGCACCAAGATCTGCTGCTAATTGTCAGCCGTTTGCACAGTCTGGTACGCTTGGTAATGTAGGATACACGTTTGTTCTGCTCCTGGGTGACCTTTGTGCCTTCTTGAGGAAATATGTGAACTGTTTTATTACTGACTTTCTTCTATTAGCTCTGCATCTGGCATTGTCCACAAAAACTGCCCGTGCCGCCAGGATTGGTTGTGCCTCCAGGGATATCTGCCGATTGCTAAGGATACTCTGCATGCAGCTAGCATATGTTCCACGCTCTCAATCCCTCCACGCAGTCTGCATTTAGACACCGTGTTTTACCCCACTTCTTATGATTTGTTCCAGATGAGAGTTGGTCGTAGATGGAGCATGTGATGTAAAAGCTAATTGGAGGGGTCCCACATGCCACATGTCATTTCACATTTGTGGTCTTGAAGGCATCCTTCCACATACTCCATTGATTCCTGTTGACTTGCAGAGCTTCTTTCTGTGATCATCGTGTCTCTTCTTTTTGTAAGTTGCTGTAGACCACCATTTTATTTCCATATGCCCAAATCCCCTGGCCCATGCTGTGGACGCACCTATAACGTCGTTTAACTGGAGAGCTGCTTCTGCTTCATTGACAGCTTCATCAACTTTGTTTCTTCCCTGTCTTTAGCTTGATAAATTGGATTTCACTGCAGGCTCATCTGACTTCAGCATCATGAGGAGTCTTGTTTTACCCAACTGTGTATTCCTCAACCAGGATTTGAAGGGAAGTGTTAGTTCAACCTCTTGCGTTGCAGGGAAACATGTGAGACAGGTGGGACACCCAGGCATTTCTTCGTTGTAGCGGTTGATATGCCTTTCAATGGATTACATTGTGCTGTGCTTTGGTCCAGGAGGAAGCTATTGGCCCATCATGCCTGTGCTGTACCAACCCCAGTTTCCATCACCCATCCACATACAAGCTACCTACAAGTCCTGCCAATATCCCCAAACCCCTCTATCTCCAAATGGAGATCTCCAAATATCTCCAAATCTCCAGATACCTATCTAATTCCAATTTAAAACCGATGCAACCCCTGCCCTGAAATTCTCTCTTAAATGCATACACTGCATGCGTCGTCACAAGGTTTTCCTGAAGATGGTTCAAAAATGTACTAGTCTGTTCGAGATGGCAATTGTCTCTCAGTCTTGACTGCGGCTTAAAAATTTTCTTTGTTTGGTCTGTAGTATGACTCTCATTAAATGAAAACATAATGGGATCAATCCTGTCTATAGCATTCAAGATACGAGTTCACTTCCAGGAACTTTAACGCAGGATTGCCATTCGACCTATCAAGCGCGTGCAATGCTGTCAACCTATTGTTGTTGCCTGTTGCTCTATCCATTTTTAATGCTCAACTCTGCAGCACCGAGTCTGAGCAGATATTGTGCAAGATCTTGTATATTGAGCCTGTGATAAAAAGGGATGGCAACTTGAGTACTCTCAAGGTGGTCCTCACGATATCAGGGTTTAAGCTGTCATTCGCCAAATTGGCCACAACTAATTAAAGTTTGATTGGCAAATATTTTTCATTCCAAGTTCACCAAAGAAAACATCATCAGGAAGTTCATGAAATATCCACACACCCATTCCGTTTTCAGGAAACCATGTTGAGTGAAGACATTTCTAAAAACCATTGATGTTTGAGCATGGATATTTACAACTAATAACTTTGTTTGGCTGAAGGAAACTTGAAATTTCCTGCACATTTTCAGCCAAATTAGCCAAATGCTAGTACTGTATTAAATTTGTCGAGCTTAAACCCTGCTATACCAACTCAGACAAACCTGAGATTTATTTGGTCATTCTACGATACTTTCACAACTCTCTCCATGTCTTGCAACAGACATGGATGCCAGATAACATAACAATAGTCCAAGTGTGGACACACTAACGGGTGTGTACAAAGGGACTATATGACTTCTCAGTCCTGAGTAATAAATGTCTTTCTGATAATCCTAAAATTCTTCACAAATCAACGTCTGTATATGAACTGAAAACTTAAGGACTGGTCAAAGGTTTTGCCTTCTTTCTCACATAAGTTCCACCCCACCAGCCATTTTATATTGCCTATGGATAAGTGTAGCTTCAACCACTCACTTTGAACCATTCAATTAAAGGCTTTGATGCTTCCGTTAACAAAATGGTGTATTCATGGAATGTTATTATTTATTATTTTAATCTTGGGTAGGCGGATAGCTTAGAGTACTGTATGTCACTCACCTTGAACTGTCAAGCTTGGGTTCAAATCTGGAAGCGGAAGTAAACACTTTCACCCTGATGTTTTGCATGCAGGGCATACACACAATAGTGCGCACGCTTTCTTGGACAAGCCTGGTGTTGGCTTAGTGTTTAGGGTGGCTGGCTTGGGATCTTAGGGTCCTGAGTTAGAGCCTCGTTTGCTGCTGAATTAATCCAGGTGGGGTTGACTCAGCCTGTCATCCTTCCGAGCGGCGAAATGAGTACTCAGTGTACTGGTAGAGGGGCACAGCATCAGCGGCATAGTCACGCCCCAACAAAATGATAGCGACCCAGCAACCAACCTGCCATAGGCAAGAAGGAAGAGAAGAAGGAGAAAGAAGAAGAAGAAGAAGAAGACTTCCTTGGAAGAAGTTCAGTCGATGATCTGCCTGCCAGCACTTGAGGTATTGGTAACCATCAATGATCCAAGGTGTCCTTTATGAAGAGTATGTGAGTTATCGTCAGCACCCTGAACATATTACAAATTCCTGCCACTTGAATCAAAACGTCAGCCTAATCAGCTCAAGAAGAGCAAGATATACCTGGCATTGGACAAACATTAAGGGAATGAACGAAAAAGAGAGAGGAGCGGGAGGTGTTGTTGGAGGAACACTGAAACTTGCAAGTCAGATATTGGAGTTATGAAAGGTTAATGGGGGTAATAAAGATCTGGGACAGAATTGGGGATGGCAATACTACATATGGCGGTGCAATGTATGCTTGAAGCCCTGGAGGAAGAGGGAGACAGAACATCCTCTGGAAGGTGGAATGGACTGAAGAGTGAGGAATTAAAAGACTTGATGCGAGCAGTCAGCCTCGAAATTAAAGAATTAATTCCAATCCAAATCCAAATCCATTGGGACCATACTCTGTGCAGAGCGTCTGCTGCCGAAGCAGTCTCTTGGTATTGGGAGCAATCCTGGACGGGTCGCCACTCCGACGCAGGATACTCAAATGGCTCAATCATCCCAGCAAGCTGGTACTCATTTTTGCCCACATGAGAATGTCGATGACAGGCTGAGTCAACCCCACCTGGTATTAATTCAACATCCAAGTGGATTTTAACTCAGCACTCTGGGATTCCAAGGCCACCAACCTAACCATTAAGTCAACAACCAGGCAGAACATAATTACCATATCAATATTGTAATCAATGTCAGTGAAAAAAAACCCAGATGGCTCATTATGACTTTCAGCGGATTGATTCCACCTGCTCTGATTGACATCTTCAGAGTATGGTTGATGCAACCACATTTGAGCAACTCTGAAAAAGGCACTATAGCACACCCAAAAACTACAACCCTATTACAAAAACAAGGTTGGTGATGTGGCGAGAAAAGGGAAAGGGAGTTGGAAGAGAGCAAAGGGAGGCAACAGAAATGTCTGGAGAAGGGGAAAGGGTTATTTAAAATAAATAAATCGCGTGCCAGTTGCATACGTAATATGTGGATAGTCCTTCATGTGTTTGTGGAGGAAATGATGGAATGATGGCATAGCTTCTTGGAATTATCCTCGTGCACAATGTTTTTAAAACCACAACACCGGACTCCTCTCGTTTGAAAAATATTGTGAAAAGTGCATTCACCTAACTTACAGTGGGACTTAGTTTACTGTTTAGGACAACTACTCCGCGATGCCCCCCCCTATGTATAGTAGCTCAGTAAGATATGCAGCGGTGTACCTGTGTTAAGTTCGTGAGGTGTGGACACATCACATTGGCCATAACACAGTTGTTTTTATATCTAACAAATTTAACACACACTCGGACACGACTTGAATATGGTGTCATAAAGTGACACGTCGGGTGAACGGTGTACGCAAGGCGAGTGGCTATAAACACCTGAGCTAGTTCAAGTTGGGCAGATGATTGCACTCAAGTCTCAAAAGAGTAGTTTTTACCTTGTTGATGTTTCGGCTCATGGTGTGGGACACAAGAACAGTGTGTTTATGCTGGAATCAAAGAAGGCATCCACAGGCAAACATGTCCATCCCACAAGTGTTCTGAGTGACAAGAGATGATCGACGGTGGACGCACGGAAAATGATTCACCTCTCTCGAGTTTTACATCACTGCCGACCGGCACAGGCCACAAAAACATCTCCTGCGACAGATTTTTTGCTCTAAAAGCGAAAGTTAATCATAATCAGTGCTTCACACAGCTCAGCGATTGTCCAAAGTTTTAAGTGTCAACATGAAAGCCACATTAGCTGACACAAATTCCACCAGTGGTGTTGAGTGGTTGCGTCTGGGTCAGAGCAATGACCATATGTGTACACTTTCGAAATTAAACAGGTGCATTCATTCTTTGTGTCAACTGACACAGTTATGAATCGACACGAGCATAATGCGTTTGATGTGAACAAACGGTTGCCTGAAAGACAACAATAATGGCTGAAAAGTAGCCCTCAATTTATCATGCAGGTACGGAAAGAAGAAGTACATTCAGGCTGAAAAATCACAGAGGGCACAATCCAACTGGAGATTTTTTGTCTGAGAAACAAAGGCTCAGTGGTCTGATGTGATTATACCAACGAGTGGCTTTCAACTGGGACTAAGCAGGACACATCTCCGCCTTAATATCACTCTTGGGCAGAGAGGCATGAGATGAAAGGGAGGTGAAAGATCAGGGAGAACCCAAGTGAGGAGGAAGAGGGGGGGTTTGGGATGATCAGAAAGAAGAGGGCGGAGTGGACAAAATTGCTTGGGGGAGTGGGAAGCCAGGTTAATGACTGGAGCATTGGCTGAAAAGAAAAAATGGCTTCGAGGCTATTAGTGGTCACTTTTCTCATTCCTTTGAATGACATCTATGAGAATGTTAGGCGTCTCAGCATAAGAGGCAGACATGAAAAAGCGGCTTTACGCCATCACTGAAGGACTGGTATGCTCTTGGACAACAACTCCCCTGCTTGAACACTGCGAAAGAAAGACTATTCCCTCATGTTCAGTCTGATGCATTCATTCACATGTTTGTTATAGGATTGAAGTACATTGTTCCTGGCGCCTCATGCCATGTACGCGTCCACGCAGCATAGTACACAACTTGCCTGACGGGCTTGGAATTTTAGCTGAATCTTGTTCTGCTGCTGAAACAAGAAGATAGAAAGAGCATTTTGGCTTTTTTGTGCACAATGTCGAGGCTCATGGCAGAGCCAGAGCAGAACGGATCAGGAAGTAGCGACAAACAAAAGAACAGGAGAAAGAGAGGGGGGGGTGGACATGCCCAACAGCTTGAGGACAAAATAGAGGGACTCCGACAAAACGGATTGGGAGTAATGAGAGTAGAGGAGGATGACCGGCTGCGTGACAAAAGGACACAGAAGCAAACTCCCAGAAAGAAAGAAGCACACAGAGTTTATGCCAAAGTTTAGGCCTTCTGCCAAGGTACATGTGTTTTGCATTAAATGAGCTTTGATATGGATGTGGCTTTGGCTTTTGGGCTGAAGTACATGCTTTAACTTTTAACATTTTAACTTTCTTCCGAGTATTTTGTTCTTGTTATAAAAAAGAAGTTTTCAGAGAAATAAAGCTCCAATATTAAGGTTTGGAATGGATGCCTTCATCAGCAAGACATCCAAAATTGTTTGAATACCAATGAATGCCTCAAAAGATTTTGGATATATGGAGTACGTCGAAAAACATTCCTCTGGAATTGAAACAACCAACTGATGTTTAACAAAGACCGGATCACTTTAACAGAGAAGAAGCAGAGTTCTTGAACTCTGTGTTCATGAAAGCCAAGAGTTTCCAAAATCCGTCCCTTTCGTTACACATTTCCATTTTACAGAAATGTTCCCCACAGCATGTGAACGTCTCCCCCCCAGTGGAGAAGTTTATCTTATCCAACCACAAACTCTTCTGCAACTTGTCTTGATGGCACAAAGACTCTTCTCTAAATCCTCAGGAACTGCTGCTTCAGTCCATTCATACCCTCTCTTTCTTCACTTCAGAAGGTCCAGCTTGGATGGGCAACTTTCTCCTTCTTGGCGAAAAGTTGCAACATCACTCCTATCCATTAACAAAGGTTCAAACAATCGTTTTCAAACTACAGACCTTTAGCCTTCTCTTCATCGTGGTGTGTTAAAGTTACGAGTCCATCATTTACAAGATGACTCAGACACTAATTCTTCTTCTAACTCAAAATCATTAACATCCATTTGGCTTCAGACTTGGCCAATCCATCTTGGTTCATGCTTTTCTCCTGCTGCACAACAGTGATCTTCCCCTTCAGGTTGTGGTTTCCACACGCCATGCCTTTGGGTCTTGATTTCTTGGATAATGCCCATGATCTGGTCTATTCTCTCTGAAAAACAAATCATATGTATTTTGACATGACTCTACCTGTGCAGAACACTACATCAATAACTTGTAAGGCTGTCTCGCGGAATCCCTTCATTAAAACCGGAGACAAAAGCTGGCTGGTCAACTACACGAGCATTGTGTTTAACCTTGGTAAGTCACATGTTCACACTGTCTCTCCACAAGGATTTGGCAATCATACTATCTTAATCCACTTTCTCCCGGACAGCCACGGAGAACATGGTGCAGTACCTGGATTCCTTGGCCTTACTGTATCATAACTGTTCATGTCATCACTTTGCTATCATACTGCATTCAAAGGCCAGTCGCCATTTCGTATTCTCCATAGAGCTAAGCATTCTTGAGCGCACGAGCTCATCATGTTGCTTCAAGTCTTTCGAATTGGAGGCCAAGAATTCGGTGCATTTGTAGTTGGAGCATCTGGTTGGTGTTTTGGTTAAATTGGTGGTTCGATTCTGATTCTTCGGTGGGTCAATTGAAAACACTAAAAATGGTATCATCGCTGCTTCTTTGCTTGATGCTCGGCAATTCAGAGGATAGAGCATAGGACAAACCCTCGGTTAGCATCACTTCGCTTGGGGAGGTAAGATTTCTCTCTTAAAAATAGACCCCGCTGACTGCAGAGAGAAATGTGTGCTACTAAATGGTTCCACCTGCACTCAGTGCAGATGGAAACCTCTCCCAACATAACGGCAATGTTTTGTGTGATTTTCAATCATTGTGCTCTGCTTTCTCTTTCGCATACTGAGTGTGTCATTTGTGTGTGATAGTTCTTGCATGGCCATAGAAACTGTTAAAAAAAATTTTTTCAGCCATATGGAGTATGGCTTCCACTCTGGGGCTGGTGCTCCTGTTTCTCACCTTATTCCTTTTTAGTCTGTCAATACCAATGCTTTCCACTGGAACTTAAGAAGATTACCAGGACAGTCACTCATCCCACTTGTGACAGTCACTGGGTGCTCTATTTTCTACAAGCTTGGCATTGATGGGCCTTTCTTCTCAGCCTCTCTTACATTCTGCACTCCAAAGCAGCACAGTCACACATATTCTTTAGAAACCCTCATATGCTCAATCTCTCAATCCTGTCTGGTTGCCCACCTGCATCCTTTATCCATTATTCTCCTGATTGTGGAATCTGCTCCCTTTGTCCGTTGTCTCATCCTCATCTTATGAGTAACACTCATATTCCATTATATGAGTGTGCTCACTCATGCACATACATACATGATCTCATCTGCACATGCTTGAGTCATCTCTGGGCGCCACTTCCATCTGTTCTCTCTGGGCCATTGTTGCTCGTTTTTGTGTTATCCCTCCTTGTGTTTTCCATTTCCCCATGGCCTTGGGCTCATTTATGAAACCTATTACCTTTTGTAGTTCAGCTCTCAATGAGCCTAGAAACTTTGTATAAAATCACAAAGTTTTGCAGCCGCCGTCCGCATTGCAGAAACGCTGCGCTCTAAGAGAGCTCCGCTGTTGTTGTTTTGTTCTTCTTCTTCTTCTCTCTTCTGGTGAAGACAAAACCTTATGACGCGCTCTTGGGACACATTGTCCTTGTTATTTTTGCCTTTCTCATGTTCTTTTTGTCTTTTTGCCTTTTTTTTGTCTTCAAATAGCTATCCCGAATGACCCGATTTGTGTCCCGCCCGAGTGGAGAGGAGTGGTAGTCATATGCGTGATAGAGGGGTGTCAGCGTTGCGTGTGATATTGTTGGGGGTTGATGATTTGGGTTGATGATTGTCGGGGGATTGTGAGGATGGGACCCTGAAAGTTTTAGCCCTTCTTAGTCAAATCCTCTCGGGAGAGTAGATGATACATACATATATACTTTCTCTCCACTATAAATAGATGGTGGTTCATTTGATTTGTAGGAAGTTGTGTTTTGTAAATAGATAATTGTTTTTCAGGTTGCTCTGTGTTAACTGCCGTGGCAATGGCAACAGGTGTGAATTCACCAATTCAAATCGTCCGTTACATGCTGTAGCTGCGGTTAGAGATAGTGTTACAGTTTCAAGCACGACTGCTGTTTCTTCCGCTTAATCATGGTATGACTTCCTTCTCTCAATTCGTGGTGGTAACCACAAGATCTCGTGGGATTTTTTTTTTTTTTTTTTTTTTTTTTTTTTTTTTTTTTTTTTTTTTTTTTTTTTTTTTTTTTTTTTTTTTTTTTTTTTTTTTTTTTTTTTTTTTTTTTTTTTTTTTTTTTTTTTTTTTTTTTTTTTTTTTTTTTTTTTTTTTTTTTTTTTTTTTTTTTTTTTTTTTTTTTTGTTTTTTTTTTTTTTTTTTTTTTTTTTTTTTCTTGTTTTCATAACAGCTCTTCAGTAAATGTTCGAGCACAAAGCATATTTTATTAGGTCATCACGTACTGAGGTTCTTTCGGCCATGTGTTGTAGCATTGAAACTTGTTCGGTTGTATTACTACAAGCACTAAGAATATGTCCATTGTGCTCCCTTCTTATGTTCGCCTTTTACAGCATTTTGGTTCCCCTTTTAGCCCCTATAGACCCCTAAGTATTCATTTACCTGAACAACCCTTTTCAACACTTTAGACGCCTTTATTACCCCATTCGTGCTGAGACCTTTTATACCCTTTAGACCCATCTAGAACATGTATAGACCCACAAACACCTTATTAGGACCTTTCACCCCTTAAGTCTCTTGACACCCTTGGGACCATAAAACACCATTTCGACACCCTTACACCTTTCAGAAATGTTTAAACAGCTTAGACCCTTGACCATTTCGAGATTTAGACCACTTAGACCATTTCAAGATCCTTATGTATATGCCTTGAGACAGTACCCTCTTTCAACTTCCTTTAGACCCTAATACTATTGCAACCTACCTTTTGACCTTCAGAGACCATCAAAACGTTTTTGGGTCACACCAAGCAAACATCTAAAGGTCTTCTTGCAAAACACGAATATAATTATTTTTCAGCAAGTAATGCGCAAACTCGACCCACCTGAGGCGTATATACGAGTGTATATGTACAGTATGTAAAAAGCACTAAGCAGGGGTACCCGGCGCGCCCGGTACTGCTCTAAAAACAATAAAAGAAAAAAATCCAACTTTTTTTCCCCCAAAAATTTTCAAACTGATGGAAAAAACTGATGGCACTCACTGACGAACCTCAGAAGTTTGACGGATGCAATCCGTTGGTCATCTGAGAAAAATGGCTACACACACAACACAGGCAGGACAGACAAGACAATCCTTGTAGTACAAATATACGTAGCCACATTACACATCTGATCCATATGATCGATGAAAGACCATTGATTCAGCAAGTTGTTTCAAAGATTAAAAGGATAAGGAAACTGCCAGAGGGAATAATTTAATTTAATAATAATTGAAAAAATTAATAATTAATTAATGCAACTCTGGCCTTCCTCTTTTCTGCAACACCACAGTTGCTTGACTCTTGTAGCCTTCGCCAGCCTTGGCTCTCTGGACGCACCTTTCTTGCATCCATCCCCAGCCCATTGGAGCGGTGCTCCACTTGTTTGCAATGGCACTTGTACTCAATAGTGGGTTCAGTTGCATGGGTCGGGACAACTTCAGTGCGGCTTTCACCTTGATCACAGTCCAAAATCCGTGCCACAACTTGCACTAATGATTACGGAGCACCAATGAAATTCAATGGACTGATTCCTGAGGCCTACAAAATCCCATTTAGCCAAACAACGGCTCTAACACAGAAAATCCAAAATGAACCCGAAGTATGAAAGGCTACTGTTTTCTCCCCCCAATTATGCTCTGGTTCCACACACCCGACCTCTGCCATGACTTACTTGCCGGTTTTGCATTTTAAAGGACATGGCATTAACAAGGTGCAGATTACGATGATAGAATGCAGAGAGGTCTGTGACTGTGAGAGGAGTGCGCACGTTTGAGGTTCAGAGTTAGACCTTGCCGACATTTCGCCGGAGAATAAAGCCCTCTTTCGAGACTCCCTTTTGTGCCTCGATAACCACTCGGGTTCTCAAGTTGATCGACGCACGAGGTTCATTGCAGCTCATGCATGTCGGGTGCACGCATGTCCTCTCTGAGAAACCAAACAGCATAGAGTATGAAAGTCATCTCTTAATGAATGGAAGCACTTGGAATGGACTGAATGCAAAAGATGTTCCTTTAAACAAAGAGCATAAAAATATAAACTACTACCAATTTGCTGCTGGGTTACACAGCCCTTCACCTGAACAGAGGCACAGTGGCGTTCTTAGACAAGTTATACAAGCTGCTCGGGCACAGGATGACAACAGACAAGCACATCTTTCTCGACTTGGTCTGTCTTTTCTGTCCAGTCTCTTCCCACCTGCTTATCTTCGCCTCGGGAGGCCTATATTAAGATAGGCAATGTGTCCGCAATCACAGTTGAAGGCCACTCTGTGTGCCATGGCCCTTGAGTGTTTGTTCTCAGATGAAATCTCAAGGTGATCACATTTTACAATCTCTGCATTTCTTGGTTTTCTTTGTTTTTTTTTAACTAGCTACAGTTCCACAGCACGACGATCGGCGCAAGCACAACAAGAAGACAAATGGTCAACACGTTCTACTGCAAGGTTGCAGCACTTTGCACATACAGCAGTGAAGCAAACAGAGCAGGGACAAAAGCACGCCAGGGCATTCGAGTGCGAGAACAACCACACGTGTCACGTACTCCAACAAAAGTCAGGTGTACTCACTCGTACGCAACATGTTATCAGAAAGAAAGTGGTCATTTTGGTGTATTTTTGTTTGTCCTGGTTTAAATCGCCCACAGCATACTGTTTGCTATCTTGTAGACCAATTATAATGCATTTTCCTCTCACTCCTAGAGGACACTTAGTGGCCTGGCCCACACTTCTTCAACCCACATGACTCACAAGCCAACAGGGTGGCCTCGGTAGATAACCTGCATGAGATCTCTTTGTTTTACCAAATGCAGGAAATACAGCGCTCTTTAAAGAAACATTCCATTGAGAAGAAACTTAGATTTAAAAAAAAGGCAAGATACTAGTAAAAAAGAAAGTTAATGAGTAATATTTCAGCAGCAAATCTCAAAGGCTGTTCTTTCTGAATGAACTCTCCAATAGTTGAAAGCAAACCGAGGGAATTTCTGCACAATTTATTCAAGTTAAGATTTAAATCTCTTAGTCAATTTATACTCCATCAGAAGTGCACAGTGCACACCTACCTTCGAAACCGTCTAGTCGAGTTCGAGTCCTGATGCCGACTATAAATTGTCTGATGTGCTTCGCAAGCAAGGATGGGGCATCATAGAGTGTCCGGCCCTCGGGTGACTTAACCGGTCGTCCTGTCTGTCGAGCATTTAGTTGTGGACGTTATGAGGTGCACAGATCGCAACTTATCTTTGAGCAATTCCAGTCTAGTCATCCCGATCCGCTATAAATTGTCTGATTGCTGCTTCGCCAATCAAAGATGGGGATCACAAAGTGGCCGGCCCTCGGGTAGACGTAAACGGATTTGTCCCACCTGTTAGCACTCAGTGTAGACGCTAAAGATCCCACTAAAATTTTATGCCCATATCAGCGCAGTCGACAATGAATTCAGACCTAGCCCATCTCTCTCTTTGAGGCGCCGATCCTTCCCGTCGATGCGTCGCTTCCCCGAGGAACCACCTCCAATAAGAGGTCGATGAGTCACACCAAGCCGGGAACCAAGCGGAGAACAAAGAGCTCCATGAACCAAGAAGAAGAAGAAGCCACCATTCGCAGCTCGAGCCGAGCAAACCGGCTCAACCTTCTTCCAAAACAAAGCAGTCTCTCAAAAAAGCCTACCGAGCCAAGCAGGACCCGAAGCTCTGCTGAACAACTCCTCTGCAGAAGCAAAACGCTTCCGAAAGCCTCAACCCTAACCCAAGCCAAGCAGGACCCGACGGCCTGCTGAACGACCACTCCCCCACTCCACTCCGAACACGAATAAAGAAATGATCTCCTCTTTATCATTCTCCACCCCCTCCCCCGTGCCCGGCATGACTCATGCCCTCGTGATCCATCCCCCGCTCAACCATGGGTGGGAGGGAGTTG
>CM068957.1:117462763-117493595 GCA_035128595.1 Eptatretus atami
CGAGAAGAATCGGGCGCCGATCTTCCCGTCGATGCGTCGCTTCCCCGAGGAACCACCTCCAATAAGAGGTCGATGAGTCACACCAAGCCGGGAACCAAGCGGAGAACAAAGAGCTCCATGAACCAAGAAGAAGAAGAAGCCACCATTCGCAGCTCGAGCCGAGCAACCGGCTCAACCTTCTTCCAAAACAAAGCAGTCTCTCAAAAAAGCCTACCGAGCCAAGCAGGACCCGAAGCTCTGCTGAACAATCCTCTGCAGAAGCAAAACGCTTCCGAAAGCCTCAACCCTAACCCAAGCCAAGCAGGACCCGACGGCCTGCTGAACGACACTCCCCCACTCCACTCCGAACACGAATAAAGAAATGATCTCCTCTTTATCATTCTCCACCCCCTCCCCCGTGCCCGGCATGACTCATGCCCTCGTGATCCATCCCCCGCTCAACCATGGGTGGGAGGGAGTTGTTGACGTCATGAATCACGGGACGGCAGGGTGGTTCTTCCTCTTGCAGAAGAGGGGAGGGACGTCTCCATTGTTCGCTCCCTAACTATTAAATCGATCCGCAGCGCATCTAATCGATTTCTGAACATTTAAACAATGAAAGGTGAGCTATCTAGGGAAGCAGCACTTATCGACATAGCTGACTAAAGGAGCCTGTATGTTGTGTGCAATCGAATTCCCAAATTCGTAACAATATAGATGCAGTTGATATGACTGACTGCTTTATCGATGGAACTAAAGGATTGTACGTTAAATGTAGGGAGATATTGTTCCATTTGTCCTGTGCATAGTGGCCAGATAGATTTATTTTTTGTAGTTATTGAGTGTTTTTTGAAGAGTGTGGAGGTTTATTGGCAAGGTTGAGTTTGGTGATGATAGGGATGTGGTCAGAAGGAAGGTCGTGAATTGTATTCCATGACATCGTTGTGGCTAACAGAGGAGTGCGTAGTGTAAGGAAGTGGGGTTGTCATTATCTCGTCTTCGACGGAGTCGAGATGAGCTGTTAAAGCCATGACGATGTCCGTCCTTCAGTCCATCCTTCCGCCAGTCAGTCAGCAAGTCATGCAGAGGGTCCATTCACATTTATACGATTTTCCCTACTACTCCTAGGCAGCTTGATGATGATTCACAACCATCGATGGGCAAAAACGAATGGAGTCCATTTTTCTTTAATTTCCATCCAGGTGGTGAGACAATTAGCAATTAACTCCAATATAATCTATTTGGCCCGAGGGACTGTGGGCAGTACATTCAGCCATATTGTCAAAAATTCCCAGCCGGATCCTATGAAACTGTCGGAGAAGATAGACTTTGAATGAACCCTGTCGAAAACAATAAAAAAACGAAGTTCGTTATATCTCAGAGACTATGAGTCAGATATACATGAAACTGGTATGGTAGATTCATGGTATGTCCTAGTTATGTGTGAGAAAGAACCGTTGCTATGGATGCTTTTGTTGGCTAGTAACGCTGAAAAACGACTAAATTCGACTTGATCGACTACCCATGTCCACCTACCGGCTTGTTTGTATGTCAATCACATACCAAGAGATTCTGTCATCTCACAAGATGTTTTGTTGTTTAATTTAAACCTCTTAAATTACCGTCTTAATTACCCTCAACAGAGGAGAGGATATTACAAATTTAAGGCCCCTAACATCTCTTAGATCCCCAAAAACACCTTACACCCCTAATATCTCTTTGACCCCTTGGGCCCTTTACACCCTTTATAACTTGAAGACTCGAAAGAACCTTAACACCATTAAGATCATTAAGACCCTTAAGACCCTCTTTATCACCTAATGCATAACAACTATGACCGCTCTCCATCGGGAGCCAAGCATCAGTCCCAATTAGGATTATATATTTTAATTTGATCCTGGGGGGGGGGGGGGGGGGGGGGAGTCTTGTAGGAGAGTTGTGATTCTTTAAGATGGCGAGTTCATTTAATTGTTCCAAAATGAAGTCGAGCTTTTCATATCATTTGTTTGGGAAGAGAGCCAGGATAGGTCTTGGCATTGAAGTCACCAGTTAGTATTAGTTGGGGTTTGTTTTGCAAGTTTTTGAGAAGGGGTTTAAATGCTGGTGGACAAGAGCTTGAAGGTCGTATGGACATATTTATTATGTTACAAATAGTTTTGTCTATTTTGACTGATGGAAAGAAGTTCAGTGGTGTTGTCATTTCGTATCAACTGTTTTGTGTTATTGGTTGTGTTCGGAAAGGGGATTATATGGTGCACAAGAGTGAGTCCACCACCTGCACTATTATTCTTCTTCCGGTAATAAACCGAGCTCTCAAGGAGCATTATAGGTTCAGGACTTCGATTTATTACCTCCACCACTGAAGGTGAAGGAGGTTGTGTTTTCACCCCTTTCTGTCTGTATGTCTGTATGTTTGTTTGTTTGTCTGTTTGTTTGTGGAGGATATCTCAAAAAGTTGTAGATGGATCTGGATGAAATTTTGTGGACACGTTGGGTGTGTGACAAAGACGAACTGTTTAGATTTTGGTGAAGATCCAGATCCGGATTTGATAATTTTTAAAGTGATTCTTCACCATTGAGAAATCGGGCCAAAAACTATATAGTACTGTATAGCATGATATTTCAAAAATGTATTGGGCGCGATATGTTCTCGTGGATCAGGCATTGCGTGGCGGAGGTATGCTCTCCACCGAGTGTTTTCTAGTTGGATTTGGGTCTATCTAGTCTATTGTTTTGTTATTATGTTATTATTTTATTGTTTTGTCCATCTAATCTAAAGACTATTGTTGGGTCTATCTTGTCTAAGTACAGTGTAGTTTGGGAATCTATGTGAAGATTGTTGAAGTGGTAAATTTAGATTGTTGTATTAGTGTCAATATTATGTCTTTTTAAAGTTTTGTCATTCTGTAGCCTTATGTTGAATGTCATTTATGTTGAACTGTAAGAATTTAATTTGGAGCTTATTATGGTTGGGGTGATGTGAGTGTGTATGTGGAGTTTGGGTGTAGTTTGTCAGTTGGGAAGGGAGGGGGTGAGGGGATGAGAGAAGAGTGAGTGTTGATGAGTTTGCAATCACGTGTCTATTGTGGGTTGTGTAGGTGGTAGGGAAGTGAGTGCAGTGCATTTTTGATGTGGCCAATTCTAGCAGCTGTGGCAATTCAGTCGGTAATGTCTTCTGGTGATGGGCGTGTTGCATGTTGGGCAGATGTAGATCTGTGGTTCAGGATTGAGGTCTGCAATGGCCTGCAAAAGTATTCACCCCCTCCAAAGTTTTCACATCTTGATGCCACCTGAGCTTACTTCATGATGCTTTTAAATCAAACTTAATATATGGAGTCTTCACAACCTACTCCAAAGTGATAAAGCTAAAAAAAAATGCAGATAAAATGTGAATAAGTTACATTAACAGAGAAAATCAGATGATTTTCAGTTGCCCAAGTAGCCACTTATCTCAGGAGTTTCAAGGTGCAACTCACTTGGTCAATCAACAAGGCAAACATGAAGACAAATATGAAAGCAATGAGCTTTCCAAAGACGTCAGACATAAAGTGGTGAAGAAGTACCGCTCAGGAGAGGGTTACAAGAATATTTCAAAGTCACTCATTATCCCTTTGAGTACAATGAAATCCATCATTATGAAATGGAAGACGTATCATACCACCGAGACTCTACCCAGATCAAGTCACCCATCCAAACTCAGCAGTCGGGCAAGCAGGAAACTGGTTCGGGATGTCACTGTAAATCCAATAATGACTCTAAAAGAACAGCAAGTTTCTATGTTCCAGTGTTCATCAATCAACAATATCCCATTCCCTTCACAAAGCTAGCCTTGATGGACAGGCGGCAATAAACAATCCATCAATAAAAAGACTCATCCAAAAGCTCGTATAGAGTTTGCAAAAAAGCATCTTAATGATACTGCAGGCATGTGGAGAAAAGTTTTGTGGCCAGACGAG
Organism: Eptatretus atami; assembly: GCA_035128595.1. NCBI lineage: Eukaryota > Metazoa > Chordata > Myxini > Myxiniformes > Myxinidae > Eptatretus > Eptatretus atami. The sequence continues at coordinate 117,466,699 of CM068957.1, forward strand.
ACAAAAATTGAACCTTTTGGTCTAAATGCAAAGCGTTACATCTGGTGCAAGCCTAACACTGCACATCACCCAGTCAACACCATCTCTACTATCAAGCATGGTTGTGGCAGCATCATGTTTTGGAGCTGCTTTTCATCAGCAGGTACTGGCAAGCTTGTCAGGATAGAAGGGACAATGGACGGTGCAAAGTACAGGAGAATCCTTCATGAAAACCTACTCAAGTCGGCCATGAATCTGAAACTGGGTAGGAGATTCACATTTCAGCAGGACAATGATCCGAAGCACAAAGCTAAAACCACACTGGAGTGGCTGAATAATGAGAAAATAAATGTTCTTGAGTGTCCCAGGCAAAGTCCTGACTTGAACCCAATTGAACATTCATGACGAGACTTGAAGATTGCAGTCCATCGATGATCCCCATCAAACTTTGCAGAACTGGAGCAATTTTCACATGAAGAATGGGCAAACATTTCACCATCTCACTGTGCAAAGCTGGTGGAGGCCAACTACCTGTACCTACCCAAAAAGACTCATAGCGGTCATTGCTTCAAAAGGTGCTTCCACCAGGAACTGACCTAAGGGGCTGAATATTTTTTACAACCAGTGAATTTTGATTTGTACATATTTTTTGCAGGCATTCCTGACATGTGACCTCCTTCAACTATAACAGTGTTTAATTTGATCTCTTCAGATGTGAATAAAAAAGTTCATTTGGAAAAATTGTTTCTACATAATTTGTAATTCTTGTGGCAAAAATTATAAATGTGGCATTGTTGGTCGGGGTTGAATACTTTTGCAGGCCACTGTATATCTTCAGCAAGGAGCAGTAGGAGAGCCTGGCAGCCTGGATTACCTCCAGGTATCCTTCATGCAAAAAAATGAACAAAGCTCTCTGAGAGCTTGGCTTTCATGCCATTGCCTGGGCCCACCAATCTCTTGAGGGAGATTGAGGAAAGTTGAGGATTGTTGGTCTTCTTTCAGAGTTCCAGTTTCTTGGGATTTCCATGGACTATCTTCTCTTGAAGAATGGTGCCACCATTTGTGAGCAATCATTTTGAAACTTCATGGTCAGACAAGACAAACATTGAGCTTGAACTCAAGTGGTCTCCCTGCAGCACAGATAATGCAGTGGACAAAGGGAATGTCTCTTTGTCTCTTCAGATTCCACATGGGATCCATTTTCCTACTTGAATGTGTCCAAGTTGTTATTTTAGATCCAGTCAGTAGCCATAATGTCGTGAAAAAATACTTCGTAATCCAGCTAGATTTGATATGGATACTATAACCTTGTACGGTATTGAGTTTCTCGGCTTCAGAATTTACGAGTCTATTATGTAAGAGAGCTGTGTGTGTGTGTGTGTGTGTGTGTGTTTGTGTGTGTGTGTGTCACCATTTTTCCCAGAGATGGCTGAACAGATCTTTGTCAAACTTTTAGAGGTTCATCAGAGACTGCTCGGAAGTGTTTTAGGGCAAAAAATTGAAAATTTTAAAACAAAAGTTGGATTTTTGGGGATTTTTTTTCTTCTTTTAATCACTCTGTCGTGGGTGTAGGGAAGTGTGTTGGGACCACGTTCTTTCGTTGGTGTCGGGAAGTGTTTTCGGCCCCCACAAGCAATAGATCTGGCAATGTCAGATTATCCCTGCTATTCTTCTATAAATCACCCCACAAAGAAAGTGAGTGACCATAAAATATTAATAAATGTAATACTGCACTGTACAAGGATAAGAAACTCACTTGGAGCAAAGATAGCAGGGAATCTTCAGAGAAGGAGTACCCCTCTCGGACAATTGTTTTGGCCCTTAACAATTCCTTTCATTCCAAGGAGTTTGGGCCACACTCGGGATCAGCTTAGTATCTCCCTGTTGGCAATCATGGTGGGATATTTGATGTGGTGGAATAAAAATGACTATCCCTCTTCTCTTTGGTTTATCAACACACTTTTAGGTCATTTTTTTTTCGAACATATTACAACTGGGCCAGACGTCCTGTCACTTTTCTGGGGGATTTTCAATCCTGATGTATTCACCCCACGCACGCGAAGCGAAAAGCGGGGTTAAGCAATTGGTTCATGTCCGTCCGCCGTCTGTCTCTAAACGTCAGTTGATGATCGAGAAACAACTTGATTTCAATTGACTGTTTTATTTTGAACGCGAATCGGAGCATGAATCAGAAAACGAACCTGTAGTTTAGCAGTACTTTGTCTTTGAATTTGTCCCGATCGCACATGCGCAAAGAGAAGTGACAAGCCGTTAGGCGGCGATGGGTCACCGAGCATGGAAACTATAAGACATTGAGCAAAAGGGATGTCATATAGCGGATAGGGAATCACCTGAAGATTATGCATATCAAATCTCATCCAGTTCCATCTACTGATAACTACTCGGTAACAATTTAAATGAAAAGTACCGAAAATGCGGTTTGAAATCGGAAATCCCCAAAGTTCGAGGGGGTGCTGTGGGTGAACAAAGAATAATCGAAAATCCAGCTCGATCGTTTGTGCACAATGTATTCCAGACGATTAGTGTGAATTTTCATGACCATCCGACCATAACCTAGGAGGAGTAACATTTGGCGCGAAGGCACCTCCAGGTCTCGCGTATTATTGATTTTGCACTAATTGACCTTTGACCCCTGACCTAAGCGAAATCGGTCAATATGTCCTGAGGCAAAGTTGTAGTACTCATTGAGTACCATGAACCTGCAAAGTTTCATTCGTATCGATGCACTCACCTGGTCACTAGGGGCCTTCAATTTTCGCCAATTTTCGCACATACCCTAATTGTAGGGGGCGCTGCGGGTAAAGTATTCCATATATCACAAAACCGGAATATATTTGATAGAGCATCACCTGTAGATCATTCGTGCCAAAGTTCATAACCCTACGTGGGATAATGGCTTTCGGAATTGATTTTGCGTGAACGGTACCGATTTTGAAGGTTTTTCGGTTGTTGCTAGGGAACAAAGCGTCCCTAGCAACCATCACAATTTCCAAAGCAGTAGGTCATAAGATGTACCTACCACCCGAGTTTTGTCAAAATCGGCCCACGTTTACTACCAATATGCTGATGACAAACGAACAAACATCCAAACAAACAGACAGAATTACTGACAATAAGGGTCACCTATTTCGGCGACCCAATATAATGTTTTTGTTACTCTGTCTGCCTGCCTGGCAGTCAAACAAAATATAAAATCATTCCAAACAGAAAAATGACTGTTTTTAACGACCTTACAAAGGATGCAAACAACAGGCACAGATAACTAATGCGACATGCGAGACAGGGGGGTGTAATCGACACTGCGTCAATGGTGGTAAATTCTGTAATTTATTTATTTATACCACTTTTACAATCTTTATTTTGTTTAGATTGAATTATATACTTGAACACGAGAACACCAATCGCCTTCTTGCCACTTCCAAAACCCTTCCATTTTAAATAATTATTTTTTTAATAAATTGAAGAAATAACTTGAACACTGCATGGGGTGATGTGTTCTATGAACTATCTAACTTGGGTTCAGTTTTTCATTTGCCTTTCTGACTTTCCTTCACCCATATCCAGCAGGATGCTTTTTCAGCTGATTGTGCAAGTACCTGAATTGCTTTTGAACGGCACTGGCTGGACAATATCAGCTGTTTAGAGAGACCATACACTGATGCACCACCATCCTTCTTGCTCCGATTTCCACTGCAAACAATCATGCTTTGAACCCTAGGGCTTGGATTTCTTTCATGAGTACTTTGTAATTTGCTGTCTTGCGCTCATGGCTTTCACTCACTCGCGACTCGTCGGGTGCCGTCAACTCAATTGCCATGACGGGTTTGGATGCATCTGATGAGAAGATCACATCTGGTCTCAAGCCGTGCTTGCTATACTCTTAAGATACTTCCTCATGGCACCAAGATCTGCTGCTAATTGTCAGCCGTTTGCACAGTCTGGTACGCTTGGTAATGTAGGATACACGTTTGTTCTGCTCCTGGGTGACCTTTGTGCCTTCTTTGAGGAAATATGTGAACTGTTTTATTACTGACTTTCTTCTATTAGCTCTGCATCTGGCATTGTCCACAAAAACTGCCCGTGCCGCCAGGATTTGGTTGTGCCTCCAGGGATATCTGCCGATTGCTAAGGATACTCTGCATGCAGCTAGCATATGTTCCACGCTCTCAATCCCTCCACGCAGTCTGCATTTAGACACCGTGGTTTTACCCAACTTCTTATGATTTGTTCCAGATGAGAGTTGGTCGTAGATGGAGCATGTGATGTAAAGCTAATGTGGAGGGGTCCCACATGCCACATGTCATTTCACATTTGTGGTCTTTGAAGGGCATCCTTCCACATACTCCATTGATTCCTGTTGGACTTGCAGAGCTTCTTTCTGTGATCATCGTGTGTCTTCTTTTTTGTAAGTTGCTGTAGACCACCATTTTATTTCATCATGCCCAAATCCCCTGCGCCCATGCTGTGACGCACCTATAACGTCGTTTAACTGGAGAGCTGCTTCTGCTTCATTGACAGCTTCATCAACTTTGTTTCTTCCCTGTCTTTAGCTTGGATAAATTGGATTTCACTGCAGGCTCATCTGACTTCAGCATCATGAGGAGTCTTGTTTTACCCAACTGTGTATTCCTCAACCAGGGATTTGAAGGGAAGTGTTAGTTCAACCTCTTTGCGTTGCAGGGAAACATTGTGAGACAGGGTGGGACACCCAGGCATTTCTTCGTGTAGCGGTTGATATGCCTTTCAATGGATTACATTGTGCTGTGCTTTGGTCCAGGAGGAAGCTATTGGGCCCATCATGCCTGTGCTGTACCAACCCCAGTTTCCATCACCCATCCACATACAAGCTACCTACAAGTCCTGCCAATATCCCCAAACCCCTCTATCTCCAAATGGAGATCTCCAAATATCTCCAAATCTCCAGATACCTATCTAATTCCAATTTAAACCGATGCAACCCCTGCCCTGAAATTCTCTCTTAAATGCATTTACACTGCATGCTGTCACAAGGTTTTCCTGAAGATGGTTCCAAAAATGTACTAGTCTGTTCGAGATGGCAATTTGTCTCTCAGTCTTGACTGCGGCTTAAAAATTTTCTTTGTTTGGTCTGTAGTATGACTCTCATTAAATGAAAACATAATTGGGATCAATCCTGTCTATAGCATTCAAGATACGAGTTCACTTCCAAGGAACTTTAACGCAGGATTTGGCCATTCGACCTATCAAGCGCGTGCAATTGCTGTCAACCTATTGTTGTTTGCCTGTGCTCTATCTATTTTTAATGCTCTAACTCTTGCAGCACCGAGTCTGAGCAGATATTGTGCAAGATCTTGTATATTTGAGCCTGTGATAAAACAGGGATGGCAACTTGAGTACTCTCAAGGTGGTCCTCACGATATCAGGGTTTAAGCTGTCATTCGCCAAATTGGCCACAACTAATTAAAGTTTGATTTGGCAAATATTTTTCATTCCAAGTTCACCAAAGAAAACATCATCAGGAAGTTCATGAAATATCCACACACCCATTCCGTTTTCAGGAAACCATGTTGAGTGAAGACATTTCTAAAAACCATTGATGTTTGAGCATGGATATTTTACAACTAATAACTTTTTGTTTGGCTGAAGGAAACTTGAAATTTCCTGCACATTTTCAGACCAAATTAGCCAAATTGCTAGTACTGTATTAATTTTGTCGAGCTTAAACCCTGCTATACCAACTCAGACAAACCTGAGATTTATTTGGTCATTCTACGGTATACTTTCACAACTCTCTCCATGTCTTGCAACAGACATGGATGCCAGATAACATAACAATAGTCTAAGTGTGGACACACTAACGGGGTGTGTACAAAGGGACTATATGACTTCTCAGTCCTGAGTAATAAATGTCTTTCTGATTAATCCTAAAATTCTTCACAAATCAACTTCTGTATATGAACTGAAAACTTTAAGGACTGGTCAAAGGTTTTGCCTTCTTTTCTCACATAAGTTCCACCCCACCAGCCATTTTATATTGCCTAATGGGATAAGTGTAGCTTCAACCACTGCACTTTGAACCATTCAGATTAAAGGCTTTGATGCTTCCGTTAACAAAATGGTGTATTCATTGGAATGTTATTATTTATTTATTTTAATCTTGGGGTAGGCAGGATAGCATAGAGGTACTGTATGGTCACTCACCTTTGAGCTGTCAAGCTTGGGTTCAAATCTGGAAGCGGATGTAAACACTTTCACCCTGATGTTTTGCATGCAGGGCAGTACACCAATGTGCGCACGCTTCCTTGGACAAGCCTGGTGTTGGCTTAGTGTTTAGGGTGGCTGGCTTGGGATCTTAGGGTCCTGAGTTAGAGCCTCGTTTGCTGCTGAATTAATACCAGGTGAGGTTGACTCAGCCTGTCATCCTTCCGAGGTTGGCGAAATGAGTACTAGTGTACTGGTAGAGGGGCACAGCATCAGCGGCATAGTCACGCCCCAACAAAATGATAGCGACCCAGCAACCAACCTGCCATAGGCAAGAAGAAGAAGAAGACTTCCTTGGAAGGAAGTTCAGTCGGATGATCTGCCTTCCAGCACTTGAGGTATTGGTAGACATCAATGATCCAATGGTGTCCTTTATGAAGAGTATGTGAGTTATCGTCAGCACCCTGAACATATTACAAATTCCTGCCACTTTGAATCAAAACGTCAGGCCTAATCAGCTCAAGGAAGAGCAAGATATACCTGGCATTGGGACAAACATTAAGGGAATGAACGAAAAGAGGAGAGGAGCGGGAGGTGTTGTTGGAGGAAACACTGAAACTTGCAAGTCAGATATTGGAGTTATGAAAGGTTAATGGGGGTAATAAAGATCGTGGGACAGAATTGGGGATGGCAATACTACATATGGCGGTGCAATGTATGCTTGAAGCCCTGGAGGGAAGAGGGAGACAGAACATCCTCTGGAAGGTGGAATGGACTGGAAGAGTGAGGAATTAAAAGACTTGATGCGAGCAGTCAGCCTCGAAATTAAAGAATAATTCCAAATCCAAATCCATTGGGACCATACTCTGTGCAGAGCGTCGGTGCTGCCAAAGCAGTCTCTTGGGATATTGGGAGCAATCCTGGACGGGTCGCCACTCCGACGCAGGATACTCAAATGGCTCAATCATCCCAGCAAGCTGGTACTCATTTTTGCCGACATGAGAATGTCGATGACAGGCTGAGTCAACCCCACCTGGTATTAATTCAACATCCAAGTGGGATTTTAACTCAGCACTCTGGGATCCCAAGGCCACCAACCTAACCATTAAGTCAACACCAGGCAGAACATAATTACCATATCAATATTGTAATCAATGTCAGTGAAAAAAACCCAGATGGCTCATTAATGACTTTCAGGGATTGATTCCACCTGCTCTGATTGACATCTTCAGAGTATGGTTGATGCAACCACATTTGAGCAACTCTGAAAAAGGCACTATAGCACCCCAAAAACTACAACCCTATTACAAAATACAAGGTTGGTGATGTGGGAGAAAAGGGAAAGGGAGTTTGGAAGAGAGCAAAGGGAGGCAACAGAAATGTCTGGAGAAGGGGAAAGGGTTATTTAAAATAAATAAATCGCTGCCATGTTGCATACGTAATATGTGGATAGTCCTTCATGTGTTTGTGGAGGAAATGATGGAATGATGGCATAGCTTCTTGGAATTATCCTCGTGCACAATGTTTTTAAAACCACAACACCGGACTCCTCTCGTTTGAAAAATATTGTGAAAAGTGCATTCACCTAACTTACAGTGGGACTTAGTTTACTGTTTAGGACAACATACTCCGCGATGCACCCCCCCCCTATGTATAGGTAGCTGATGTAAGATATGCAGGTGTCACCTGTGCTAAGTTCGTGAGGTGTGGATACGTCACATTGGCCCATAACACAGTTGTTTTTATATCCAAACAAATTTTAACACACACTCGGACACGACTTTGAATATGGTGTTCATAAAGTGACACGAACGGGTGAACGGTGTACGCAAGGCGAGTGGCTATCAACACCTGAGCTAGTTCAAGTTGGGCAAGATGATTGCACTCAAGTCTCAAAGAGGTAGTTTTTACCTTGTGAGATGTTTCGGCTCATGGTGTGTGGGACACAAGAACAGTGTGTTTATGCTGGAATCAAAGAAGGCATCCACAGGCAAACATGTCCATCCCACAAGTGTTCTGAGTGACAAGAGATGATCGACGGGTGGACGCACGGAAATGATTCACCTCTCCTCGAGTTTTACATCACTGCTCGACCGGCACAGGCCACAAAACATCTCCTGCGACAGATTTTTGCTCTAAAAGCGAAAGTAATCATAATCAGTGGCTTCACACAGCTCAGCGTGTCCAAAGTGATTGAAGTGTCACATTGAAAGGCAACATAGCTGACACAAATTCCACCCAGTGGTGTTGAGTGGTTGTGTCTGGGTCAGAGCAATGACCATATGTGTACCACTTTCGAAATTAAACAGGTGATTCATCTTGTGTCAACTGACACCATTATGAATCGACACCGAGCATAATGGTTTGAGTGAACAACGGTTGCTGAAAGACCAACAATAATGGCTGAAAAGGAGCCCTCAATTTATCATGCAGGTACGGAAAGAAGAAGATACATTTCGGTGAAAAATCCACAGAGGCACAACCAACTGGAGATTTTTTTGTCTGAGAACAAAGGCTCAGTGGTCTGATGTGTTAACCAACGAGTGGCTTTCAACTGGGACTAAGCAGGACACATTCTCCGGCCTTAATATACCTCTTGGGGCAGAGGGCATGAGATGAAAGGAGGTGAAAGATCAGGAGAACCCAGTGAGGAGGAAGAGAGGGGGGTTTGGGATGATCAGAAAGAAGAGGGCGGAGTGGACAAAATTGCTTGGGGGAGTGGGAAGCCAGGTATGACTGGAGCACTTGGCTGAAAGAAAAATGGCTTCGAGGCCTATAGTGTCACTTTTTCTCTATTCCTTTTGAATGACATCATGAGATGTTTAGCGTCTCAGCGTAAAGGCAGACATGAAAAGCTGGCTTTACGCCATCACCTGAAGACTGGTATGCTCTGACAACAACTTCCCCTGCTGACACTGCGAAAGAAAGACTATTCCCTCATGTTCAGTCTGATGCATTCATTCACATGTTTGTTTATAGAATTGAAGTACATTGTTTCCTGGATGCCTTCATGCCATGTAGCGTCACGCAGCATACACAACTTGCCTGGACGGGCTTGAATTTTAAGCTGATCTTGTCTTGCTGCTGAAACAAGAAAGATAGAAAGAGCATTTTGGCTTTTTTGTGCACAATGTCGAGGCTCATGGCAGAGCTAGAAGGCAGAACGGATCAGGAAGTAGCGAAACAAAAGGAACAGGAGAAAGAGGAGGGGGGGTGGACATGCCAACAGCTTGAAGGACAAAATAGAGGGAGACTCGGACAAATAACGGATGTGGGGAGTAATGAGGAGTAGAGGAGGATGAACGGTGGTGGACAAAATGGACACAGAAGCAAACTCCCAGGAAAGAAAGAAGCACACATGAGTTTTATGGCAAAGTTTTAGGCCTTTCTGCCAAGGTACATGTGTTTTGCATTAAATGAGCTTTGTATGACTGTGTGCTTTGGCTTTGGGCTGAAGTACATGCTTTAACTTTTTAACATTTAACTTTCTCCGAGTATTTTGTTTTGTATAAAAAAAGAAGTTTTCAGAGAAATAAGTCCAATATTAAGGTTTGGAATGGATTGCTTCATCAGCAAGACATCCAAAATTGTTTTGGAATACAATGAATGCTCAAAGATTTTGGATATTATGGAGTACGTCGAAAACATTCCTCTGGAATGAACACCAACTGATGTTTAACAAAGACGGATCACTTTAACAGAGAAGAAGCAGAGTTCTTGAACTCTGTGTTCATTGAAAAGGCCAAGGTTCCAAATCCGTCCCTTCGTGTACCCACCATTTCCATCTTTACAGAATGTTCCCCACAGCATGTGAACGTCTCCCCCGCCATAGTGGAGAAGTTTCTTATCCAACTCGACAACTCTTCTGCAACTTGTCTTGATGGCACAAGTACTCTCTAATCCTCAGGAACTGTGCTTCAGTCCATTCATACCCTCTCTTTCTTCACTTTCAGAGGTCCAGCTTGGATGGGCAACTTTCTCCTTCTTGGAAAGTTGCAAACATCACTCCTATCCATAACAAAGGTTCCAAAACAGATCTGTTCAACTACAGACCTTTTAGCCTTCTCTTCATCGTGTGTAAAGTTATCGAGTCCATCATTACAGATGACGTCAGACACTATCTTTTCTCTAACTCAACAATCTTTAACATCCACTTTGGCTTCAGACTTGGCCAATCCATCTTGGTTATGTTTCTCCTGCTGACACAACAGTGGATCTTCCCCTTCAGGTTGTGGTTCCACACGCCATTGCCTTTGGTCTTGCATTATTCTTGGATATATGCCAATGATCTGTCTGATTCTCTTGAAAACCAATGCTATGATTTTGACATTGACTCTACCCTGTGCAGAACAGTACATCATACTTGTGAAAGGCTGGTTGCTGCGGAATCCCTTTCATAAAACCTGGAGGACATAAGCTGCTGGTGAACTACACGGAGCATTGTGTTTAACCTTGGTAAGTCACATGTTCACACTGTCTCTCCACAAGGATTGGCAATCATACTATCTAATCCACTTCTCCGGACAGCCACTGGAACAGGTGCAGTACCTGGAATTCCTTGGCCTTACTGTCATCATAACTGTTCATGGATCACTTGTATCATACTGGCATCAAAGGCCAGTCGCCATTTCGGTATTCTCCATAGAGCTAAGGCATTCTTGAGCCGCACAGAGCTCATCATGTTGTTCAAGTCTTTCGAATTTGGAGGCCAGAATTGGTAGCATTGTAGTTGGAGCATTCTGTTGTGTGTTTGGTAAATTGGTGGTTCGATTCTGATCTCGGTTGGGTCATTGAAAACACTAAAAATGGTACATGCTGCTTCTTTGCTTTATGCTCAGCAATCAGAGGATAGAGCATGGACAAACCCCTCGGTATAGTATCACTATCGCTTGGGGAGGAAGATTTCTCTCTAAAAATGACCCGCTGACTGCAGAGAGAAATGTTGTGCTACTGAATGGTTCCACCTGCACTCAGTGCAGATGGAACCTCTCCCAACATCAACAGCAATGTTTGTGTGATCAAGTCATGTGTTGTCTGCTTTCTCTTTCTGCATACTGAGTGTGTCATTTGTGTGTGATAGTTCTTGCATGAGCCATAGAAACTGTTAAAAAAATTTTTTTCAGCCATATGGAGTATGGCTTCCCACTCTGGGCTGGTGCTCCTGTTTCTCACCTTATTCCTTTTGAGTCTGTCAATACCAATGCTTTCCACTGGAATCTTAAGATAGATTACCAGGGACAGTCACTCTCCCACTTGTGACAAGTCACTGGGTGCTCTATTTTCTACAAGCTGACATGAGGCCTTTCTTCTCCAGGCCTCTCTTACATCTGCACTCCCAAAGCAGCACACGTCACACATATTCCTCTAGAAACCCTCATATGCTCAATCTCTCAAAGTCCTGTCTGGTTGCCCACCTGCATTCCTTCATCCCATTATTCTCCTGATTGTGGAATCTGCTCCCTTTGTCCGTTGTCTCATCCTCATTCTTATGAGTACACTCATATTCATTATATGAGTGTGCTCACTCATGCACATACATACATGATCTCATCTGCACATGCTGAGTCTTCTCTGGGCAGCCACTTTCCCATTCTGTTCCTCTCTGGGCCATTGTTGCTCGTTTTTGTGTTATCCCTCCTTGTGTTTGTCCATTCCCCCATGGCCTTGGGTCATTTATGAACCTATTACCTTTTGTAGTTCAGCTTCTCAATGAGCCTAGAACTTTGTATAAAAATCAAAGTTTTCAGCCGCGTCGCGTTGCGAACGCTGGCTCTAAGAGAGCTCCGCGTTGTTGTTGTTTTCTTCTTCTTCTTCTTCTTCTTCTTCTTCTTCTGGTGAAGACAAAACCTTTATGACGCGGCTCTTGGACACATTTGTCCTTGTTTATTTTTGCTTTCTCATGTCTTTTTGTCTTTTTGCCTTTTTTTTGTCTTCAAATACATCCCGCATGACCCGATGTCCCCCGAGTGGAGGAGGAGTGGTGCTATGGTGGATAGGGGTGTGGCGGTGGTGGTGAGTGTTGTTGGGGGTGATGATTGTGGGGTGATGATTGTGGGGGGATGGTTGAGATGGGGACCCTGAAAGTTTTAGCCTTCTTAGTCAAATCCTCTCGGGAGAGTAGATGATACATACATATATACTTTCTCTCCACTATAAATAGATGGTGGTTCGTTTGATTTGTAGAAAGTTGTGTTGATAATAGATAATTATTTTCAGGTGCTCTTGTGTTAACTGCCGGGCAATGGCAACAGGTGTTTGATTCACCAATCAAATCGTCCGTGTACATGTGCTGGTAGCTGGGTAGAGATAGTGTTACAGTTTCAAGCAACGGCTGTTTCTTCCGCTTAATCATGGGTATGACATCCTCTCTCAATCGTGGTGGATAACCACAAGATCTCTGTTGTTTCATAACAGTTCTCAGTAAAATGTTCCGAGCACAAAGCAAATATTTTATAGGCCTGATCCACGCTTGGGTCTTTCGGCCATTGGTGTAGCATGAAACTGTCTGGGTTTGTATTACTACAAGCACTAAGGACAATATGTCCATGTGCTCCCTTCTTATGTTCACCTTTAAGCATTTGGGTTCCCCTTTAAGACCCCTATAGACCCCTAAGATTCATTTTACCTGAACAACCCTTTCAACACTTTAGACGCCTTTATACCCCATTCGTGCTTGAGACCTTTTATACCCCTTAGACCCCTAGAACATGTAGACCCCACAAACCCTTTAGACCTTTGCACCCCTTAAGTCTCTTGACACCCTTGGACCATAACACCATTTCGACACCCTTACACCTTTCAGACATGTTAAACAGCTTAGACCCTTGACCATTTCGAGATTTAGACCACTTAGACCATTTAAGATCCTTATTATATGCTTGAGACATTTGACCCTTTCAACTCCTTAGACCCTAACTACTATTGCAACCTACCCTTTTGACCTTCAGACCATCCAAAATGTTTTAGGGTCACACCAAGCAAACATCTAAAGTCTTCTTGCAAAACACAGAATATAATTATTTTCAGCAAGTAATGCGCAAACTCGACCCACCTGAGGGTATATACGAGTGTATATGTACAGTATGTAAAACACTAGCAGGGGTACCCGGCGTTGCCCGGTACTGCTCTAAAAACAATAAAAAGAAAAAAAATCCAACTTTTTTTCCCCCAAAAATTTCAAACTGAAGGAAAAACTGATGGCACTCACTGACGAACCTCAGAAAGTTTGACGATGATCCGTTTGGTCATCTGAGAAAAATGGCTACACACACAGACACAGGCAGACAGACAAACATCTTTCTTGTAGTACAGATATACGTAGCCACATACACATCTGATCCATTATAGATCGATGAAAGACCATTGTGATTCAGCAAAAGTTGTTTCCAAAGATTTAAAAGATAAGGAAACTGCCAGAGGAATAATTAATTTTAATAATAATAATAATAATGCAACTCTGGCCTTCCTCTTTTCTGCAACACACAGTTGCTTGACTCTTGTCGGCCTTCGGCCAGCCTGGTCTCTGGACGCCACCTTACTTGCATCCATCCCCACCCATTGGAGCGGTAGCTCACTGTTTGCAATGGCACTTGTACTCATATGGTCAGTTGCGATGGGTCGGGACACTTCAGTGCGGCTTGCACCTTGACCACAGTCCAAATCCGTGGCCACAACTTGCACTAATGATACGAGCACCAATGGAAATTCAATGGACGTGATGCTGAGGCTACAAAATCCCATTAGCAACAACGGCTCTAACACAGAAATCCAAAATGAACCCGAAGGTTATGAGAAGCTACTGTTTTCTCCTCCAATTATGCTCTGGTTTCCACACACCCGACCTCTGCCATGACTTACTGCGGTTTGCATTTTTAAAGGACATGGCATAACAAGGTGCAGATTACGATGATAGGAATGCAGAGAGGTCTGTGAGCTGTGAGAGGAGTGCGGCGTTTGAGGGTTTAGAGTTTAGACCGTGCCGTACTATTCGCCGGAGAATAAAGCCCTGGCTTTCGAGACTCCTTTTGTGCCTCGATAACCACTCGGGTCTTCAAGTTGGATCGACGCACGAGGTTCATTGCAAGCTCATGCATGTCGGTGCACGCATTGTCCTCTTCTGAGAAACCAAACAGCATAGAGTATGAAAGTCGTCTCTTAATGAATGGAAGCACTTGGAATGGACTTGAAATGCAAAAGGATGTTCCTTGAAACAAAAGAGCATAATAAATATATAACTAACTACCAATTTGCTGCTGGGTACACCAGCCCTTCACCTGAAACAGAGTGCACAGTGCGTTCTTAGACAAGTTGTACAAGTGCTCGGCACAGGATACAACAGAGCAAGCACATCTTTCTCGACTTTGTCTGTTCCTTTTCTTTCCATGTCTCTCCCACCTGCTTATCTCCCTCGGGGGAGGCCTATATTAAGGATAGGCAAATGTGTCACGCTTAATCACAGTTGAAGGCCACTCTGTGTTCCATGGGCCCCTTGAGTGTTTGTTCTCAGATGAAATCTCAAGGTGATTTCACCATTTTACAATCTCTGCATTTCTTTGTTTTCTTTGTTTTTTTTAACTAGGCCTACAGTTCCACAGCACGTGACGGGGGCGCAAGTGCACAACAAGAGACTAAATGGTGCAAGCATGTTTCTACTGCAAGGTTGCAGCACTTGCACAGTACAGCAGTGAAGCGCAGAGCACGGGACAAAGCACGCAGGGCATTCGAAGTGCGGAACAACCACACGTGTCACGTACCTCCAACAAAAGTCAGGTGTACTCACTCGTACGCAACATGTATCAGGAAAGAAAGTGGTGCATTTTGGTGTTGATTTTTGTTTGTCCTGTTTTAAATCGGCCCACACCATTACTGTTTGCTATTCTTGTACCAATTATAATGCATTTTCCTCCTCGACTCCTAGAGGACACTCTACGTGGCCTGTGCCCACACTTCTTCACCCACATGACTCACAAGCCAAGACAGGGTGGCCTCGGTAGATAAACCTCATGAGATCTCTTTGTTTACCAAATGCATTGAAATACAGTGCTCTTTAAAGAAAAACATTCCATGAGAAGAACTTAGATTTTAAAAAAAGGCAAGATACTAGCAAAAAAGAAAGTTTAAATGAGTTAATATTTCAGCAAATCTCAAAGGCTGTTCTTCTGAATGAGACTCTCCAATAGTTTGAAAGCAAACCGATGGGAATCTGCACAAATTTATTCAATTTCAGATTTAAATCTCTTTAGTCAATTTATACTCCATCAGGAAGGTGCACAGGTGGCACACCTACCTTCGAACCGTCTAGTCGAGGTTCGATTCCTGATCCGACTATAAATTGTCTGATTGCTGCTTCGCAAGCAAGATGGGGGCATCATAGAGTGTGCCGGCCCTCGGGTGGACGTTAAACCGGTCGTCCTGTCTGTCAGCATTAGTTGGTGGACGTTATGAGGTGCACAGATCGCAGACTTATCTTTGAGCAATCCAGTCTAGGTTCGATTCCCGATCCGACTATAAATTGTCTGATTGCTGCTTCGCAATCAAAGATGGGGCATCACAAAGTGTGCCGGCCCTCGGGTAGACGTTAAACCGGTTGTCCCACCTGTTAGCACTCAGGTGGTAGACGCTAAAGATCCCACTAAAATTTTATGCCCATATCAGCTCCAGTCGACAATCGAATGTCAGACCTAGCCACTAGCCAGCCAGGCGGACTCCACAAGAATGTGGGAGTAATTGGGGCTGTAAAGGAGTCGTAGTTAATCAATTCCTACAGCGCTTCCATTCACTAAAAATAACATTCCACGAGGTAACCTTTACGCGAAATATACCTCGACGATGACTCTCCATCAAGCTGACAATGACAGCGACAGTGACGCCGATAGCCTGCGATTGCGTGTTCTTGTGAACGATTACAGATAGCCATTGAAGATGGTGTTCGATTGACACCTGGAATGCTGATCTCGAATATAATCCAGCAAGTACATGAATGACCTCACCGGTACTTACAAATGATTATTTGTCACCGACTGTTTTGTTTTATTATTTCATTAGATTGGCCAACTTTTTGATTGCCAGACTTTCCAAGGAAGACTTTCCTAGATTTCTTTACCAAACTAGATGTTCTGGAATGTGTAGGAAAGAGGGAAACAGGGGCAAATCCAGGAATTGGTAGGGGGGGGGGTTCCAAATAACAGAAAATCTAAGTCATATGAACATTATGAAACTTTATTGCAGCTTTCAAATAAATCACATTCACATTCTTTGATATGATGTATTGTGCAAAAAGATAATAAAGTTAATTATTTAATATTAAATGCATAATAAAAATAAACTTGAATTCAATAAACTTCAAGTTTCAATCTTAAATATCATGACTAATGAGACCTACCTGCGTGATGGTAGTGCCTATATGACATACTACAAGGAATTCTGGGTGACCAGGGAACCCCTGGGTTTGCCACTGTAATGGTAAATATTTTTTGTTGTGGGGGGGGGTTCCGAAACAACCAGGAAACCCCCCTGGATTTGCCACTGGGAAATAAATTGTGGCAAAATGGACTTTTAAAAGTGGAAAGTGCGGGAGAATGGTCAGACCCATAATACTGTATATGAGTTCCCTTACAAGGGAGGTAGCCATTAGGCCCATCAAGTCTGTGCTATGGTTGCCAACCTATGGGGTTTGTCCTTGCTCTATTCTTTAAATGATGAACGTCAAGCAAGGAAGCAGCACGTACCATTTTTAAAGTCTTTGGTATGATCCGGGCGGGGTTCGAATCGCTGAGCTCCCAGACTCAGAATAGATGTTTTATGGATTACTCCACTGAGTATGAATCTGTAATAATCATTCAGATCAACCTCCTCTAACAGCAAGAGGGAATAAGAGTCAATCACGAGGAGTGGACCAGCATCACGTGGAGATCCAGAACAAGTGGGGCAGACAGATTATCCCAACCATTAAGTCGTTAACGAGCTAGGTGGGCTTTTACTGACTAATCCGATAATAATATTGGAATTCTCCTGAGACAAACTTAACTTCCTAAATAGTAAAATCCCAAAATTCTTATTTCTGCTTACTTCAGCTGGATTTGAACACAACGACTTGGATACCCATCCTGTGTCATCACCAGGAGGCCACCACTGTACCACTGTACCCAGGACTTAGAAGGATTGACTTAACTTGTTGTGAATGCAGCGTGTGAATGTGAGAGGAGAGAGGGGTCGGAGAGAAGGAGAGAGAGAGAGAGAGAGAGAGAGGAAGAGAGAGAGAGAGAGAGAGAGAGAGAGAGAGAGGGAGAGAGAGAGGAGAGATGAGAGAATGGATAGGGTGAGAGAGGCAGAGGTTTAAGAGAGGGAGAGGGGAAGGGGGAGGAGGGAAAGGGAGAGAAGGGAGGTGAGAGTGTGGAGGGGAGAGGGGAAAGGAGGGGGGATTCTGGCAGATGTAACGCCCAGTTTAACGTCCATCCAAGACACGGCACACATTGATGAATTACCCTGCCTGTGAAACACCAGGATGACAGTTTATAAATGCACATTGATTGCTTCAAGTTTGGCTCACTCTACTGCTGATATATGTGTGGGCAGGAGTTTGGAATTTGACCAGGGGGGTGGGTACCTGCACACTCGGGTGTTCCAAAAAAATGAAAGTTTGATTTATGCTGCTCCCTGATTTTGCCTTTGTTTCAATACCCCATAAGAACTTATAGGTCAAAAATTAAAAAAATTCCATGATATTTAGGGGTTCCTCAAGTTGGCACAATTATGTCCATTATGGAGAGGGCATTTTGCACTGCAATGTCAAAAAGCTCATCTAGGTCTCCTTGGAAAAACTATTCTTTCATCCTATATGACTGCTGTAGTTTTTGAAAATATCAAACAACCATATTAATTGTGAAGTGTACTGCGTTGTGCATATTCGGCGGCAAGTTGTCAGTTACAGTTGGCAAATTTCAACAATATTGTGCCAACTTGAGGAATGCCTAAACATCCTCCAATCTGCTTCATATTTGGTGTGTATGTTTCTACTGTCAAATGGAACAAAGGCACACCCAGGGAACATGAATATTCATACTTTATTTTTTTTACCCCCTATTATGAAGCACCCTACTGTATACATTGGCCTACTTTGTTGAAACATTATCGTTGGATCTTCAACGTTCCCAATAGTATGCTAGCAAACCGGACACAGAATGAACAACTCCTCCGAAAGATTGTTGAAACATTCATGGTACTCTGAAGGATGCTTTGCTTGAGAAGGACCAGGATGATGTTTATATAGTTGCACTGAGAATCATACCCAAACTAGATGGATCAAATAGGAGTTGAGAAATTGTAAGAGTACCGCCAGTTTGGGTAAGCTTGCGCGTTCTCAACTCCTGTTTGAGAAAATCAATTGTTATCTTTTCCACCGACACAGTCCATCACTATTCACGAGTTTCCACACTATAGAAAGTGTTTGTCAAGAATGCTGCCTCTGAGCTAGGCTGCCAGTTAAAAGGGATAGATAAAGTGGGCAACTGTGTGCCCGTGCTTCAGCCAAGTTTCAAATCGCTACCCTAATCTCCTCGGGCATTTCATGAATGCACGGCTGGCAGGATGGACGAGACTCATCGAAATACGCACACTCACCTCTGAGCCATCTTGTCTGGGTTTTAATCTTGGCCCAGCTATAAACTGTCATCCTGGTGTTCCGCAGATTGGGCGAGCCACGTGTAAAGTTTCTGCGCCGTTTCTAATTGGTATGGACATTAAACCAGGCATCCCATCTACTGGCATTACTTGGTGGACATTAAAGATCATTCCACAGTGTCTTTCGTGAAGAGTAGATGGCTGTCTCTGCATCAGGGGGCACAGCTTTGCTCTCAGCAATGATGCTACCCAGGGCCGGATTTAGGCATGGGCAAGCTGGGCAGTTGCCCAGGGGCCTCCACAACCAGGGGGCCTCCACATATTTCATGAAAAAAAAATGCAAGGAAAAATGTATTTGTGAGTGCCTGAATGGTAGTTGGTAGTTAGTGGAACAGATATAAGATAGTTTGCAGCCTTCCTCACTCATTTCCTGGAATACGAAGATGATAAGATAGGGAGAGAACATTTCCTTTACAAACTGTTGATGGACGAGAAAGTTGCGGATACATTTCAAATGTCGAAATAATGCTACGGATGTACTTGGTGCTCATGGTCACAAACTGTTCTGGAGAAGTTCATTCAGTAAATTGAAGTTCATCGAGAACAGACTGCGTACTACAATGTGTCATGATAGGCTCAGTCACCCGGCCTTGATGAGCGTTGAATGTGACATTCGCAGAGAGATTGACTTCGACAAATTGATCCAAGACTTTGCAAGGGTCAAGTCTCGTAAAGTGCCTGGTGGTCTCATCGGTGGTCTGTAAATATAGGTATTAGGTACTGTACTAGATTGTAGATTCTATGATTGATCATGATTGACCTGCTTGCTTATTCACTACACTATTCAGATTCTTTATACTTGAAACATGGGAACTTCCAACTTCGTAGATTCTTATAGTTTGATCATGATGTTTAAAGATGTGCCTGCTTGCTTATTCAAATTATTTATGCTTGAAACAAAGGAACTTCGCAGATTCTTATAATCTTATAGATTGATCATGTGCTAGCTTATTCAGATTCTTTATACTTGAAACATAGGAACTAGATTCTTACATGTATATAGATTGATCATGATGTTTACAGATGTACATTTTTATTCAGATTCTTTGTTCTTGAAAAATATACTTGATGGATGACTGTAAATATGTCTTGTCACCTTTTTTTTTAGTATTCTAAGGTAGGGTGGGCCTCCACTACTGAAGGCTGCCCAGGAGCCACCACATGTCTAAATCCGGCCCTGATGCTACCTGCAGCCACAGGCTATGTACAGTATGAAATGAAAGTAATGAATGAACCAATGCATGTCCATGCCTCAGTATTGATGGATCCAGTAGCCTGAATTATTAACTGAATCTCAGTAGGATGTGCATTTGTGTAAATTTTGATTATTGCACACAAAACTTTCCTTCACGACATAAATGCCTGCTTAGCAAGGCTACAGTAAACCAGAGGTTATCTGCAATGTATGAGATTGTCACATACTTTTGTCTGAATCTTTCAATGCAGAAACTAAAGGAAGTAAATGTTAAACACAAGGAAGCATCACCATTGTGGCAGTAACAGTTTGGACTGGGTCTTGGCCGGATGCAAAATCGAAACGGTTACCGAGGACTCAGTATTTAGGGCCGTGGTCCATTGTTCTGAAGTCATGGAAAAATGTCTCATTTACAACTTAAAGAGCGACATGCACTGGGGAAGGGCTAGGGGGAGGGGGTACTCAAGAGGGCACAGAGCAGTGGTGCCCCACATGCCATGGCCGATGGTGTGGTCACGGTGATGTTTTAACGGTGAAGCTGTAAGCCATGTCACTCCCTTTCTTTTATATCAGTGCAATTCCATTATTGGACTGGAAGCTACAGTAAGTCAACTTGGTCCAATACAAGTACAACAAAGAGTTGATATTTAAAAGGAGCTCCTGATGTTAACTTTCATGTGTGTTTGTCTATTTGTGTTTCTTGTTCACATTCCTGAGCAGAGACCAAGAGGAACAGGAAATAGTTTTACAATTGATAATTATTCATCAAAGTGAGGAATCTAAGATATCTTAGTGGTGAACTATCTTAATGACTTTAAGGAGTTTCATAATATATACTTGCTTGTGTAAATCATTTAATTGCTCGAGGAATACAGGATTTTTGAATTGATCTAATCCACCCCAGAATGCTCGGCACACATGCGCAGAAAGAAACCCCCCTAGAGACAATGATCTTCGGGGCACGTAAACTTCTATCGTTCATGAGCGATAAGGATCGTTCCATAAAATGGCTCACAAAGCTTCTCACCGAAACCAAAAATACTTGGAAAAGTACCTGAGACAAGCTGGCCTGTGCCTCTGCACAACGGAAAAGTTGTAAGGACAAGGGAGACACCGTATCTGGTTTGGGTGCTTCTGAACAGCAGATGGAAAGGACATATCTGGGGCTTGTGAGTTCAAAATCAACTTCTTAAATGATATGGTACTTACTATTAAAAATGTTTCGGGGAGAGGGAGATTCGGAACGGTGAGAGCTGTTATAGATATATTGCTTGTTTGGTTCAGACCACAATAATTATGAGATTTTTGCTATTTTGTGAAAGGAGGTGTGATGTGTGTGTGTGTTGTGTGTGTGTGTGTGTGTGTGTGTGTGGTGTTGCTGTTGTGTGTTGTGTGACATGCAACCGCTTATGTGCAGTAAATAAAGAAAGTGTTTGTTTTTTGGAAGCAATGGCTCTGTCATTCATGATGGCTTATAGTAAACATTTCAGTTTACATGTTCAATTTTCAGTGACAATTACATCTCCCGGCTATTCCTTGTGATTGAATCGCCGTGAGAAGGTCATTTCGACCATGAGGGCCGCAGCACATAACTCCTTCAAATGGAGCTCATGAC
Organism: Eptatretus atami; assembly: GCA_035128595.1. Classification (NCBI taxonomy): domain Eukaryota; kingdom Metazoa; phylum Chordata; class Myxini; order Myxiniformes; family Myxinidae; genus Eptatretus; species Eptatretus atami. The sequence continues at coordinate 117,488,367 of CM068957.1, forward strand.
AAAACCAACCATAAAACTCTGTACTCAAACCTCCAACTTTACGATTGTGTTCAACTGGCGTTGCAGTTTGCATGTTGCCTTTATTTTAATCGTTTTTATCCCCCGCCGCGTGGTGGAAGGGGGATATTGTTATCACCCGGGTCGTCCGTCCAGCTGTTCGACGTCCGCTCCGTCCGTCCGGCTGGCTGGCTGGGCGTCAACATTTATGGCGTCAACATTTATAGCTGTGAGTGCGATAACTCATAAACTGTTCGCCATATCGATTTGAAATTTGGGTCACACATGTACCACCTGAAAGGAAGAACCCTATTGATTTGGGTGTGGCCAGATCAAGATGGCCGACTGGGGTGGCCATCTTGAAAAAAAGTTTTTCGCCAATTCGATTTGAAATTGAGTCACACATGTACGACCTGAAAAGGAGAACCCTATTGATTTTGGGCGTGGCCGGATCCAAGTTGGCCGACTGGGGCATTCCGTCCGTCCGTCCGGCTGCGCTGGGCGTCAACATTTATAGCTGTGAGTGCGATAACTCATAAACTGTCCACCATATCGATTTGAAATTTGGGTCACACATGTACCACCTGAAAAGGAAGAAACCTATTGATTTTGGGCGTGGCCGGTTCGAAGATGGCGACTGGGGTGGTCCGTCGCGGTGGCTGTGGTGCGGTGCAATATTTGGGCTCAACTATTTATAGCTGTGAGTGCGATTACTCATAAACTGTCCACCATATCGTATTGAAATTTGAGGTCACACATGTACCACCTGAAAAGGAAGAACCTATTGATTTTGGGCGTGGCCGGATCCAAGATGGCCACTGTGGTGGCATCTTGAAAAAAATGTTTTTTGTAATAAATGGAAAACCGCTTATCTGATTTCAATTATTTTTGGTTACTACGTTCCTCACCCCTGGGGACTTTTTCGAGATGATGACCAAATGGTGTCTTGTTTCCAATTCACCTCTCATTATTTGGAAATATGTATGACCTTTTTCATTCAATGGCGGGGGATTCCCCATCTCTGATGGTACATTTATAATAAATACATGAATACGATAAATTTCAGTGAGTTTTGTTCACTTTTAACAAAGCTCATAGTTAAACTTACATCATCAAACAAGTGTGGAATGGCCATGGCAGTTGGTGGGTTTGATTGTAGAAGTTGTCTTTGTAGAGATAACATACTGGAACTTTAACCTAAACTCTCCTCGGAATGTCACATGTCACGATGACAACTGCACAGTTTTATCTTACGTTCTGTGTTGTGAAGTTAAATCATCCCTGCATTTTACTAAATGAACAATAAAAAGAGCCTTGCATATGTTTTAATATTGGATCCTGTTAAATATTCTTGTATAAAAGGTTGAATATATTTGCATTTGCTGAAATGGTTAAAAACCGTTCAAATCCATGTTAATAATAATAAAAAAGACAGCATGGTAAATTATCATTAAAGTGGGAAGTCCACCCAATGGTTATTCGGTTCAGGGTTGGGAATCAGCACAGGCTTGTTCATTTGACTGATGATTGATTACCACTTGGTGCCTCGAACAGCCTCAGTGCACCCTTCCATGTGAAACATAGATCGATTATAATTTGGTGGACTTTTCATCTTCATAAAGATTTGTTTTAACCGGTGATTAACGATATATGTCTCTTATTATAATTTTCTCTTGTTCTATTGAGTGTGTGTGTGTGTGTGTGTGTGTGTTTGTGTGTGTGTGTGTGTGTGTGTGTGTGGTTTGTGTTTGTGTTTGTGTTGTTGGTTGTCTTCTCCATATGCTGGCCTTCAGGAGGTGGATATCACATATCATGCATAAAATGTGTTGATCACACATCAACATGCGTACATATATGTATCATGTGTTATCTATAATTCATATACTGTATATACAATCACAATCGTGCATGTGTACGTGTAAATCACGATTCGTGTGTGTGTGTGTGCTGTTATGTATGTGTGTGTTTGTGTTGTTGGTTGTCTTCTCCATATGCTGGCCTTCAGGAGGTGGATATCACATATCATGCATAAAATGTGTTGATCACACATCAACACGTGCGTACATAATATGTATCATGTGTTATCTATAATTCATATACTGTATATACAATCACAATCGTGCATGGTGTACGTGTAAATCACGATTCGTGGTGTGTGTGTGTGTGTGTGTGTGTGGTGTGTGTTGTACACATCACCGCCACTGCTTATCATCTTCACTCGTGAGTCTATACTGTAAGCGGAGCATCCTCCATCTTCACCCCGGCAAGGAACCACGACTCATGGACCAAGCCATCTCCTTATCCATGCTCTGTTTAACTGAGCCTTCCCCAGTAATGAAGCATCCATATTCACCCCAGAATGGAACCATGACTCAATGATCAAGTCATCTCCCCATCCATGCTCCATTCAACAGGGCCTTCCTCGGTCCTGAAGCATTCATCTTCACCCCAGCAAGGAACCACGACTCATGGACCAAGCAGTTTCCTTATCTGTGCTCCCTTTTCCCCTCCATCCCTGAAGTAGCGACGATGTCAATTCGTGCGACCTACCGTGTGGCCTCCAGGGTATGCCCGTCCTCAGTGTCTTCCTTATTGGTCTCGTCTCTCCTTGATGGGATAGAGTCAGTGAAAACCAACATGCCACAAGGCAAGGCCAAGATGCCAGGCAGCATCACAAATGCATATCAATCGGCGCAACTCAGGACACAACCAAAGCTGCCATCCTTGGCTCGGTTCTCACACCCATCGACGTCGTCATTGTATTCGGCACAGTCCTCAATCCCATGAAACTCGGTCCCATGCAGGCAGAACTTGCTAAAAGGGTGTCGCCAAATCTCGGGTTTTCATTCTCAACAAAACACAACAATCCGCAAGGCCAAGCCACGTCTCAAGAGCTTGTCAATCAGCACAACTCCTGGCACCATGTGCGTGGCCCTCTGCCTCACCAAAGCTGCCGTGCACAGCTCGGTTCTCACTCCCGTTGAAGTTGTATTCGGCGCGGTCCTCAATCCCACAAACCTCGGTCTCTCTCATCCTGAACAGGTGGAACTTTGCAAGACAGAGTCGCCAAAGCTCGGGTCTTATCTCCCGGCAGCATGGGGTCAATAAGTCAGGCAAAGCTGCAGGGCCAGGCCACGTCACAAATGCATGTTGAATGGCGTGATACTGGATGCCTCGTATGCATCTGGTCCCAACGAAGCTGACGTTTTCAGCTCGGTCTTTACTGCCTTCGAAACTGATGTATTTGATGTGGCCTTCAGTCCTTTCCATCCCAGGTGAGATGGAGGCGGAAAATCATGCCACCTCCAACTCATCACCATAGCATGTGTGTATGTGTGTGTGTGTGTGTTTTATCTGGCATGTGTATCTCTATTATCTGGTTAATGTTTCTGTTTGTCCAGTATGTGTGTGTATAAAAGCAATTTTTACACCTAGACATGCGCGCGCACACACACACACTTGTACTTGTACATATATGTACACAGCGTGCCATATTGCTTTATGGATAATATGAACTGTTTGTACTTTGTTTGACCTTGCGTGACTCATCTCATATATGCCTGCTATGGATTTCTGAGGGAAAAATGAATGTTAAATGCCACACACCCTCTGGATGTGCAGGCTGGCCAGGTGGTTGATGCGAGAAAAGGTGGGGGTTCTTGTCCGAATGGCTAAAGGAACAGACAGGCTTTGCAGAGTTGTTTATGTGAAATGTCTGATTTGTATTTGGACATGAAAGGGAGATGCACTGGAGGAACAATTTATGATGGGATAATCTGACCTAGCTCAAGGCTCAACTTTTTCACCGAGATAACCAAAGGTCACCCTGAAACCAAGTGATAGAAAGTCTGAATTACAAAACTGACCAAAAACCTGTCCATTGCCTTAGAGCATCGTGCCCCACAACAGATCTTTCCCCCAAGTCCATTTAACTTTAATGAAGGAAGGAGTGTTGCTGTCACATTACTCAAACAATGTAGCCTCAACAAAAACCATCCTCAAAATTCTGTTGACAATCCATCATTGTGCCGAGTGCCACCGATACTGATTTTTATTGCCAGATGTATCTTGTTTTGTTCAACCATCCCCCACTATGAAACCGCACCTTTGCTTGCTTGAGTGTATAAAAGAACTCTGACTGGAGCACCCAGGCAAAGAGATTCTGTACAGATACTGTGTGCGCTTCTCTCTCCATGCATGCACGAATAAATGATCCAACTCTGTCACATTTGAAACCTGATGGGAAACAGTTTTCTTCCATATGTGTTTCCATGATCCATTTATGTGCTATATATCCAGTTATGTCTGCATATATGGGTTATGTGTCTCCACACTAAATTTGGTATATATGCGCCTGTCTTTACTATCCATTACCTAGCAATAGTACCCATCCACAGTGATGGGAAAAGTTTAAGTTAATCTCAAAATTTAAATTATTTCATAGACTTTTAAAATATTAATTGTGTTGCACTCTTGGTTTCACTCAGAGCCAAAGCTCTGAACTACTTGTACCACTCACCGTAAAATGGTGGTGCAACATCAGGTGGTGGAGGTTTGATTTTCCTTAAAGAGGGCAAAATATAGCTATTTTAAATTGTGTTACTCCATGAAGATCTGTATTTAATTTACTTCAATCTACATACATGTCCATGTTAGTTTTATAATTACTGGAAGAGACAATAAAGTGACTGACTATGTTGCATCAAGAAAAGTGAAATGAAAATGCAAAATATCCAATCAGCAGCTTTTCAAACGCAGCACGGGAAGTGGCCGCCATAACTGGCAGACAGCAGAACTCACGGATAGACACCACGCTTTGCAATATGGATATAAATATGTCTGCATATCTAGTCGATGTGTTTGTCTATAATCTATATGATGAGGTTGTGTGTCTATATTATCCAGTATATGTCCACCTATATATTTGACTCTGTGTCTGTCTATATTATCCAGTTATGTGTCGTTTTTTTATGTTATATATGTCTATATATTTGATATATGTGTGTATCCATCCATATTATCCAAATGTGTCGATATATCTGGGTTATGCATCTCGATGCTGTATTTGTTAAATGTGCATGTCGACATTATCCAATTATGTGTCTACATATCTAGTAGCTGTGTTTGTCTGTATTATGAGGTACTCTGTGTATATCCGCAAGTATGTGTCGATATTATGCATTATATGTGTCCATATATCCAGTATATGTCCCTTTCAATATTATCCAATTA
>CM068957.1:117493605-117508294 GCA_035128595.1 Eptatretus atami
GTTATACAGGTCTATGTAATGAGTATATGTGTGTGTCCACATGCATTTATGTGTCTATTACTATATGTGCCACAAGTAAGAGGATTGGATTAGGGTCGGGGAGGGTGGGGGTTAATATGAAGGTTAATAATTTTTTTTATCATAATAAACATATTTCGAGTTTGTACATACATAATCTGTACATACATAAGTACATACATAATCCTTTTTTATTATACTCTACAATGAGAAAGGGATTTACAAGAATTATTGAGATAGAGATGAGATTTGCTATTACCCACAATAATAGGCTTCAGCCAATACATCCCCACAGCAATGGCAAAGAGGAGCAATGAGTGATTAGTGCTCGTTTGGTGCCTTGAAACCAGATGCAGATGTCTATTTCTGCTCCAGGAACAAAACAAAGTGAAAACAAGAGAAAGAACAAAATAGGGATTGCAGACCCTTGCCAGGACTTGTTTTGTGTAGTTTAATGTGGAGTTTGTGTACCGGTGTGTTACCTAATTAATAAGACAAAATTAGAACTGCCACTTTATAACTGCTGGCAGTGATGACCGGGTACCCAGACGTCCTGCTTTGATTGGACACCTGACCCTGACCCTGACCCATGACGTTTTTCATAATTAAGCAATTTAATTCAGAATGGGATTAAAATATATTCAATTCAAATCAAATAGAAGACCAAATCGGTACATTCCTGCATTTGAGTCATCAGAAAGAACCCAAAACAAGCAAAAAGCAAAGATGAAGTCATCAAGAAGAACTTGGATAGGATTTGCATTTCAGCTGCAACTCTGCTACCCTCAAACCCATCCAGGCACTGCCAATTGAGCCTTATTGAAAAAAAAGAAAAAAAAAAAAGAACACAGATCTAAAAAAGTAAATAATTCTGGCTGCCGGACCATGCGTCCGATCAAGTTGAAATTTTAAACGTGTATTCCCCATCACTACGAGATCATAATTGTGAAGGTTCGTGTCGATTGATTCAGCAGTTCCAGAGAAAATATTATTTAATATTTTCTTCAATCCAATATGGTTGCAAATCCATGTGACCTATCAATTATTTCTTAACAAACATGGACACCTGTAGATTGGGGGGCATTTGTGTGAAGTTTCCCCTCGATCAAGGATTTGGAGGAAGAAGAGCGCCTCGCCTTGACATCACTTCTGGTTTGGGGATCGGCGCACGTGGAAAGCTGGATGGTGAGCTCTCATTTCAGTCCTTCAAAAGCATTTTGCGTATTTTGTTATGGTGATTTGTGTCATGGGCTGTGGAACTGTACTTATTTTTTTATGTTCATCACAGTTTTAGCAGGTATTGAGTTAGTTTATTGAAAGAAGCAGGGGGAGGCCTCGTGTTAAGTTTTGTGTGAAGTCAGTTGGGGCCTTGGGAGTATGGGGATAAAAAAGGTTATAAATAGAGACCGAAGGGGGAAAGGAAGAGGAGTTCGTAAAATGTAATAGTTGCTCAATGTGGGCCACGTCAACAATGGGGGAAGCAGAGGGTTCTTATTGTTGTTAGGAAGTGTGAGGAAATTGCCCACTTGAGGATAGTTATTACAAAGGTTGAAGGAAGATCAATAATTTGCAGTCAAGAGTAGAATGTGAGAAATTTGTAGATAACAGTGGTTACGGTTGTGAATGGGGTTGCTGAGGATATTGAAATGGTGATGGTGCAGCGGGGGCAGGCCAGTGGGACTGCTGTGCAACGGGGGCAGGTGGTGGTGATCATGCAATGGGGCAGGCAGTGGTGACGGTCCACGGGGGCAGGTGTGTTGATCATGCAATGGGGCAGCAGTGGCTGACGGTCCAATGGGGGCAGGCAGTGGGGACTGCTGTGCAAGGGGGCAGTTGGTGGTGGGATATGCATGGGGGCAGGCAGTGGTGACAGTCCACGGGGAGGCAGTGGTACGGTTAACGGGGGCAGGCAGTGGTGACGAGCAACGGGGGCAGGCAGTGGTTGACGGAGCGACGGGGGCAGGCAGTGGTGACGGAGTGACGGGGGCAGGCAGTGGTGATGGAGCGACGGGGCAGGCAGTGGTGATGGGCGACGGGGAGGCAGGGTGACGGATACATGGGCAGAGCAGTGGTTGGACGGTGCAGTGGGTGCAGGCAGTGGTGAAGGTGCAGTGGGTGCAGGCAGTGGGTGAAGTGCAGTGGGTGCAGCAGTGGTGGAGGTGCAGCGGGTGCAGGCAGTGGTGTATGTGCAGCAATATATATTGGTAGAAAATGAGGTTATGGGAGACAGTTTTGTGGATGATGAGATGATTTAAATATATACATTCTTCATTCTGCAGGAAGGATCGTAGACAAAGATTCTTGTGCAGTTTTGAAGGAGCAGGAGTTTGGGACATTGGAGGAAGGTAACGATATTGTATCGGGTCGTGGCAGGAAGAAGTTGGTTGTGGTACACCTGGTGTGAATGATGTCGGGAAAGTTTACTCAGAGGATTTTGAAAATAGCATACAGATATTGGGTAAGCAGCTGAAAGCAAAGGGTTGTGAGGTCATGTTTTCTGGGATTCTCCCAAGATTAGGAAACAATGTATAAATTATGAGCAGAGCAATAGACATCAACCATTGGCTGGAAGAATGGTGAAGGGAGGAAGGTTTTACATTTAAGAAGCAGTGGAAATCATTTTGGGGACAAAGGGAGTGCTTCCGGAATGATGGCCGAATGTTAAATAGAAAGGGGGCAGCAAGATTTGCAGTGGGAATTGAGGAAGGAATTCAGGTTTTTTTTAGGTCAGCGGAGGGTGGGGAAGCTATTGAGGAAGGAACGGATGAAGTAATTGTGATGAGTAAGGCCAGGCAGGAAAATAGAATTTCAGGAATGGAAAAGTTAAACATATTCCATACCAATGCTAGAAGTTTAAATAATAAGATGCAAGAGCTTGAAGCCAAAGTGAATAGCGAGGAGTACGATGTAGTTGCAGTCAGTGAGACATGGTTTCAGGAGGGGAGTAACTGGAGGACAGGATTAGAAGGCTACAAGGTGTACGTGTGAATAGGAAGAGGAGAATAGGAGGAGGAGTAGCAATCTGGGTAAAGGACAGCATTGCATCAAGAGAAAGGGGTGACATTAAGAGGAATAAATGTTGTGGATTCTGTGTGGGTAGAGATTAGAGATTGTAAAAACAGTAAGATACTGGTAGGATACTTTTATAAAGCTCTGGGTATGAAGGAAGAGGAGGAAGGAGGAGTACATGAAGAATTTCAAAAAGGTCATGTGGTAGGGAAGAGTATTGATAATGGGGGATTCTAACTTGCCAGGGATAGATTGGGTCCAGGAACAGGAAAGGCACGAGCAGATGAGGATTCTAGTTTTAGTCCAGGATTGCTTTTACCCAGTTTGTAGATAAGCCACTTGGGGGAGTGCAGCGTTAGACCTCCTTTTAAGTAACGATTCCAATATGGTGGAGGAGGTGGAGGTTGGGGAGCATTTAGGAGCAAGTGACCATAACATTGTGTGTGCAAAATTCTGTTAAGGGTTAGAGTTCAAGTCGGAGAGTAAGGCTATTCGATTTCAGGAAGGCAAACCTTGAGGTTTATGAGGATAGAGTAAGGTTATGTAGATTGGGAGACTCTAACAACAGGACAATCAGCTCAGAGAAATGGGAAACTTTAAGGACCAATGTGTAGAGTGCAGAGTAAGTCATTCAATGAAGTGTAAAACTAGGAGTAGAAAGAGACCAGGGTGGTTGAGCAGTCAGATAAGAACGCTATTAAGGAGAAGCAAAAGGCATTTATTAGGTTTAAATATCAGGACGGAGTTAGATTTATATACTATCGGAGTAACAGAGGCAAGTTAGAAAATAACTCAGCAGCCAAAAGAGAGTACGAGAAGGACATGGCTAAGAATATTAAACATCATAGCAAGGCATTCTTTACGTAGATCAGGGGAAAAGAACAGGTTAGGACCAGTGTGGGCCATTGAGGAATAGCACCGGGGGAGTGGTTAGTGATGAAAGTGAGATGGAGGCTTATTAAACGGTATTTTTTTTTCAACTTTTACACAAGAACAGTCAGGAGAATTGCCAACAGCTGAGAGTATCTATCAAGGAGTGGAAAAGGGCTTTTACAGAAGAACCAGGTTGGATTGGAGGAAGTAAAGGAACAGCCAGGAATCTAAGAGAAGATAAGGCTCCGAGTCCAGATAATATGCACCTGAGAGTATTGATGGAGGTGGCTGAGCAGGTAAGCGAGATGTTAACGGATATTTTCAAGAGTTCCCTGGAGCCAGGGCAGGTACTGGAGGATTGGGAGTAGCAAATGTCACACCACTATTTAAGAAAGGATCCAGAGAAGAATTGGCAATATAGACCTGTTGGTTTGACTTTAGTTGTGGGAAGGTGTTGGAGACATTAATTAAGGACCAGATGAGGAACCATTTAAATAATACAAACTAATTAAAGGTAGTTGCATGGGTTTACCAAAGGTAGTTCCTGTTTAACAATCCTTATAGAGTTCTATGAAGCAGTGTCTGATTGGGTGGATGAGGGAAAGACAGTGTACATTGTATATCTAGACTTTAAGAAGGCATTTGAGAAGGTACCACATCGGAGGTTGTTTGCCAAAGTGAGGCTTGTGGAGTGGCTGATCAGGTAGCTAATTGGTTTCAAACTGAGCTTAATGGTGGAAGCAAAGAGTGGCTGGAGTGGGAGGATGTCTTGCTGGGAGGATGTAAGTAGTGGGATTGCTCAGGGATCAGTACTCGGACCATTACTATTCATTATTTACATCAACAATTGGATAATGGGTAAAGAGTAAGCTTTCCAAATTTGCAGATGACAAAACTTGGGGTAAGGCCAATAGCAGAGTTGGTGATCAGATTCAGGAAGTATTGAAACTTGCATAGATTGGGCAAAGATTGGCAGATGTAATTTAACCTGAGCAGTGTAAGGTGTAGGGGATGGGAAAGAACAGGAAAATAGAGATTACAGGATGCAAGGGAAATTTTGGAGTGTGTCACACAGGAGAAGGATCTGGGGTGGTAATATATACGGAGGTAAGCAGGCAGCACAGTGCTCAGCAGCTGTAGGTAAAGCAAATAGGTTTTAGGTTGTATTTGGAGGGGATCATTTATAAATCAAAAGAGGTGGTGTTAGCATTGTATAGGAATTTAGTGAGGGCCAAATCTAGAATATTGTGTGCAGTTTTGATCACCACAACTCAGTAAGACATAGATGACATAGAGAGGTTCAGCGTAGGGCTAATAGATTGATTCCGGGCGAGCTAGATTCAGCTATAGAGGAGCGGCTAAAGGAGATATGGCTTTATACACTAGAAGGGAGGCGGTTATGAGGAGATATGATAGAGATGTTTAAGATCATGAAAGGTATTGATAAAATAAGTGCAGATGAATTATTCAACAGAGGAGACAGTGATAGGACCAGGGGCATAGCCTGAGAGTGAAAGAGGAGAGTTAGATGGTAGCAAGGCAGGGATTTTTACTCAGAGAGTAGTTATGCATGGAATGGCTCCTGGAAAGGTAATGGCAGCAGAAAAGTAGATAAGTTTAAATTAGAATTAGATAGGTTCTGGAAGTTCTGGAGATGGAGGGGTATGGGGATGTTGACAGGACTTTTGAGTAGTTGAGCATTGATGGGTGATTGTGTGCATGTGTTTGAGTGCTGTTGCTGGGGGTCTTGCTAAGGGGTGTTGGTGGTTGATGTTGTATGTTTTTAACCAAGCCATGCCCCTCCCCTGAAGGGAAGAAGAAAAAAAACTACAAAAACTTCAAAAATTGAAAATAAATAATAAAATAATAATAATAATAAATAAAATTTATTATTATTATTATTTTGCATTTTCTTCCTTGGATCTTGTGTAGATAAATTAGTATGGTGTTCACACAGGCATGATGGGCTGAATGGTCTCCACCTGCGTTAGATTTCCTTGTATTCCTTGATCTGTCCAGCTGCTCTGGAAAAGAAGATTTTTTATAGGTTTAGGTAAATTTATATGGCTGCCAATCATGTGACCTATTCCATCATATGTGTGAACCTTTTGTTCCTCATGGATAGGCGGTCATACTTGTAAAGTTTCACTTCGATCTGTTCAGCCAATTCAGAGAAGAGTATTTTGATGTTTTTTTAAAAACAGCAATATGGCTTCCAAATTACATGACCAATGATGTCATCAATGTTTTTTTTTTCTGTGAACCATTTTATCCCTAGATGACCCTCAAAATTTTCATACTGATCAGATGTAGCATTCTGCATATGCAACTTACGACGTCATAATGAAGGCGCCAATGATGTCATAAAAAAAATGACATTTATTCCCCATGAGGAGTACTTGGCATGTGCCAAATTTTAATTTTTCCTGAGTGTGGTTTCCATGATCCATTTATGTGCTTTATATCCAGTTATGTCTGCATATATAAGAAACAGAGTTCCAAAGTTTTTCAGTTTTTATCCCCCGCCGTGTGGCGGAAGGGGGATATTGTTCCAACATGGCTACCACACCACGTGACCCATGACATCATAATTATCAATAAAACATTCTACATGAGTAGTTGCTCCTGTGGTGAAAATTTTGTCTCCATCTGACAAGTGTTTGCGGAGAAAAACACTAAAGGTCTGTGTGAACAAACACACAGACAGACAGACAGACAGACAAACAAACAAACTGACCCAAATGCAATACCCTCTCCTCCAGCGAGGGTAATGATGAAACATAGCATGCTTGGAACAGGATAAAGAATGTATCTTCTGGCTAGGATTCGCGGGTGCGCGGACCGAACTTGCACCCAGTCCCATGGTGCATGGCCCTGTGGTGTGTGGCGCCGTGGTGGAGGTTTCAATTTTTAACCTTGGTCAGTGGTTATCTCCGGATGGTGGTTATCTCCGGACGTGTCCAGGTGGTGTTTGTCTCCGGGTGGTATTTATACTATGACCAGTAAAAAATGGATTTCAGACATTATTTTGTTTCCATCTTCACTGTTATTCTCTGCAGAAACATTTTGATGAGATGGTATGAATCGTAATTAATGCTCCACCACACGTCTTCCTTCCCTTCCTCTCATCTCATGCTGTCTTCCCTTCCCCTCATGCTGACTTTCCTTCCCCCACCCCTCCTTGCTCCTCCTCCCTCCTCTCCCTCCCATCACTCCTCACTCTTCTCCTTCTCCTCATTCTCCCTCCCCCTCACTCTCCCTCTTCCCCCCCCTCCTTCTCTCCCCCACTCTCTCTTTTCCTCCCCACTCTCTCTCTTTCTCCCCTCTCCCTCCCCCCTTCCATCTCCCCTAATTTCATCCCCCTCCTCTCTTCATATTTCCATCTGCGAAGTGACGGGTGGTATTTGCTAGTATAATAATTACTTCTAAAAACTTTGTACATAATATTGAACATGTGGACGAACAAATAAATAAAAGTTTGGTTTTAGGAATTTTTAATTTGTGAAGTGAAGTGTAATCGATGCTTTCAAGTTTAAAAATGAATGGCAGAAGTAAGTTGGTCAAGGTAGTTCTCCCCCCCTCTCAAGTCAAGTCAATCAAGTCAATCCTCCAGAATAAGTCAAGGCAGAGAGTAAGTCACTCTCCCACTCCCACTCCTCATCCCCTACTCTCTCCCCCCCCCCCCCGTGCAGATCTCTCTCCTCCTCCACTTCTCCCTTGCAGTGTGCATGAATGAGATAGAGATAGAGATAGAGATAGAGATAGAGATAGAGATAGAGATAGAGATAGAGATAGAGATATAGACAGACATATAGATATTACATTTTATATAGAATGACTCATTACAAACTGTATTTCATCAGTGCATGGACATGTATTTACACATGGGAAGTAAATATATTGTGTACGTTACATCGTTTCTGGATCTGACTAATTGCCAGGAGCCATTTTGTTAAACTCGACGTGCAGCATCTGCTGTAATTCAACATGTCCAAATGTCACACATGTCTATGCCCGTGGGTTTCCCACCCGTCTATACTAAAAGAGAGATGTCTCTGTCTGTCTGTCTGTTTCTATGTATGTCTGTGTGTGTCCCATTTCTCTCAGAGGTGGCTGAACGGATCTTCATCAAACTTTCAGATGCTCATCAGTGAGGACGGAGAGTGTTGTAGGCCAAAAAAAAACTACAAAAAAAAACTTATTTTGATAATTGTGAAACAAAAAGTTGGATTAAAAAAAATAATCACTCTGCAGTGCCTCTACAGTGCCTCTCTAAAATCACTCTCACACCTTTATAGCTATGAGAGCATGTCAAAGGTAATATTAAATGATCTCAGACCCCATTCCTTCACTGGGTGTAGGGAAGTGTTTTTTAGGCTCCCACAAAAAAGAAAGAAAAAAAAGATTTCTTCCAAATGCCAACAGGGTTTGAACAGCACCGGGAAACACAGGTACCCCTGCTAGCATGAAATATCTTAACGGAATACTCCAAAGAATGATTCCCTAGAGTACCTTCGAGTACACAACTATGCATGTAGGTAGGCTACCGACAGCATGGTGAGAGGGAGTGCACTTACTTATCTTTGAGCAGTCTAGTCTGGGTTCCATTCCCAACCCGACTAGAAACTGTTTTATTGGTGTTGCAGCACAAAGTGTATCCTCCCTCGGATGAACGTTAAGCTGGGTGTCCCGCATGTTAGCATTCGTTGGTGGACATTAAGGATCCCTCGGTGTCTCTCATGAACAGCAGGATACGTTTCGCCAGATCTTTTAGAGTTCTATGAAGCAGTGTCTGATTGGGTGGATGAGGGAAAAGCAGTGTACATTGTATATCTAGACTTTTAGAAGGCATTTGAGAAGGTACCACATCGTACCTTCGAGTACACATGACAAGGTGGCAAGGTACGACCTCGTCCTGTACTTGGGCCATGGCCCAACATCTGTGCTTCCATTATGGTCAACAAACACATATGATCATCCCCTAAGAGTCTCCTTTGTCCTGCAGTGCAGGTACGAACTTACAAGTTCCTGCCCTGAATTGCAGACAGCAAGTGGTCTGGTCTTCTCAAATATTCCTTGACACAAGGTTACACTGCTTGTTTTCCCACCATCGAGTGTGGTTGTTGTGCAGGTAGCAGCTCCTCCACGAAATAAATTCACACTCCAGGTGTACACATGTCATATATATATGAACAGCCATCTTTAGTGAGGAAAGGCAACCATGATAATTATGTCTGTATGTACAAACTTGTACAAATTTAATTTGTAATATTATGCAATTCATTGAAAGCGATGATTCACCTGGAGTTTGAACTGAATCTCGAAAGTTTTATTCAAATTGTCCGATAAAATGAAAGATGCAGGTGAGGTTGCATCATTTTTCACATATTAACAGCAGGTGAGTCTCCTTAAAGCTGCACTGCAGGTTGTCAGACAATGAAGTGTACTTCTGATAAGTTTGTCCATCTCTGCCTGGGAGATGCCATCTGACATGCTTTTCCTGCAAGAACAAAGTCAGTCTCCCGGATGCTGCAGGGGCTGTGGGGGTTGTCTCCAAAATATCAGTCCAGGGTGTTTGGGGTTTGGGGGTGTGGTGGCGGGAAGGGGTGGTGACATTGAAGGCCATAGCAAACAAATTATTTGGTACTGCCGGAGGAAATTACTCACCACTGAAGCCCAACGTGGTTTCGTGGTGTAATCCATGATGAGTAAAGCATACTCATGGCAATGTGAACATTTCACAACTACTGGTCTAATCATGTCATGCTTGGCCTGTTCTCTGACCATTAATCCTAGGATGTACAGTTTACTTTTAGAAGTGGTGGTGATCCCAGCCCACGCACAAACCAATCATCCTTGATCTGTACTCGCAATCATGGAGTACCACGTTGCAATACCATCAAAGTGCTATTCTCAGTGACGTTGCAAAGCAGGTGTGCTCTCGACATCTTTGAAGTTCCGAGATGAAAGTTTGGTTCATCAGACCACAAGACATTGACCCATCTTGCTGCTGTCCGAGTCAGATCATCACTGCATCATTGGAGTCGAGCCCGACGACGATAATTCTATATCATAATTGTAACATCGGGGCAACGCCAGCATGCAAACCAGGACATCTTCGGCCGATTGTGATTTGTGTTGATGCGCTCCAGACAACATCTTTGTGAAGTTCAGTTGCCTTTGTAGTACAATCTATCGTGGCTTAACTGATGAGTCTTTCTTCCTGTCTGGCACTCGTCACGTTTCGCTGCCCACTCCGAGGTCTACTCTCTGTGTGATCAGTCTCTCTGTACTTCCCCCGCAAAATGCTGACCTCGTCCTGTACTTGGGCCATGGCCCAACATCTGTGCTTCCATTATGGTCAACAAACACATATGATCATCCCCTAAGAGTCTCCTTTGTCCAACTATTTAAATTTGTGGTGTCAGGAAGGAGTTAACGATCCTTTCACACACTTGATGACTCAACATGTACGTGCTCATTGATCTGCAGGTGCAGTCACTGCCACTGGAAGCACCAATTCTGCCCCAGGTGAATTTCCTTGACTGTGGCTGGGATATTGTGCACCAACCATCATTGTGAGGGTAATGTCCTTGTAGTTGTAGTAACAAAATACTGCACTAACTTGTTTTTTTACATTAAAAGAGAAAGACGCGTGAAGGAGCTAAATAGAAGTTGATGGACTGAACATACAACTTCCATGTTTCTCGTTCTCATTCATGGCATTCAGTAAATTACATTCATAAAACGATAGAAAGTTTCACATCACTCCTCGTTCCTTTTCATACGTCGTATAGTGCATTCCCAACCATTACAACGCCATCCTACCTCGTTTAATCACCCCCTCTCTCTCACCCAATCTCTTCTCTTTTCTACCCCCTCCTCCCCTATCATCTTCATATTTTATTTTCAATTTTATTTTTCCCAAATCTTGCAAACATACTGTAGATTGGCGATGACCCCCGTGAGTTCTGATCCTGTATGCATTGGAATTGGATAGGTATCTGGATGTATTGGAGATAGAGTGGTTTGGGGATATTGGCAGGACTTGTAGGTAGCTTGTGTTTGGATGTGGGTGTTGGATACTGAGGGTGCTGCAGTGCAGGTATGATGGGCTGAATGGCCTCTTCCTACATCAAAGTGTGATCTGAGTCCGTGTTTCCTCCCATAATTCGTTTGGTTCCAGATCTAAGAGGTGAAATTGTTTATTTATTACAACGTTGAAGGAAATGTGTGTCTGAGTTGTACCTGCTTCCACTGCAGCCAACACCGCCGCCTTGTTGGCATCTCTGCTTCATCGTGGGTATAACTCAATGTAAAACAAGAAGAAGTCATTGGTGACGTTCTTATGAGCCAAATAGAGCCCCCTAAAGAAATTTTAATTCACAAGGTGGCCATCGTTGTCATGTGTAGATGTCGGAGCAACAGCATGGTGTGACGCATCTGTTCCTAAAAATAACTGTGAAACCTTACCTGTAAGTGCAGCCTCAAAGTGAATAGTTTTAGTGCCTGGGTTTTCACGCGTTATTACAGTTCGGTATTGTTAATCCTTGTTGCATTGGCCTTGCCACCAAACTTTCAGATCGTTTACAGACAGCTTCCTTGAAATAACATTGTACAGGATAATAGGTATTCGTGTGAATTTCCCGGTCTTCATAACATAGATCGAGTACAACTTGAACTTCACTGCACATGCTCTCATGACAAGTGACAATTGGAACCTTTGCTTCCAGCAATTCCGATCAAGCCTTGGCTTCAAAGCTTCTTCTGTTGATGCTTCCACAACATTTGCAGAAAGGTTGTTCCATCTGCCAAAAAAACTTGTTCCTGGCAGCAAGTCTGGATCTCTCCTTGTACGATTCTAGAGGGTGTTGTCATGTCGTACTTTTTTGGAGTTCAGAAAAAACGATTTGTTGGTACTCGTAGTTTCCCATAGAGGAGATTACACTGTGACCATATGTCACCTTTGTGGTGCCTGTAGTGCAGCGAGTGAAGATTTAGGGTTTTCAACCACCGTTCATTCATGTGGGAGTCCTTGCAGTTCAGCATAGTGGGGTTAAGCAATTGGTTCACTTTGTCTGTCTGCAGATGTCAGTCTAAGGTCGGGGACCAACTTGATCTCAATTGAATTTTATATTTTGAACATGAATCGGAAAAAAATGAACCTGCAGCTTTGCAGTACTTTGGCTTGGAATTTCGGAATCTCATCCTGATCAGGCATGCGCAGACAGGAGTAAGTTAATCGTTTGAGTCTGTCTGTCTGGCAGTGAAACAAAATTGAAAATCCTTCCAAATAGGAAACTTACTGTTTTTAAGGACGTCATAAAGGACACAAACAAGAGGGCACGGATAACTAATGCAATGTGTTAAATAGGTGGTGTACAAGACCGCACATCAATGGTGGTAAACTTCCGAAAAAAGTTTTAAAAATATGTATATTTACCCTTTAAAACCTTTATTTTCTTTCAATTGAATTATACACTTGAACATCACCTTGTTGGCATTTGTAAAACCCTCCAGTTTAGCAGTACTTGGACAAATGATTACGCCATTTTACGCATCTCGACCAATCAAATTTGCTGCTCACATTCTCAGCGTTGGGGAATATCGAGATTCTGACAAAATAGCGGCTCGTAGGAAATGTAGATTGTTCTCGGAAATGCAAAGCAAGAGTTGAAGAGACCTTTCCAGTCTCCTTTTTCTCAAAACTCGGATTACATGTTCGATGAACTCTCTGGTTAGTCCAGTCGCCCGCCTCTGAACCTTCTCAATCCTTTCTCCATCAACTTTATTTCTTAGAAGAGGGTCTTCCATCAGAACTTTGCCATTCCCTGGATAGCAAAGTATATTTTATACCTGAAGTCATCTTCAGATTCATCTAAGTTCATGTATAAAACATTCTTGTTTTAGTTTTGCACAATGATCAAAGGCTCATGGAGTAGCTTGTACAGTGATTTTTTAAAGAGATCATGGTTTTGGATTGGGGACGGTCTGAGATGGTGGCGAACAGCTGTCTTGAAGCGCTGGATTGAAGGATGAGATTGAAGAGGATGTGGAAGTTGTTTCCATAGGTGGGAGAAAAGAGTAAAGAATGAGTGAAGGTAGGCAGTGCTCCTGGACTTGGGTAGTGCTCATCAGAAGGGGGTTGATGGTCCACCGTCGTTTGTGCCCTGCAGAAACCTAGGAGGGACAAAGCACGGAAAGAGCAGAGGGTGCAAGACCAGGAAGGAGACGGTTGACGACAGAGATACCACCGACTTGTCTGCGATGGCAGAGACCCATAGACTCAGCTTCAGCGTGGGAGATTTCAATGATCTTGAAGACCTTGGTTTCCATGGCATCAAGCTAAGCAAGGTGTGAGGCAGGAGAGCCAGCCCAGAGGGAAGAACAGTACTCCATCAAGCTGTGGATGAAGGCCTTGTAGGTAGATAAGAGTTCAGGTGTGCCAAGGAAGGACTTTGTATGTTAGAGGATACCCAGTCGGTGGCTGGCTTTGGAGGCCAACGTTGAAATGTGGTTTGACCCAGAAATATCATGGCTGATAGCGAGACCCAGGAGTTTGAACAACTGAACTTCCTCAAGAGGATTGTTAAGAGAGTAGATAGGAGGGTTGGCCAGACAGACCTTTCAGACAGATGTAATGAGCATGTGAGATTTGTCAGGATTGAAAGACCTATTCCAAGTGTTTGACCAGCTTGTGATTTTTTTTCTTCCAAGGTCTGAAGAGAGGGAGGAGGCTGCTGCAGCCTACCTGTTTTAAGGATGAGGGATGTCATGGCAGAGGGTGCATTCATCAGCAAAGAGATTATAACGGCAGCAAGCCACAGCAACAGCAGCAAGCAAGCCACAGGAAGCACTTATCTGCCATTAGGGGGTTCTGTAATCATAGTATCGCAGGTTCGTTGGATGTCGTACGCAGATATAGACACAAGAAGTAGTGTTCATACAGAAGCCTTTGGCCGTTTATTCATTCCCAAACAAGCGCCATGAAAGCTAAGTGCTTGCTTACTGCTGTTGCTGTGGCTTGTGGCTTGCTGCTGTCATAGTGAAACATTCTAATCCTCCTTAACGAGTCGCGCTTGTATGTAATGTAGATAAAATGTAGAATGGGCCTGGTCACACCGATGGCCTTGTGGCTCGATATGAACCTTGCGACACAGTGTAAGCTTCACAACACGATGTAAGCTTCAGAGATATGAACCTCACAATACATGCGGGTGCGGTGTTAGCACGATGTAATACGATGTAACACGATGTAGCACGATGTAACACTTCACAACACGATGCAAGCTTCACAGGTATGAACCTCGCAATGCAGTGAGCTTTACAACAAGATGTAAGCTTCGCAGAGAGCCCAAGTTTCAGAGTTCCAAAGCTTTTGGCTTCGCAGAATACATCTGCATCCATTCTGAGCTGCATCCAGAATCTTCACTCCAAGCTCCGCCCAGAACATTAATGGCATTGAAAATTTTTACTAACTGACATTACATCGATAAAGAGGATTTTCCAGAGAGTCAGTGAGATTAATGATGAAGATCAGGAATAGGACTGGGCCAAGAACAATGTCTTGGGCACTCAAGCCTTGACAGCAAGGAGAGATGAAAGGATTCCGTTGAGAGCTACACGTTGATTATGAGAGTAGAGGAAGTCAGTAAGCCATGTGTGGTGTTGGCCTTTGATGCCTTCGGCACACGAGATATGTCCAGACCGACAGCTCTGATATCATGTCTGATATTGAGGACCTCCATTCATTGTTGGGTGAGTAGAAGCAGCATGTCCAAGGTGGAGT
>CM068957.1:117512332-117522332 GCA_035128595.1 Eptatretus atami
TCTCTTTGATCTCACTCTCACTCTGACTTCCACTCTGCTGTTGGTGTTTCCCCCTTTGCACTTTGTTCTTTTCATATTCTGCACCAGCTCTTCGATGAGCCTCGATCATGGATCCAAAAAAAGAAAGAAAGATGTGGATGTACTTCAAGGGAGAGTTGAAAGGTTTGTCTCAATTCGACAATTTTTTCCTTCAAAGGTGTGGAATCAACTCACTCACTGCTGGGGGAGAATGTGATGCAGGAAAAGAAAACGACTTATGACTCCCATTGTTTCTTCCAGCCATACAACTTGAAATAATATGTCCGGCTGTCTTTGTTGTGTGTTTTTTTTCCTCCGCCACCGAAGCTGGATGGAGGTTTTTTTTCACCCGTCTGTTTTTTGTCAGTTTGTCTGTTTGTGAGCAGGATATCTCAAAAAGTTATGGACGGATTTGGACGAAACTTGGTGGACATGTTGGGTGTGTGCCGGGGACGAATAGATTCGATTTTGGTGAATGAGGCCAAAAAATGATATGTAGCACAATATCTCAAAAAGTTGTTGGGGATTTATCTCAAAACTTGGTGGATGGGTTCGGTAAGTGACAAGAACAAGCTGATTAGATTTTGGTTCATGTCCAGATCCAGATCCGGCCCATCAGTGAGATACAGACCGTAAACTGTTCAGCCTGGCGGAGGTATGCGTGCTACCGAGTGCCGTTCTTGTCTTTTTTGTTTTCATTGCTTCAGCTAATTAATTACGTCAATGGTATAGGATATACCAAACAGAGCCTGAAAAATGGCTGATCACACATTGGTGATAGAGTATTTATAGCATTTCAAGTTGCTTTCATAATCTCTACCGCTGTGTATGCACTATCTTCCAAGGCCCTGTGTTTTTACATCCACCACCTCCTATTTTATTGACTTCATTTCTGTTGTAAAGCAATGTTGACGAAGCAGTGACAAGCATTCTGGTTTGATTACTGTCAAGTGGCACTCTTCCTAAAAGTATGGTGCTAACTGAGCAAATTTTAAAGCTGCCAAGCTTTGGATTTCCCCACACCTGGAAACTATTAGATGAATTTTTCTCACATTGTCCTATAGCTCAATGGCAGCACACTCACCTCCAAGTTATCTCATTTTGATTTGAAATTCAAACGAGTACAATGCATCAGGAAACTGTCGTTATGATGTCCCACAGGCATGCAGTGTACCCTCCTTTAGGAGGCAATGTTGAGCTCGTCTGTTTGTCCCCTCTGAAAGAATTTTCTTGAACGCGTCAAATATGTCATCGGTTCCTTTACCAAAAGAGAACGCTATCGTGTGTTAGCATTGCAATCAAACGTATCCATCTGCATTATTATATTCGTCATTGATCATCACTCCATCTCTATTCCTTAAAAAAAAAAACATTAAAAAAAACAAGAACAGCACCTGGGAAAGCACATACCTCCACCAGGCTGAACAGTTTGTTTTGTATCCCACTGATAGAATGGATCCAGATCTTTACTAAAATCGAATCGATTCTTCCTTTTCACACTCCCAACTTGTACATCAAGTTTAATCCGAATCCGTCCATAACTTTTTGAGATATCCTGCTCACAAACAAGGGTGAAAACATCACCTCTATCCACCATAGGTGGTGGAGGTAAAAATGGTGAATAATGTCCACAGTGCAGGATCACTTAATGGTGAGGTTCAATGCTCTTCCTATGGAAAGTTGCTCACTCGGTTTTTTTTAAATTGAATCTCGATGCACACTTTCTCCAACCCTGGGGTTTCTTTGATCCTCGGTGTCATTGTTCCTGACCGGTAAGGGGTTAAGTCAGCTGTAAAACGGCAACGAGAGAAAATTGTCACCAAGCGAATTCCAAGTTTAATCTGCATCCCCAATTCAGATTGTTTCTGCATCTGGTAGCACTCAACCCTCATCGAATTTAGAAATGTCTTTCCACAAAGACTTCGTGAATTTTAACATGTAGCACATAGTTTGTGTTCATCCTGCTGCCATCTACTTACAGATCCTTTGTTGTGTTTAAGTTTGCAAGTTGTGGCATGTTCTTACCGTGCCTCCTCAATAGGGTCTATCTGCCATCTGCTGGTCTGGAAATTGTACCCGTTCTTCTTTAACCTGTTCTTGTTTGTATCAATGTATAATCTTTGATTACAATGTCCTCTGCATTGTGTTTTTTTGTCCCACCAATTTATTTTTCTTGCTTTGACAATGCGCTTTGTTCTCTCCCTGGTCTTGTCACACTTTGCTTTCACACCTTGTGCAAAAAAACCCAGAAAAAGGATACTCTCACACCTCAAACCAAGCAAGTGTTTTAACTATTAAACAACGTACTTAACATCAGCGAGTTTCCCAACAATTTTATGCAAACAGACAAACATTGCCCACGGTGGCCCGTGAAACGTGTGACGTCACAAACGTGTTTCATCCAATTGGGAACGAAGTAGAGCTGCCTGTGAAGAAATGACTCAGGATTTGAGGAATTGCATTCGCCGTTTGATAAAGTTTTTCATGCAAGTGAAAATTCGATCATGAATAGGTCAGTTAATTCTGCGTTTTCAAATTCGACTTTTGTTCCACTGAACGTTTGAGCATTTGACGTGGAACCTGACCTTTACTTCTACGTTCTGTTAAAGTGGAAAACAGAGGGGAAGGGTAGGATGTGTCATCACTGAGAACGACCTCCTGTAACAAGAGAAGGAGTAAGATTGAACCACAATGAGAGAGTGGACTGGCATCACATATAGACCCAAAGTAGATCAGGCAGCTTATATGCCAACCTGAAGATCATTCATGAGCCAGTTGGGTTCTTTTACTGTCAATCCAGTAGAGGCAATTCTCCAAAGATGAGCCGAACTTTTTGAAAATGAGAATTCAAATCTTTAATACTGCAGCCTTCAACTGGGTTTGAACCCACAATCTCTGCGAACCCCCATCTAGCATTTTCACCAATTGGCCACTTACTCTATTATTTCCGACATATACTTTGATGTCCTGAATGTATGATTTTATTTTCAGTTTTGCAATCCTTTTCTAGTTCATTCACCGCCTTTACTGTTCTTGTTGCAACTTGTATGTTGTCACGATGAAGTCACCAATAAGTTCCAAAAGTGAGAACTCTTCAACTCCTTCAAATAACATATAACCTCCGCCACCGAAGGTGGATGGAGGATATGTTTTCACCCATGTCTGTCTGTCTGTCTGTCTGGCTATTTGTGAACTGGATCCATCAAAAAGTTGTGGTTGGATTTTGATGAAACTTGGTGGGCAGGTTGAGATTTTGGTGAAGATCCGAATCTGGATCCAGATCTGAGAATGTTTGAAGTGCTTCTTCACCATTGAATGATAGGGCTAAAAACTATATATCTATATATATATATATTGATATCTAAAAAAGTTATGGATGGATTCAGAGGAAACATGGTGGATGAGAAGGTTAGGTGAAAAGAACAAGCACATTAAATTTTAGTTCAGGTCCAAATGCAGATCCGGTCTATCATTGGGATGGAGAACATAAACAAATCAGCCTGGTGGAGGTGTGTGCTCCACCGAGTGGCCCTTCAAGTTCTCAATGCAATGAGTTATGACGTGCAGGTCGGTAGAAGTACAGCACCGGTACTTTGTTGTTGTGGTTGTATCCCGGCATGACAAGAGGCTTTGTCGATGTCGCAACCATCATGGCAATTGCTTTTGAAATCGCTCCCATAGTTTGGGAGCGCGCACTCCATTAAGGAAATCAGGTCAATTCTTTTGAGTCTGTATTTCTCACAATGAACCCTCCAATCATGCACTTCGTGGATCACACCAACAGGGAAGCGAAGTGAATTAAGGAACCTTTCTTCAAATCCTGTTTGGCAAAAGTCCATCGACCTCGATCTGCTCTGTGTACGCATCATGTGAAATATCAGCTAGATCACCATCTTTCCTCATGTTATATACATCCTTCTTTTCTTCACTCCTTACTTATATCTTATTCCTTAGTTTTTTTTTTACTCTGCTTTCATGTTCACCCTCATTTTTCTTACTTTTATGAAAGTGGCAATTTCATTCCACCTTGCGTACGTAATACGTCGATGTCCCGAATCAATTTGCAGGTACTGTATTTAATGTTCCACAAAGCACGCGGTTAATGGGTATCCTGGGCATGCCCTCTCCATGGCAGACCCTTTTGTTTGTCCCCATTATTGAGATCCGGTTTGTGTACAAAGCCCTTTAATTGAGACTTCATTTTGTGACAAACTGTCGTCGTGGTCGTCGATGTCGATCGGCGGTGATCATTTCAAACGATGTTTGAACACAGTAGCTTTTAATTGACGATCGAGTAACTAAGTTTAAATGTTGTCCCTGACGTTTTGTGGTTTTGGCCAAGCTTCACTGTCGGTTGTATGACGTCATTGTAAGCCGGTTGAGAGCTGCAGTGGCCCGTGGTAAACTGTGGTTGCGATGCCATTCCTGAATGTGCCGAAACAGATATTCCTTTACTCCTCCCCCCCCCTCCTTATTTGACGGCTCAAGCTCCGGTGAGAAGGAGAGCGAAGATCTCGCTCTCCTTTCTTTTCCCGTGGAATGGGCATTATTATTATTATTATAATTATTATCGAAAGTCACCTTCGCATCACGTGGAGTGCGAGGGACGCTTGATCCAGATCCGTGCGTTCCGTTTCAAGGTTTTTGTACAGACAGCAGTTGGCTGCCACAAGCAGAGCGCCACCTGGAGCACATGCCAATGCATTTATTTTTTTATTTAGCACATTATATGTCATTTCTTGATTCATTTCCCTCTATTTTTCTCTATTTTTTTTCTCTTACGCTTTTTCGTGTTTTTTTTTTTTTCATAACCCCCCCCCCCATGTTTGGTCATTCACATCTTCAGTTGTGATTTATTAGCTCGTTGTTCCACCGGACTTGTGCCTCAGTTTATATAAACCGCTTGTTTACTGATACTTCGAACACGCAGTAATGACGTGATGATGATATTTTTCTGAGTTTTCAAACAGACCTTTGCTTTGTGCAGATTCAGTCATTCATACGAGTCACAACTTGCCAAGTCGATCGTGCACAATGGACCATAAACACGTGTGCACGTGTGTACGTGTGCACTAACCTTTAATGGAGGCTATATCTCGTCTTGCTTCTCAGTGGAGGCGATTACGATGAAGATGGTATGTGCTGAACGGAACTATATCGTTTTTGGCCCGATCTTTCTCAATGGTGAAAAATCACTTTTAAAGAAATTAAATAATTCTCTCATCCGGATCCGGATTTGGATCATCACCAAAATTGAATCACTTCGTCCTTGCCACACGCCCAACGTGTCCAACAAGTTTCATCCGGATCCGTCTGCAACTTTTTGAGATATCGTGCTATATATCGTTTTGGGCCCTCTCAATGCTGGGGCGTTCCATGTCAAGTGGACACATTTTTCAGCGAAATTGTGACACATCGTCTCAATTTCCCTTTTTTTGTGCAAGTGTTTGTATCCACGTAAAACATTATGTGTCAATTTTAGACTTGGGCCCAATTTAGGCCCCCCCCCCAAAAAAAATTGGGCACCCCCAGTTGACCCACAATCTTCCAGTGGCCCAAAAATGCTCCGATTTGGCTGATCTTGGTATCCGATTTGTAGTGATCCGATTGTAGTGGTCCGATTTGGCTGATCTTGGTATCCGAATTGTAGTGGACCGATTGTAGTGGTCCGATTTGGCTGATCTTGGTACCGATTTGTATGATCCGATTGTAGTGGTCCGATTTGGCTGATCTTTGGTATCCGATTTGTAGTGGACCAATTGTAGTGGTCCGATTTGGCTGATCTTGGTATCCAGATTTGTATATCCGATTGTATGGTCCGATTTGGCTGATCTTGGTATCCGATTTGTAGTGGACCAATTGTAGTGGTCCGATTTGGCTGATCTTGGTATCCTATTTGTAGTGGACCGATTGTAGTGGTCTGATTTGGCTGATCTTGGTATCCGATTTGAAGTGGACCGATTGTAGTGGTCCGATTGGCTGATCTTGTATCCGATTTGTAGTGGACAATTTATGGTCCGATTGGTATCTTGTATCCATTTGTATGATTCGATGTAGTGTCTGATTTGGCTGATCTTGGTATCCGATTTGAAGTGGACCGATTGTAGTGGTCCGATTTGGCTGATCTTGGTATCAAAATGCTCGTAAAAGCGAGATCTTTCGAATCGCGTAAAGTAAAATCACTCCGAAACAGTAATTCAAAAAGTCATAGTTTGGGCGCCTTTGACCTCCCACCAAACCGATAGTTCCGATTTTTTTGTGTGACAATACCCTTCATATACTCCAACACCTCAGCATAAATGAAAATGGGATCTCAATGGGTTCAAGTGTGATGATGGTTTTATTCTTCGGGGACTCAGGTGCTGGACACACAATACGCCACAATACATCGCACAATATTTGAACACAAGATTTCCTATACACTATATCAGTATATTGTACAAAATTTTCCACGTGTACATGCAGGAACTGGAAGCGATACTAGTACGAGTAAGAGTTTTTCCTCGCATATTATAGTCAAGATTCTTTGCCAACCAATGTTTATTTGACAGCTGTGTTCCTTTTTTACTGATTGTGTAGGTTCTACCTGCAGCAGTTTTTGTTGTCACGGAAAGAAGTATATCAGAAATGTCTAAAATGCAGTGATCTCAATGTCAGAAAAAAGAAACTATTCCGGGCCCGTTTGGATGAAGAAAATTCACTTTCACTTCATGAGTGTCCTGAAAGGCTTCCATGATGCAGGCAAGCCACCATTTTCCATCATAGTGCACTGTGACATAACCTGAGAGTTCCCGTTAAAAGTTGGTGTAGATTTTGAAATAGCTGACTCGATACGATGTTCCTCGCTAAGGCTGAATTCGCGTACTTGAAGAGCAGTTTCAGAAATAGGGATGAAAGCATGAAGTTTTGAGTTCCAGCTCTTGGTTTTGGCCGTTTTTAACCTTTCTTCCAGATTCGTTCTTCCTCGTCATACGCCTCTTGGATTCCATAACCGAACTTCATTTCATTCAAACCATTTTCAGCAAGAGCGAAAAGATCTTTTGGAAAAATAATTTGACTGTCGTAAGGTCTACGCAGGCTCTCACGTGTTTGCTTCTCGTTTGACTGTACCTCCCACGCCATCTGAAGGGTCCTTGCCATGACTTGTGGCAAAAAAAATGCCATTCTGCGTCAATACCATACTCTGATTTGTGACGACATAGGTTTATGAAGGCTTTGCAATTCTTATATTGGCCAGCGCAACCGTCTGAGAAATAGTAAAGTTTCTTTACATTTCCAAAGCTAGATTTCAAGTGTTCAATGAGCATTCTTTGGAAGAGTAACTGAGACAACGTCGTGAGTATCATTCTGATATAATCGTGAACGAATCGTGGTTTAATTTGCCATCGTCCGATTTGAAATATTAAACCCAGGGGTGAATTGTCGCTTGAGAGCAGTTCCAATGGAATCCTTGGGCCGCATCCTGTACGACAAACGAATAGTTCTCTGAGAAGTCTCCAATAATGACAAAGTTTTTTCTGCACGAAGTACAAAGTCTGTCATATTTTTTCACCTTTGAAGAAAATTTCATCAACATATCATTTGACACATTGCGAAGATCTTTTCGTTGTTTCGTTTTATAGCAGCTGAACGGATCGCAACAGTATTTTCGGAACTCCTTTCGATCTTCAGTCGCCATGCTTACTGCAAAATATGCAAAAACTGAGATTATCCCATTTATAACTTCATTCGATGATGATTAAACAAAAATTGTACACTTAAAAATCAATAGGCAGAATAATTTTTCGCAAATGATGCAATATATATATATATATATACTGTATATATATATATATAACACACAACATATAATATATATATATATTATTATATATACACACACACATATATATATATATATATATATATATATATATATATATAATAGTCGAGAGATGATGATTGTCATTTCAGACATAAAGTCACCTGCCAGCAGTGACGTCATTGGAACGATGACGGCAAACGTCCCAATGTCGAATCAAGAATTAGTGATATGTGGACTTCCGAACAATAAAACCATCAGCACACTTGAACCCATTGAGATCCCATTTTCATTTATGCTGAGGTGTTGGAGTATATGAAAGTATTCTCACACAAAAAAATCGGAACTATCGGTTTGGCTGGGGAGTCAAAGGGCGCCCCAAACTATGACTTTTTGAATTACTGTTTCGGAGTGATTTTACTTTACCGATCAAGATCTCGCTTTTACGAGCATTTTGATACCAAGATCAGCCAAATCGGACCACTACAACCTGTGATATGGCCTCCGGAATATTGTGGGGGCAGCCCGGGGCACCCAAATCTGGGGGGGCCCTATAATTGGCCCCGATGGGCCCACAGGTCTAAAAGTTGGTATTTTGAGTTTTTTCACCCAAGTGAATAAATGACCAACATATGGGGAGAAAATGTGTAGGGAGGGTGGGTACACTTGACATGGAATGCCCCTGGTGAAGAATCACTGAAAAAAATTATAGTAGTCGGATCCGGATCCGGATCTTCAGCAAAATCTATAATCAGTTCGTCCTTGTCACACACCAAACCTTTCCACAAAATTTCATCCGGATCCGTCCACAACTTTTTGAGATATCCTGTACACAAACAGACAAACAAACGGACAGAAAGGGGGTGAAAACATAACCTCCTTCACCTTTGGTGGTGGAGGTAATCACAAAGGGTAATCACGTACTGGGGAACTTATTTTTACTTCCGAAGCTAATTCACACCGCACCATCCCTCGTGTGCTGACTCGTAACACTTAAGCTCACAGATTCCCGAACTTAGTTCTATCGAGATGCTTTCTACTCGTCCACGGACCAAGCAACTCTAAACAATGCTAAACTTCCTTATTAAATTCTTACATCTCCCCCCACAACCGCAACAATATATATTTAAATTCTGATTTATGGGGAATTTGAGCTTCTATAAGTGGCTGTTTTCTGCAGCTTGCTTTGGATTTCTTCATTGAATCTTGAGAAAGATATTTGTGCTTTGAATATTGCTGAGTTCATCCTCCATGAGCAGTTTTGCTCAAATCGTCTCATTGCATCATTGTTTGCTTGAGTCGATAAAAGGGACACTTGCTGGCACTCAATCAGAGAGGACTCCACCATTGATGGGGTGCGTCCCTCCACACGGATGATTCGAGTGATTCAACTCTTAAAATAAATTGATAAAAGAACCTGTGAGTGAGTTTTCTTCAACAGGAGTATGGGGAACTCAAGTCCCTTGTAGTGTAGTAGATAGTAGAAAAATCGTGCAAATTATGATAGACGCATCAAATTTGGCATTTCTGTTCTGCAGGGCTTTCTGATCAAATGGCCAATCAGGCAGATTTGATTGGAATCCCCTGGAGAACAAATGTGCCAAATTTGATGCTTGTATCATCATTTGCACGATTCATCTCAAAAATTGCTGTTATCTGCCCCACTATTGTGACTGGGAGGATGGGCAGTGGAGTGTTGATGTGGTGTCTGAGAAGACAGCATGGCAATAGCATAGGCTTAGAAGAAAAATGTGAGGTGAGAATCGGTGTCTTGCCCCCGGCTGGTAATCGTTGATAGCTCTCTGAGGCATGCTGATTCCGTTTGCGCATCTAAAGTGGACGATTAGCAGTTAGGAAAAGCCTCATCTCCTCTCCTTTTCCTCTTCATCGGGTTGTGTGTGTGTGTGTGTTGTTGTGTGTCATGTATGTGTGGTGTGTGTGTGTTTGTGTGTGTGTCCTGGCGCCTGTCCTCGCTTAAGTTAAGAGTGTACAAGAATTATATCGGGATAACTCTGCTTTGTGTCTGCTTTTGTAAGTTGCTTGATTATTGTTGCACAACACTTTTCTTGCTATGTCTTCTCACACACAACAATATAAGGTATTAATTGTGCCACATATCTTTCCTCGCCTGCCTGTAATAAATCCTGTGTAGAAATGTTCCCAGCTCGTTTTTGTTTTATT
>CM068957.1:117527087-117544394 GCA_035128595.1 Eptatretus atami
GTTGATCCGCTGTGGCAACCCCTAACGGGAGCTAGCCGAAAGAAGAAGAAGAGTTTCTGAGGTCCATCCCGCACAGCAAGTACACTCAGGGATACCAAGCGGTAGAACCTGGTGTCAAAGAAAATTCGAGAAGACCCTATCACTTGCTACCTGCAGGTTTATGCAGGAATTTGAAATATGTTCATGGTGCTGGCGACAGCACACATACTCTTCATGAAAGACACGTTGATCTCTCTAACTTCCACCAACAACCAGTGCTCATGACAGATGGGTTTTCTGGCTCAACGTCCATCCGATGGATGGCATACACATTTATGCATCGCCTTGCATGTGAAACACCAGCGTGACAATTTATAGCGGGGTCAGTAATTGAATGCTCGACATCTCTTTGAAGGTGAGTGCACTAGTTTGCATAACTAAGTTGTCCTGCCAGGCTCCTGTATTGAATTCACATTCTCATATACAGTACATAGATGATATAACCGTTATTTTGCTTGACAAATGGTGATACATTTGGAGCATGCATTAAACCAGCTCTCGCATCTCCAATCATTCGGAGTTAAAATATTCTCTGGGATGTCGCAAAAGTAGGCCATTCGGTCAGTTCTACAGCCATGCAGAGCAAGTTTCATGCGGTGCAAATTAATTTAGAGCCGCAAGTTCAGTTCACTTGTTGTTGTGTAACATCTGGATGCCGGGTTGCGTCATTTCTGCGAGCACAGTCATGCTGCTGGTGCAGTGCCCCCTGTAAGCCTGGTGTTGGCTGAGTGGTTATGGTGGTGGCTTGGGATCCTAGGGTCCTGAGTTCAAGCCCCATTGGGCCGCTGAATTAAAAATACACCAGGAGGTTGACTCAGCCTGTCATCCTTCCGAGGTTGGCAAAATGAGTACCAGTGCACTGGTAAGGGGGACTACCAACCAATGCATCAGCGGCATAGCCGCGTCTCAACCAATGATGCAACCAGCAGCCATAGGCTGCACGAGAGAGAGAGGGAGAGAAGAGAGAGAGAGAGAGAGAGAGAGAGAGAGAGAGAGAGAGAGAGGAGAGAGGAGAGAGAGAGAGAGAGAGAGAGAGAGAGAGACCTGTAGATATTTGGACGTTGGCCAGTGAGCTGGTGACAATACAGCACTTTCAAAATGAGGCGTTCCACCCCAGAATGCTTGGTGCGCATGCGCAGAAACCCCAGGAATTGTAGACGTTCAGCGCGTCATAAAGTAGATGGTGTGTCGGAGATAAGTATTGCTCATTAAAATGGCTCAAAAAGGTTCTAAAATGAGCTGAAAATACTTGGAAAATTACATGCGAGAAACGGCTGTGTCTCTGCTCAATGAAACACCTGGAAGCTGCTCAGACTGCAAACTCCCGACCTTGTGGGCCCCAGTGGAAACCTCTGACGGATTGCTTCCAGTTAATGAATATTTTTTTAAATCTGGATTAGGTGCTTCTGAACATCAATGGGAAAGACATAGAGTATCTGGGGCTTCCGCATGTACAGGGCAAGTTTAACATGATAATATTTACTATTAGTCATGTTTGGGAGGGGGAAGAGGTGGGGGCTTCAGGAGCAGAGCGGGCTGTTATAAATATCGTATATTGTTTGTTTGGTTTCGCGGGGCCACAAAACAATTGTACTAGATTTTACATCTATTTCTAAAAGTTGAAGTGTGTGTGTGTGTGTGTGTGTGTGTGTGTGTGTGGTGTGTCTGTGTGTGTGTGTGTGTGTGTGTCTGTGTGTGTGTGTGTGTGTGTGTGTGTGTGTGTGCTGTGTGTGTGTGTTCCTTGGGTTGTGTGTCTGTGTGTGTGTGTGTGTGTCTGTGTGTGTGTGCTTTATAACATATCCACTGTGGATGCTAATTGTATTAACAGGAAATGATAGGAAATCAACACCTCTCAATCTCGTCCACGGATATTCCCTGTATTCCTATATTTCCATGAGTCTGATTTTCATTCAGGAACAGAACAGTTATGGTTAACCATTTTGAAATTTCCACACTTTCCTCTGAATGCTCAAAATTTTGTTTAAAAGACAATTTAAATCACGGATTTCACACTAGTAATCCATCCATTAGGACCACACTCTGTGCAGAGCGTTGGTGCTGCTTATGCTTAAGCAGTCTCCTTGGCTATTGGGCACAATCCTGGACGGGTCGCCACTCCGACACACGATACCAGCAAGCTGGCACTCATTTTGCCGACCTCACAAGGATGACAGGCAGAGTCAACCCCACCTGGTATTAATTCAACAGCTGAGGGGGATTTGAACTCAAGATCCTAGGATCTTGAGCCAACCCGAACCATTAAGCCAACACCAGGCATACGCAGTATTGCATACTTTTGTGAAAGACACCATGAGATCTTTAACGTCCACCACTAAATACTCTCAGAAGAGAGACTCTGTTTATCGTGCCCATCTGATGGATGGCTGGCTCATTATTGCCAATCCCTGCTTGTAAAACACTATGGTGATTCTTTGTAGTTGGGTCAGGAATCGAGCCTAGACTAGACAATTAATTCACAGGTGAGTGCACTACCTCTAAGTCATCCTGCAAACCCTCAAAGAAAAGGGAATCAATACACTCGATGGCATATGACTATGATATGTGCCGCAGGTCAAATCGCTTCTTTCTGTATCAGAGTTTCTTTCTACGTCCACTCGCACATTCCAACCCATTCTACATGCCCAACCACACATATCCATTTTCATTTTGAGTCGGATGTGAAGTACCCAGTGTGACAAATGAATTGATTTGTTTGCGCTTTAATGAAATGCTTCTTGACATACTTAGAATAATGCCGCCTATTAATGGCAGTCACTTGAATCTCTTCAAACCAAACGTGAGTGCTCCTTTGGGACAAAGTGCTCCGCTAACCTAGATGTGAGGGGTAAGAGCAATGCTATTCATCATTGATATATCGATACATTCTTACTAACAACCTTATTCTTCTCATGACATCGAGAATTACCAGCCCAATCCCATTTATGATTTTTGTGCCGCAAGTCTCAGCTTGTATCCATTTTGAATTTGGCTCAACAAACCATGATTATGGTACGGTGTATGGGAACGATGCGTGCTCTGTGGCAGAGCCACCATGCTTCGGTAAATTGCATTAAAGTAATGAATCGCACAGTATTCTTTTCAACAGCACAAAGCCCTGACATTTCAATTAGCCAAGCTATTTGTATTTGTAGGGACATATAGTGCAGCCTCCTGATGACATGGATTGAAGATAAGGATGAATTTGAACATGTTCAAATTAAACAAGTATGACATGATTAACTTGGCCCTCTGTTTGAAATGATCATTGCACAGAAAGGAAAATATGAAAGCATTTGCACTGTAAACAGACGTGAACCTTTCGATCACACGCGCGTTTACATTGGCTCTGCGAACAATTATACACACTTTATGTGCAATGTAATTCTAAATGAGGATCAAAAACCAAATATTACGTCTCTAAATTTACCCTAAATATTAGGTTCTTAACTGATATAGTTTTTAGTGTATGGGAATTATTTAGGTTTCTCGAATAAAAAAAATCGCCCTGGAGTATAATCAACTCATTAGTGAAATAGTGTGCTTGTCCTACATGTGATGAGTACAAGCTCTTCCATGAAGCTCAGTTCAATTATAAGAGATATAAAAATCTAACAAAGATTAATCATCGTTTCATACTTTGCTTTATCATACAAGAGGAGGAGGAGGAGGAGACCCCCCCACACTTTTTGGCTAATTACTTCACCAAAATGAACAACTTCCATTTGTAAAACATTTTCACACATTATATGATTGTGTCTCATACCGTAAAATAATTT
The DNA here is from genome assembly GCA_035128595.1 of Eptatretus atami. Taxonomy (NCBI): domain Eukaryota; kingdom Metazoa; phylum Chordata; class Myxini; order Myxiniformes; family Myxinidae; genus Eptatretus; species Eptatretus atami. The sequence goes on from CM068957.1 coordinate 117,530,903, forward strand.
CAGCAGAGCAGAGTGAATCGAGTGGAAAAGCCAAGAGAGAATTTTTCTTCTTTTTTCTTTAATACATTTGTGGTTCAGGGATTCCATTTCATCGTATTACGCGTACTGCAGTCTCCTGACGATTCGGCCCAAGTTACTCTGGATTACTCTGTGTACCATAAAGGTGGTTTGGAATATTATTGAAAGCGCAACCTCTAAAAGGCCTCATAGTGGTATTCATTTGAAGCCTTAAGTGACTCATTTTCTCGACGAGGCAAAATAACAGAGAATGTGATTACATAATCTCTCTAAAATTACCATTGATCACACATGCAGATGTTTACATGTAATATCTGGTAATAATATCCTCATTCTCCCTCCATCTTTCACATTCATATTTTAATCAGAATTTCCTGCAGTGCAGCTTCTCACTTTTCCTTTCTCTGCACCTGCCAAGTTGTTCTGCTTCCAGTGGGAATAATTATAAATCTTCAACATAATGGAAAAGCAAAGGTAATAAACGTTGAACTATGCTGTGTTGTTATTAACATCATAAGAGGCCTTCTTCACCAAAAGGTTTATTTTATCTCGTTTTGTAATGAAGTCCTGGAAATAACTCCTCACTTTGATCGATACAGGGCTGATCACATCTCAGTTGCATTTCTCATGTCAAGAGCTTCACTGACACCTCGGCCGCTCACAATGCGCTATCTTACGGAGTACTTCTTACTGCATCGTGCCTACGTCTCATCATATTACCTTCCGATGCCATAGAACCGAAGGTTCATAGAAGCGAAGGCTCACGGTATTTACAACATGTCTCATTTGGGGATACTGCTGCTTCATCTGTCTGTTTTTAATAATTTGCTAGCCTGTTGGTATACTGTCCTTTGACCATGTCCCTTTCGAATCCTCTAAAATATCGAACACATCAGTCTCGATTCCATTCTCCAAATGTCGACTTTCTTTAATTGAGACCGTCCTTGGCCCTCCCTCTCCCCAGCTTCCTCATTCATCTCTTCCCTTTTCTCACTTGTGAGAACACTTCATGGATTCCACCAGTCCTACTCTTTGCTCCAGGCTTTCCAGGTAATAGCCACACTGACACCTCATGTCATAATTTGTCTGCATATGAGCTTTGCTACTCTTCGTAGTTAACTCATCCATATCAGCTTGTTGGGACTGTTAACTTCATAATAATTGGTATCTTCACAGCTCTATCATGGGCCTCGCACACAAAGAAGTTCAGGTATTGCATTAACAAACTAGAACGGCACTCACTAGAGCGCATACCTCCACCAGGCTGAACAGTTTACGTTTTGTTTCCCACTGATAGGTCGGATCTGAATCCGGACCTGAACTAAAATCGAATCGGCTTGTTCTCTTTGCCAAACCAACTCATCCACCAAGTTTTGCCATAACTCATCCAAACCTTTTTGAGAAATCATGATGTTCATCGTTTTCGGCCCCATCTCTCAGTGGTGAAGAACCACAGAAACAAACAAGAAAAAGAGCAATCAGAGATTGCAAACCCTCACCAGGACTTCTTTTGAGTGGTGTATTTTTTTAATAGGATTTAGGGTAAATCCAAGATGGAGGCAAAATCATGTGACCTATGACATCATATGTGACCCTTTTGTTCCTCACGGATCGGTGGTCATATTTGTAAAGTTTTGCCTCAATCTTTTCAGCCATTTCAGAGATTTTTGTAGGTTTTATTTTTAAAGTTTTTTTTTTAACAATATGGCTACCGAATCACGTGACCGATGACATCATCAAAAAATTTTGTGGACCATTTTATCCCCAGATGACCCTCACAAATTTTATACTGATCGGATGTAGCGTTCTACATATGCAATTATGACATCGTAATGAAGGCACATATGACATCATAAAAAATATCACACTCATTCCACATGAGGAGTACTTGTTTTATGCCACTTGTACACTCATGGCTTAGGGAACACGAGTGTGAAGTTTCTTTTCGATTTGTCCAGCCGTTCTGAAGAAGATTTTTTATAGGTTTTATGGTAAATCCAATATTGGTGCCAAACCATGTGACCAATGACATCATATGTGTGAACCTTTTGCTCCTCATGGGCAGGCGGTCATATGTGTAAAGTTTTGCCTCAATCTGTTCAGCCATTTCAGAGAAGAAGATTTTTGAAGGGTTTTTTTTTTTAACAATATGGCTGCTAAATCACGTGACTGATGATGTCATTAATTTTTTTTTCTGTGGACCAATTTATCCCTAGATGACCCTCAAAAATTTTCATACTGATCGGACATGTCGTTCTACATATGCAATTATGACGTCATAACGAGGGCACATATGACGTCATTAAAAAATCACACATTCCCGATGAGGAGTACTTGCTATGTGCCAAGTTTCAATTTTTTCCTTAGTGCAGTTTCAGAGATACAGAGGTCCAAAGTTTTTCCGTTTTTTCAAATATGGCGGCCACACCACGTGACCTATGACGTCATGATTATAATTAAAACATTCTACATGAGTAGTTGCACCAATGGTGAATAGAAAACAAGAAAAATAATAGAAAACAAGGAAGAAGTGCTTCAATTTTGGTGAAGATGCGAGTCCAGATCTGACAATTTTTTGGGTGATTCTTCACCATTGAGAGATAGGGCTAAACCAATATATAGCACGATTTCTCAAAAAGTTGTGGACGGATTCAGATGAAACTTGGTGGACATGTTAAGTGTGTTATAAGGACGAAATGATTCGATTTTGGTGAAGATCCGGATCCGAATCTGGATACAATAATTATTTAATTTTGAAAGTGATTCTTCACCATTGAGGGATACGGCCAAAATGATATATGGTGTGATATTTATAAAATGTATTGGGCCCGATATGTTTTTCTGAATCAGGCATTGCGTGGCGGACGAATGCGCTCTCCCGAGTGATTTTCTAGTTTTGATATGGTATTCCTGAAAGATTGTCCACTGTCCGGGGAGGGAGGGGGACAACAACAGGATGACATGGAAGTGAAAAATGAGCACAGATTCCATTAATATTGAGGTATAATGACTGATGTAATTGGAATAACCATGAACATGTCATTCTGACTAACTGTTGCAGAGTAGACAGGGTAAATATCAGCAGGGTTTTAAATAAGATGAGCACTCAAAGGGAAGGATGGAGTCATATATACAGGGGGCTGCAAAAGTAGGTATACAGTAATGAAAACAGTACAGTCCTTACTGTATACCTACTTTTGCAGCCCCCTGTATATAAAATAGTTTATATAAAAAATATATATATATAAAATACATATATAAATATACAAGCTGTAGGCGACGAGGGATCCGTTAGGATGGAGCGTCGGATACGATGCTTTTCATTCTGACCGATCCACCGACGAAGATTCATTGCCAAGACGTATTGGTTCACATACAATTGTTCCCTGCTTGGCAAGATTTTTCCTATTGCGTATTTGCCAACTGGCACTCCTCATAAAAAATGACGGTAAATAGACACCCTATTTTTGAAGGACTACCATTTGAAAAATAAAACCTAAATCAAAAATCGGCTCAAGTAAATTTTCTAAATATCTCGAAGTGTTTAATTCCGAAGTCTCGTTTTCTCCACATTCAAAACTGAAGGACAAGTTTGAAATAGTGAACGCGGTTTTTCGGCCGCTGCACAGCAACGAAACTCAAACGCGCACACTCCCATCCCATATGGCACTGTCGCCAAGTTTCATCGAAATCGGTTTGCTGGTTTGTGCTGTGGGACCTCGCGTTGCAGACACACACACACACAACACACACACATACACACACACACACGGAAAACCTGACAATAAGGGATATCTAGCGAATCCAATATACATATATATATATATATATGCAAAAGTTGGCCTGGTGTTGGCGTAGTGGTTAGGGTAGCGGCTTGGGATCCAAAAGGTCTGAGTTCAAGCCCGTTGGCCGCTTGAATTAAAATACACACCAGGAGGTTGACTCAGCTGTCATCCTTCCGAGGTCGGTGAAGTGAGTACCAGTGTACTGGGCCCGGAGTACGCCCCGGTTAGAATAGGTGTCCATATCCTGTGTCGTAAGAGGCGACAGGGTTGCGTCAGGAAGGGCATCGGCGTAAAAAAACCTGTGCCAATCATTATGCGGAGCATGACGGATGATCCGCTGTGGCGACCCCTAATGGGAGCAGCCGAAGGAAAAGAAAGAAGAAGAAGAATATAATATATGCAAAAAAAAAAATATATATATATATATAAACATATCTACAAGCCAGTAGGCGACGAGGGATTCGCTAGGATCGAAGCGCTGGATACTATGGTTTTCATTCTGACCGATCCACCTATGAAGATTCATTGCCAAGACGTATTGGTTCACATACAATTGTTCTTTGCCTGGCAAGATTTTTCCTATTGCGTATTTGCCAACTGGCACTCCTCATAAAAATGACGTTAAATCGACACCCTATTTTTGAAGGACTACCATTTGAAAATAATCGGTTTGCTGGTTTGTGCTGCGGAGCCTCGCGTTGCAGACACACAACACACACACACACACACACACAGACACACACACACACACACACACACACACACACACACGGAAAACCCGATAAACTTCTCTCAATGCTCTTGTTTGACCACACCTCCTGAGCCACACAATATTTTTCATAAACCACGCCCACTTTCCATAAGCCACGCCCACTTTCCTACGCCACTCCCACTTTCCTACGCCACTTCCCACTTTTCATCAACCACGTCCACTTTCCCTAAGCTCGCCCACTTTCCTAAGCCCCTCATAAAATTGACGGTGAATAGACACCCGATTTTTGAAGGACTACCATTGAAAAATAAAACCTCAATCAAAAATCGGCTCGAGTGAAATTTTCTAAATATCTCGAAGTGTTTAATTCCGAAGTCTCGTTCTCTACATTCAAAACTGAAGGACAAGTATTGAAAATACTGTACGCGGTTTTTCGGCCGCTGCACAGCCACGGTGGTTGCTAGGCAACGGAATTCAAACGCGCACATTCCCAGTATATATTCACAATGTTGGCAAAGTTTCATCGAAATCGGTTTGCTGGTTCGTGCTGTGGAGCCTCGCGTTGCAGACACACATACACACAGACAGACAGACGGAAAACCCGACAATAAGGATATCTAGCATATATAGCGAACCAATATATCTATATATAAATATCTATATATCTATATCTTTATAAAAAATATATAAATTATATATATATGTATGGATATACATATATATAAATATAAACACACATATATAAAATATGTGTATATATATAAATACAATATAATGGATATATATATGTATATATGTATATATATACATATATATATATATATATTGTAAATAAACATACATATATGTATAGATATATGTATATATATATATATATATATATATATACATATTAACATATATATATATTTATATATATATATATTGTATATATATACAGTATGTATATATTTGTATATATATATATATAGATATATATGTATATATATATATATATATATATTGTATGTATATAGATGTATGTAGTATAGATTATGTATATATTTGTATGTGTATATAGTATATATATATATATACATATATATATATATATGTCTATTATACATATACATATACTATATATATATACATATATATATACATATATACATATATATATACATATATTTGCATATATATTATTTAATTATATATATATATATATAATATATAATATATATATTGACAAGGCAATCCACTCATTGGCCTATTTGTGACCGTGCCAAGGTATAAAAGTCTTTGAATTCAATGATGTCAAGAAGAGTCGGGTATATCACAATAACATTGACTTTTAGCAAAAAGGAGACCTTCAAGTGTACCAATTATGAAATCAAAAATAACGCCATCAAGAGAGCCTGGCACTGTGAGATATCCTATACTCAAACACCGAGCATATTTTTTCAGTGAATCGTTTGCTCAAGTTGTCCTTAGCAAGATGCTTGGAGATGTATTTGCTCAAGATAAATTGCAAATGATGACTTGTATGAAGTGTTCTGAATGGACCATCCAAATTAGGTTGTGTCGGTGACTTGAGACACGGGGTGTGTGTCTGATGCATTTAGTCTCCTCTCTACCACCAAAACTCCTCCAGTGCCTCTTCACGGTGACACAGAAAAGTAGATATAAAGGGATACAAAGGATATGCAAGAAACTTGGACACAAGAGGAGTCCATTTGGTTCATCATATCTGTCTGTGCTTTATTAACCAGAGAAATTCAAGCTTTCAGTTTATCCACTTGATTTCACTGTGGAGGGGGAGGAGAGGGATCGAGAAAATTGGGGCAACATAGCTCCATCACCATGGTGTGTATTTCCCCTATTTTTATTATTTACGAGTGGGGGTGAGGTGGTGAGGGTTGTAGGGATCTGCGTGATGTCTAAATCACAAGGGCCATATGTATGGGGCAGAATGCTGTACTGATCAGTTATTGTGTGTGCAAACCTATCCTTGAGGATAAAAGCAAAGCAGAATAAATATGGGAGCAAATCCATCAATATATGAGATGTGTCTCACTTCAGGGAACCGAAGACGAGGGAAATGCTCACAAGCAGGCTTACGAAGCACTGAAATTGACATATACAGAATGGAAACACTTCAGCATTAACGTCACACACTACGTCAACCATTTGAGGGATAACATCTATGAAATAGCATTCGGAGACCCTGAAGTTGAAGAAGAGTGAAAACAAGAAGCCTGATACCTTTTGATGAAATTGAAGCAAAAAAAACAAGCGTGGAGAGCCCAGATTTGCATGAGGAGAAACAAAAAACAAAAATAGGGGCAATACCCCTGGGCACTACCTGGTAGAATAAGGACACTGAAGGAGAGGAGGAGGAGATTGGGACCATACTCTGTGTAGAGCATTGGTGCTGCTTAAGCAGTCTCCTTGGCTATTCCAATCCTGGAAGGTCACCACTCCGACACAGTATCCAGCATGCTGGCACTCATTTCGCCAAGCTCAGAAGGATGACAGGCTGAGTTAGCCCCACTTGGTATTAATTCAACAGCCGAGCGGATTTGAACTCAGGACCCTCGGATCCCAAGCCCACCACCCGAACCATTAAGCCAACACCAGGCATACACTGAAGGGGGAAGTCAACATAGGATGGAATAAGCAAAATTAACCAATGTTGTAGCAAATACCTATTTTGGGGGGTGCCCCCTCCCCCATAAATCCCATTCAACCCTGATGATTTTTACTGTTTTTCGTTTAATAGCATGAACAACCATTGGTACATCACGGGTGATGAAGGTTGTGGTCAAGTTTCATTGAAATTGTTTGTGTGGTTTCGGAAAAGAAAGCAAATACATATCTTGGGGGGCAACCCCCCCCCCATACACTCCCTTCGACCCTCTTTTTGTTTTTAATTAAAAATAATAGTGTGAACAAACTTTGGTACATCATTAGTGATGAAGGTTGTAATCAAGTTTCATTGGAATCGTGTGTGTAATTTCAGAGAAGTTGCAAGTTTTTGTGGTCGGATGGATGACGTGCAATCCAAAAAGCTCCTCGGAACTACGTTCCAGGTGAGCTCATAAGCAAGACGGAGCATTTAACAATACCTCGCCTCACCAGGGTATTTGCCGAGACGACCCCTTTCATAAATGGAGTGCTGTGTTAAACTCCGTCTGCCTAATGGTGCAATATTGAAGTGTATCTGTGAACACACACAACACACACACACAACCACAACACACACACAACACAACACACACCACTCATCCCTTTTGAAGGAGGATATTAAGCCATCTCCTGGAAGGGCGGAGGAGCTCCTTGTAAGCCAAAGGCCATCCATATCTGGTGCCCAATGTCTGCAGATGTCCTCCTGCAGTTGGGTTACTTTTTTATTATTTTATTTTTTAAAGGAGCTTGGTGGCAGGATTTGCACTCCGCCACCATAAAACGCCACATTCTGCAAAACACAGCAATAAAATTGCAAAGAAAATCTAAACGCCAATCCGTGGAAGTACCTCCTGTGCTGCTGCTTCTACAGGGCTAGTCTACTGTATGACAGGATTGGGGCAAAGCCTTTGGGACCCCCATTCCTTGATGATGGGAGGGAAAGCACAGGGTAAACATGTAGGGTCAGATTGTGGTGGAGTGGTGCTGAGGTGTTGTCCACCAGACGGCAGTCTCCTTGGGTTAACTTGAGGCGGTCCCTTCAGGTGGGTGCCTGGAATGGTCCTATCCCGAAGAGAGGATGATCACTTGTCTCTGTTATCATCTGAGCTCGTGTTTGAATATCGGTATTGCAGCACTCTCTGAGGTTCGGAGACTGGATTGCGGCGAGATAATGGTGGGTGGTTGCACCTACTATTGGTCTGGTCACTCTGGTGGTTACGATGCCCAAGGAGTTGCTGTAGCTGTGTCCAATAAGCTGACTCCAATGATAATTATCAATTATAATTGAGGTAACACTGGTCAACGATTGTATTATGACACTAAGGATTCGTCACTCCTTGGGTGTCGTTTCTCTGGTCTCTATACATGCTCCAATTGAGGCAAATTATCTCACTGTGAAGGACGAATTCTATGTTGCACTCCAGTCTGGTTGATCAGTGCCCCAAGCGAGACACTCTTCTCGACTTGGAGGAATTCAATGCATCGGCTGGCACTGATAGGGATGGTTATGAGACATGTGTTGGTCCCCGTGGGTCTGGAACTGTGAACCAGAATAGCACTAAGTTACTTGACTTTCCAAGAAGTCGTGGACTGAGGGTGGCTGGTTAATGGTTTCAGCACCCACAGGCTCATCGGTGAACTTGGACTTCCAATGCTGGTGTTGTGGCAAAGGAGAGTGACTATGTGCTCACTGATGGTCACCAGAGGATGATCCAGAACTGCAGGGTCTGCCGTAGTGCTTAGTTCCTCAATACCGACAACAGGCTTGTTGTAGCAACTCTGAAGTTGCAGCTTAAATCTGGGAGAATGGTCCCATCCCAGCCTATGCTGGATGTTGGCAAGCTCAAGGATGAGTGGGTAGCTGAGGTGTTTGCGAACAGGCTGAGTGAGTATTTGGGAGGTCTGGGTGCTTTGGGGAATCCTGAAGAGTTGTGGAGTGCCTTAAAGCCCACCATCCTTGATGTTGCCGGTGGATGTCGTGAAACTCAACAGAGGGCGAAGAAGAATTTTGTCTCTCAAGGGACACTGGATACCATTGATCAGTCGCAGGGCCAGGCTTAATGGCAGAGCTAAGTTGTTCAGGGAGTTGAGGCGTAAAACTGTACGGATGCTGAGGGAGAACAAGGAGGCATACATATATGGAATCTGTGAGAGGGTAGTGCATCACCTTTGGTCAAGTGTTTCTCATCCTGCTTCCAGGGCAATTCACGCATTGCGTTCCTCCAAGACCATACCTCAGTGTACTGCAATTAGAGCGGAGGGTGGTGGGGCTCTTGACAGAGGATTCCGAGGAGAATGCCCGCTGGGCCGGTTACTTTTAGCAGCTGTACCAGGCTGACCTGTCAGCAATGGAATTGGATGTCAGGGGTGTTACTATCCCTATTTCTGACACTCCAATCAACTGTGATCTACCCTCGTTTGTGGAAACAGGCTGTGGTGAACTGTTTGAAATGGGGTAAATCTCCTGGGATATGTGGCATCCATGCTGAACTTTTCAAGGCTGGTGGAAATGCTGTACTCAAGTTGTTGCATGCAGTTCTGTGCTCTGCCTGGAATACAGGCAACTCCCCAACTGACTGGAAGAGGGGCCTTGTTGTCCCTCTCTAGAAAGGGAAGGCTGATTGCCAGGACTGCAACAACTACCGAGATGTGATGCTGCTCTCAGAGCCAAGCAAGGCCTTTACTCGGATAATTCTTGCTGGGAATCGCCACTATCTGCTTGAACACCAGCGCCCAGAGCAGTCAGGCTTTACACTAAAGAGGTCAACGATTCACCGTATCCTTGCCCTTACTGTCCTCACCGAACACAGACAAGAGTTTTGGCAGGGGCTGATTGTAGCCTATGTTGTCTCTGCAAAGCATTCGATTCAGTGAATCGGGATGCCCTCCGGAGGATTCTCACTCTTCGTGAGGTACCACCAAAACTGATCAATCTGATGTCTGAACTATACTCTGGTATTGAGAGTGCTGTGAGATGTGGTGATACCATCTCTGACTTATTTCCAGTTGTTATTGGAGTTTGTCAGGGGTGTGCACTGGCCCCCACACTTTTTAGCACTTGTATGGACTGGATTCTATGGAGGATGTTGGAGAGATCAAGCTACGGTACATCGTTTGGGAATGTCAAGATTCTGACCCTGATTTTGCAGATGATGCAGTCATCTTTTCAGAGACTCTGGATATCCTTTGGGGGCTCTCGAGGTGCTGAAAGAGGAGTCGTAGCTGCTGGGTTATGGGTTTCCTGGGTCAAAACTAAGATCCAGGCTTTCAATGACTTATTGGATGCTGCTATCTTGTCTGTATCTCTTTGTGGTGAGGATGTTAATTTCATATAGAGATTCACTTACCTTGGCAGTGATATTCATGTCTCTGCTGGCTGTGAGCCAGAGGCAAATCGACATCTGGGTCGTGCCTGGGGAGTCATGGACTTACTGGATCATGGGGTGTGGCACTGTCGATACCTGTGCAGGAGGACAAAAGTCTGAGTATTCAGGTCCTTGTTGCTTCCAGACTTGCTTTACGGATGTGAGACTTGGACTTTGACCAGGGATCTGAGATGGAGACTTAATTCATTTGGTACTAGGTGTCTTTGGAGAATCCTTAGCTCTCACTGGTCAGACTTTGTGACCAGCGAGCGGTTGCTGAGAGAGACTCAAATGAGATTTGTTACCTGCATATTTGCTGAGCATCAGCTGTGGCTGTATGGACATGTGGCTCGTTTTCCTGACACTGATCCTGCTCACCAGATTCTCTCAGCGAGGGAGTCTCATGAGTGGAGGAGGCCAATCGGCTGACCATGTGCCTCATGGTTTCAGAAGGTTGATCAGCATCTCAAGGAGATGGGGATGGGCCCGACATCTGCCTGGGGGATGGGGCAGAAAGTGGATGCAGCGACGTGCTGCTCTGATGCATGCTGTCATACCTGACCTGGAAGTCAAGTGGAAGCACACTCTAATACTTAAGGATGCATCACAGAAGGTATCATTTCATCAGCAGTGCTACCATGAAGTGTCGCATGAGTTCAGTTTGATCAACGTCCTTTGATAGGAATTAGCAAAGCATGTGAGTTACAGGAACCTCCCAAAACAAACAGTCCACTTATTTCTTAGCCATTGATAACATCTAAATTGAGAAAAATGAGAATTAGCAAAAATAATAAAATTGGATTTGAAAGGTTGGGGAGAGAAGAGAAGTTGGTTTGGGAGGAAACAGGGGTAAAGGATTAGGAAGTAAGGGGCATACATGAAAAGGGGGATGAGAGAGGAGGGAGGGTGACAAAATTGTACAACATTTGTATATTAATTAAATTAATCTATGGGCACAATCGATGGCTTTTTGATACCACCTCAAAATCTCTTGGCTGAATCATCATTTTGTGGGTGGCAATGTACTGTTTGTTTTGATTAATATATAATTTAGCCAAACGTGCAATAAACGACCGATAAACACAATGGTTTCTTAATCTCACAACTTAATTGAGGACACTGGCAAGTGGATGCAATTGGGTCGTCTGAGAAAACTGAGTTTTATGCACAAAATGTTGAGTTGATCTACATGTTTAACACTTGCTACTCATGGAAAGAACTGAACAAATGGTATGAGAAGTAACATTTCATACTTGGCCATTATAGTGAGACGATGGGAAATAGACAGAGGTGAGACAAGTATGAACGATGAGTCATCGCACATTTTTGAGACCGACTTTGGAGATTCACTCGGCTTAGTGTGGGAAACAACAGGAAGTGGAGACAAGGGGCTGTGGAGGGACAGTGACTCTTCCAAGAGTTGGAACTAAAATAGGATAGGAATGCTTTTGAGAAGGAATTTTTTGAGACACTAAAAGTGTCGGACTTACCTAAGTTGAAAGTCATGATCCACATAGTTTACGAGTGGCGTTTTTATTCCAGATGTGCAGAGATGTGGGAGTGGTCCTGTTTGCTGCAGACATAAGGAACTATTTGGCACGAAGGCTTCATCTGTGAAGTAATGATGAGGTTTTTCAGGGAAGCCCAAAGGTCGTTAATAGAAACGAAATAGCAGAATAATCTCAGGATTCCGTCATGTGGGATGGCAGGTGTGTTGCTCAGAACTTTGGAATGCACCATCCGATGTTTATGAGATTTTGCACCAATTGCTGACCTTGCACCACCATTGTTAACAACAAACAATAAGATAATGAAGAGATTTGAGCAACAAGAAGGACTGAGGTTCGGGTGTGTTTCATAACGTTTCTAGCACTTGCTTCTCGCAAGTCCAGAGCATGTGATTCTCTCTTCCTTTTTTGTACAGAAGTTCAAGGTCATGAAAGCGATAAATAGTAGAAAATGTTTGGTTCACATCTTGACAATGAATTGGAAGGAAACTGGTTATCGTAAAAACCTTCGGGAAAATATGAAAGATTGTAAGTAAGTATGGAGGTCAATCTAAGCCAACAGTAAGCTGCCACCTCCATGAACTCTGGGTAAGAGTAGGACTAGACTCCACGAGGCAAGATATAAAAGTAGATTGAAGAGAAACCTTAAACGTAGGGAGTTTGACGAAGAGTGGGCTCATGGATAAAGGGGTACAACTTGTTGGGACAGGAGAGGGGTAGACGATTGAGTGGTCATAGGGTTGAAAGCCAAATGAAAGGTGGAAAAAGAGTTCAGAAATCACTGGCCTGTCATTGAGTTTGAGCAGATCATTTGTCTCATCCTTTTGATGGGGAAAAACGATAGATGTAGGAAAAGGCAATTATGGTCATCCTGCCTGCATCACAGTCATCCCCCAAGATTAAAGCACAACTGACACAAAACAGACTGAAAAGAGCCGTTTTATTGAAATGTTTTGTATTCATTTAAGGTGGAAGTAATTGCCAAGTGGAGATATGGCAGGTGCACAAAGAAGCATCAGTTATACCTAAAGCATCAATTACATTCAAAGGTACATTGCGTGTTTTGAGTAGATGTAAAGAAAGAACTCGACTTGGCAGATTATGCTTTTAAGGCTATTTTGGAAATGTAATCTGTCCAGGAAATGTATGTACTATGTCGAGGCTTAGAAGTCCAGTGAACGGCATTTTCTTTCGAACTTGATAAGCTCTAGATAAGGATACAACTCATCTGTTACATGTGTTATCTGCGTGATGAAATGTTCAGTATTGAATGGAACCAAAGTTAAAAGGGGGGTAAAAAGTTTTCCAGGTAGGCAAGCCAAAAGAACACTGGATATGACAAAACAGACGTTTTGCTTTACATTTAAAGCCTCCATTCATTTTTTTTTTAAAATAACAATATGTACTGTACTAAAATGGTACTCGTCGGTAGAGCGCATA
>CM068957.1:117551212-117561765 GCA_035128595.1 Eptatretus atami
GTGTTTGGGTTAATTAAAACACTCCTTTTGAAGATAATTAACGGCCTGATTTAATTATATCCTTCCCCGGCCGCCTCGCTCTCTTTTTCTTAAGGTGTTTCCCAGGTAACCTCGCTGGGGTCTGAAGCCGCCATGTTTTCTGGGCCTGCTCAACCACGCCTTGACTTGGAACAGGCCGCAACGATTTCTTTATGACAAAGTTGTTGTTTTTACTTTCCTCACTCGTATTATCGAATGCCTGTTCATCATAGCTACACAATTCGGACATATTTGACGTTTCAGGCATCTCCGGGAGGTAAAAAAATAACGTACACGTCACATCGACCGAGCTGTACGATGGCGGATGGTCTATCAGGTGATGCCTCACCGGCTGAAAATGCTGTGCAATTTCATTTTTCGACGACATTGCTTTGTTTAACATCATATACCCGTCACTTCGACATTTATACATTTAAAAAAAAACTAAAAAACTCTTCCATCGACCTCGTCCAACTCTCGTCTCGACGTCGATGCATATGAAAAAATCAATAAGGTCCATCCGACCAGGTGTTCGCCATGCTTGTTTTAGCTGTGAAGGCATAAAGTATAGATCGATATTTTATGTTTTGGCGGCTTGGTACATTTTTTAATTGAATTTCGCTAATTACTCACTTTCAATCCTCTTTCAAAGAACGCTGTTTCAAGGTAAATCTTTGTGTTTGTCGTTTTATTTACTTGATGCGTTGTGTACATTAATTTGCACATGTGTGTATGTACATAAACGATTACCACAATGTGTGTGTGTGGTGTGTGTGTGTGTGTGTGTGTGTGTGTGTGTGTGGTGGTGGATTTAATTGGTTATTGGTCGTTGGTTGATATCTCCATTTCCAGGTTTCAGAAAGTGAAATGGAGCCCTCCCAGGTCTCAAAGTATTTGTGTGCGTGCATGCGTGCGTGCTCATGTGTACGTGTGCAAGTTGCTGTTTCCTGCTATCTCCACATGTGGGTGGGTTTTAGGAGGTGAAACATAGACCCACCACGTCTCAAAGTATCCACTCCGTCGCGTGTGTGTGTATGTGTGTGTCATTGATTGGGATCTGCATATGTGGGTTTCAAAACGTGGAATGGAGTCCTCCATGTCTCAAAGTTGTGTGTGTGTGTGTGTGTGTGTGTGTGTGTGTGTATGTGTGTGTGTGTCTCGTTGATTGGTATCTTCATATGCAAGTTTCAGAATGTGCAATGGAGTCCTCCCAGGGTGGGGCTCAAAGTATCCACCTTTATTTCAGTCAGGGGTCACATTCATGGACCAAGCTGTGAAGTTTCTGTTCTCAAAGTTTTGTGTCGAGGGCTCTCTTCAGGATCGTCACTGAGCCCCGACAGCTTCCAACTGTAGTTCGTTTGTAATAATATTCTCAGGGATGATTTTTAATATTTCTGTGAAGTTCTTTGTCATCGTTCCCGGAGCTCCAACTATCACTGGAACAATTTTGGCATTCTTCAGTTTCCAGGATCTTTTCACTTCATTCTTGAGGTCTTGCTATTTGGTCATTTTCTTGATTTCTGCATCGTTTAGTCCAAAATCACTGGTATTAACTCCTCATTTAGCAATGCCTTCTTCACTCTCTTTTTTGCACCTAAGTATGATATTCTGGTCGCAATGCTTTGTTTTCTATGTTCACGCTCGATGGGATCATTAGGTCATACGTGAGCGGTACTTCCATGTTTTCAGTCCATGCTTTTGGTTAATGTTCCCACAAATTTACCACTCCTCTCATCTTACCGTCTCCTCTCCAGCCTTGCCCCCCCCTGCTTCTCTCTACGATTTGTCCCCACCACATTTCCACAAGGCGCTCAAGGTCCGCCAACAACCCCCTTCTGGTAAAACTACCAAAATCACGAATCACAGCTTCACCTTCACTCTTCATTTCTCTTTTTTCCCACCTTTAAAATAAACTCCCTCACTCTATTCTTTCCCATTCTTCCCTCAGGCTTTCAAAACAGCTGTTCACCACCACCTCTTATCATCCCTCATCCAAATCCTCGATCTTTCTACCCCGATAATCCACCCAAGCCCACCTCCTCAATTCCCTGCTTTCCTTCCTGAAAGTCCCTGCAATGTCCACTCTTTTCCCCCATGTTCCCCGTCCCATCCCTCTCCCTTCCACAGATCTCCTAATGTGTCTGTTCCCCACTGTTTTGTCCCTCCACTCCCGCCCCCTTGTCTCATTCCCCTTGCTGTGCGTTGTGTGTTAGCTCTCATACGAGCCTCGACAAGGTATACACAAAAAAAAAATATTCTAGAACTGGGATATCAAAGTTTTTGCAGATGTGCCTGTGGTTAACATCACAAACTCTGTTGTGTCGTCGTGTCGTTGTGTGTACAGCTGTTCTGACATATGAGATTGTTTTTTGTGTTCGGTCATTCAGTATAAATATCACCCTTTTTGCCAGTGCCACCTCCACCCCAAAACGATATCTTTTTTTTTTCTTAAAGAAGCTGCTAAAGCAACCCAGAAGACCTCCCGCGTAAAATCGAATAGCATACCGACAATTCGAAACGAGCCGAGCCATAGCGACGCCCAACACGATCAGATCAGATCAATTGACCCCTCCCTTCTTCTCTCGCCAAAAGAAGCTTCTTTGGCGTAGAGGCAGTTGTGGGAGGGGTCAATTATTTATATAATCCTAGCACCTGGGTGTAGTTGATTAGGTGAGAGCTGATTGGCTATTCCCTCCATTCACAGGTGAGAGATATGGGTGGGTTTTTATTTTTATATTGACTGCTTTTGATGTTTGCACATGGTACCTGCTTGGGGGCCTCGTTATGCATTCCTGTCTTCGCTGATGATTCGCCAATAAGCAATGAAACCGGTCCGGTAGCTGAGGCCATCCCATCTGGTTTGCGCTTAGTGGGACTGTCATTTGTTTTTCAACAGGACAATGACCCAAAACACACCTCCAGGCTGTGTAAGGGCTACTTGAGCAAGAAAGAGAGTGATGGAGTGCTGCATCAGATAACCTGGCCTCCACAATCACCCAACCTAAACCCAATTGAGATGGTTTGGGATGAGTTTGACCACAGAGTGAAGGAAAGGCAGCAAACAAGTGCTCAGCATGTGTGGGAACTCAGTCAAGACTGTTGGAAAAGCATTCCAGGTGACTACCTCATGAAGCTGGTTGAGAGAATGCCAAGTGTGTGCAAAGCTGTTAAGGCAAAGAGTGACTACTTTTAGGAATCTAAAATCGAAAATATACTTTGATTTGTTTCACACTTTTTTGATTACTTCATATTTCCATCTGTGTTATTTCATAGTTTTGATGTCTTCACTCATATTATACAATGTAGAAATAGCAAAGATAAAAGAAAACCCTTTGAATGAGTAGGTGTGTCCAAAATTTTGACTTGGTACTGTGTGTGTGTGATATGTGTATATATATATATATATATATATATATAATATTTTATATACATATATATACATATATTATGGGATTCTAGAGGTTATGGCATGTGCGGAAATGAAATAAAGCCACAAACGCTGGTGTCTGCCCTCTGGGCATTTTTAAGCATTGCAATGTATCCAGTGATTCGTAGATATGATGATCAGGATTCAATAATATGAGTGAGGAAAGTGGGAAAAAAAACAAACAAAAAAAAACCTCATCGGCAAGAAACGTTGCTGCCTTTTCCAAGTAAAGGCATTGTTGAGCAGGCCAAAAAAATGGTGAAGTAAGATCCCAGCGAGGGATCGCGAGGTCATCAATGATGAGCCTTGATAAAGATTAATTAAATAAGTCTGTTAATTATCATCCTAAGGTGTATTTAAATGAACCCAAACACCAAATTTTCACTCATGCACTACCTTGGAGTTCCTTTCGTATGCATGCAAAGTTCCAGGCCGCTAGGTTTCATGGTTTTGGAGTTATTGAGGAGACACTGACTGACAGACTGACTGACACACAGACATCTATTAGTGTTTATATAGGACATGTTGTAGCCTCGGGTTCTGTTCGCTGCAGACCTTAGCAGTGGACCTAGCTTTCTGTCAGTATGAATTGTGTTTGCAGATATGCAGACATATAGAGTACCAAGGCCCTAACAAGATACACAGACAGTATGCATGAATCGGTAAATAATACACTTTACCAAAACGAGTCAAGTGCTTTCACACCTAGTGTTCTGTCACTGCATTACCTGATCTCCAGATCACCAATTTATTAACTTAATGTTTTATTTTCCCAGTTTCAGAATGTTCTTGTCCCCTCAAAAACAGCTACTTTCATGCAGGTCCAGTATGACACACATGCCCATAGCATTTAACCTTCCTTTGAAGTTCAAAATGGACACACCCTTCTCTGATTGCAGTTTGATGCCAGCCAGCTCTTTGGCAACACATGCAAACTTCCTTTTTGTTATTTCAACATTTTAAAAATACAGGTCTATAAATCATCCTCAAACCCAGGACAAGTAACATAAAACCACGTGATAATCGTTGAACCTTGGATTGTCCTTTTGGTGTTCCCGTAATACCATAATAACGTGTTGGTTTCTTCATCGTTTAATAAGGTTCTTGTGATTCAGGAAAAATACATTCACGTCCTTGTTTTACAAGCGATTTACATGTACACAGTAATGACCAAAGCTTAGGCAAAGGCTATTTTATAGACGTCCTCTCTTCTGTGTGCTGTGGATCTGGTCTCTTCTGCATGCTATGGATCTCTTCTCCGTGCTATGGACCTCTCTTCTGCATGCTGTGGACCTGGTCTCTTCTGTATGCTGTGGACCTGGCCTCTTCTGCGTGCTGTGGACCTGGCCTCTTCTGCGTGCTGTGGACCACTTCTCCGTGCTATGGACCTCTCTTCTGCATGCTGTGGACCTGGTCTCTTCTGTTATGCTGTGGACCTGGTCTCTTCTGCGTGCTCTGGACCTGGCCTCTTCTGCATGCTGTGGACCTGGCCTCTTCTGCGTGCTGTGGACCTGGCCTCTTCTGTATGCTGTGGACCTGGTCTCTTCTGCGTGCTGTGGACCTGGCCTCTTTCTGCGTGCTGTGGATCTGGTCTCTTCTGCATGCTATGGACCTCTCTTCTGCATGCTGTGGACCTCTCTTCTGCATGCTGTGGACCTCTCTTCTGCGTGCTGTGGACCTGGCCTCTTCTGCATGCTGTGGACCTGGTCTCTTCTGCATGCTGTGGACCTGGTCTCTTCTCCGTGCTATGGACCTCTCTTCTGCATGCTGTGGACCTGGCCTGCATGCTGTGGACCTGGTCTCTGCGGCTGCTGGACCTGGTCTCTTCTCCATTGCTATGGACCTCCCTTCTGCTTGCTGTGGACCTGGCCTCCCTGCATGCTGTGGACCTGGCTCTGCTGCTGTGACCTGGCTCTGCCGTGCTGTGACCTCGGCCTCTGCGTGCTGTGGACTGGCTCGCGTGCTGTGGCCTGGCCTCTGCGTCTGTGGACCTGGCCTCTGCGTGCTGTGGGACCTGGCCTCTGCGTACTGTGGACCTGGCCTCTGCGTACTGTGGACCTGGCCTCTGCGTGCTGTGGAACCTCTCTTATGCGTGCTATGGACCTCTCTTCTGGCGTGCCGTGGACCTGGCCTATGTCTAACGTGCTGTGGACCTGGTCTCTTCTCCGTGCTAACGGACCTCTCTTTCTGCATGCTGTGGACCTGGTCTCTTCTGCCGTGCTGTGACCTGGCTCTTCTGCGTGCTGTGGATCTGGTCTCTTTCTCCGTGCTATGCGACCTCTCTTCTGCATGCTGTGGACCTGGTCTCTTCTGCGTGCTGTGGACCTGGTCTCTTCTGCGTGCTGTGGGACCTGGTCTCTTCTCCGTGCTATGGACCTCTCTTCTGCATGCTGTGGACCTGGCTTCTTCTGTATGCTGTGGACCTGGTCTCTCTGCGTGCTGTGGACCTGGCCTCTTCTGCGTGCTGTGGATCTGGTCTCTTCTGCATGCTATGGACCACTTCTCCATGCTATGACCTCTCTTCTGCATGCTGTGGGACCTGGGTGCCTCTTCTGCGTGTGTGGACCTGCCTCTTCTGCATGCTGTGGACCTGGTCTCTTGCTCTGTGCTATGGACCTGGTCTCTCTGGTGCATGCTGGTGGACTTGGCCTCTTCTGCGTGCTGTGGACCTGGTCTTTCTCCGTGCTATGGAGCTCTCTTCTTGCATGCTGTGACCTGGTCTCTTCTGCGTGCTGTGGACCTGGCTCTTCTGCATGCTGTGGACCTGTTTCTTTCGCCGTGCTATGGACCTCTCTTCTGCATGCTGTGGACCTGGCCTCTGCACTCTGTGGACCTGGCTCTGCCATGCTGTGGACCTGGCCTCTGCGTGCTGTGGACCTGTCTCTGCGTGCTGTGGACCTGGTCTCTTCTCCATGCTATGGACCTCCCTTCTGCTTGCTGTGGACCTAGCCTCCATGCATGCTGTGGACCTGGTCTCTTCTCCGTGCTATGGACCTCTCTTCTGCATGCTGTGGACCTGGTCTCTTCTGCGTGCTGTGGACCTGGCCTCTTCTGCGTGCTGTGGACCTGGTCTCTTCTGCATGCTGTGGACCTGGTCTCTTCTGCATGCTGTGGACCTGGTCTCTTATGCGTGCTGTGGACCTGGTCTCTTCTCCGTGGTATGGACCTCTCTTCTGCATGCTGTGGACCTGGCCTCTCTGCATGCTGTGGACGTCTCGCCATTGCTGTCTGGGAGAAGGAATGTGTACTGTATTTGTTTTTCGAGGAAGATGCGTATTGTGGATCTGGTCTCCCCACACAGCAGCCTGGACCTCACCACACAGCAGCCTGGACCTCACCACACAGATGCTGAAGATGCGTATTCTTCTTCGGATTTTAAAATGTTGACTTAAAAAAAAAAGATTATTTTGGGCTCCATAATGAGCCAATTAAACCGGTTTGATTTTTATATTTTATTTTTAGTATTAGCAGCACAAGCACCGAAGAATGAAACCAAACAGCTCCACGACTTGATACCCACAGCAGGATTCGTCCTAACAAGTCGTAATGGAAGGTGTAGAGAGTTAATGATGCGACTTCGCGCCACGCAAATGATAATATCGGCAACACAACGACGTGTAACCTCCAAACTTCTCAGCACACTCGGTTAATTAATTAATTAATTAATTATGGGGGCAGCGATATCATCGGCGACTGTTCGGGCAAGATGCTCCCGAGTTCCGATCGAGAGGCTCGAGTTGGGACATCAATTCATTCCAACGAGCAGATTCAAAAACAACTGCTCGGCAAAGGATTCCGAGGCTTGGAGACAACGCCCAAAGCTAAAACAAACACAACGAATGCAAAATCTTCCCGGAGCACGGCGAAAGCGTCGAACGATCATGTGCACGGCTTGTACTCTCCACTGCAAGATTCAAGGCGACCCGTTTCGTATTAATCGCCTTCCTTGCGCAGAGCGATAAGGCCAATCCGAGTCGGCTGCGTGTCCACGCGCGATCCAGGCCCGTTCGTGCCGGAGATCCGTTCCGTGTTTCGGTTGCAGCCACGCCGCTCCTCCCGGGTAATGGAATAGCCGATGTAACCAGAGCCCCCGGCCCTGCTTCTGCTTCGCTCTACCTTCCTGGCTTCCTCCCTGGCTCTCTCCGTGTTGTGAGTGTTCTCCGGTTCGCCGACCTCTCCAGTCTGCTGTCCGCTCTCCGCTTCCACACTCCTTTCCTTGCTCTCTGTTTAACACTTCTTATTTCTGGTCCTGCGACTCTCCGTTCTCTTTGTCTTCTCTTCAGCGCCATCCTTGGCAGGTGAGCGTTTGCAAACCGGACAATTCGGCTGACAACCAAGCGATTGAACCGATGGCCATTTGTCTGTGGTACAGGCTGCTCTGTGGGTACAGGCTGCTGTGTGGTGTGCTGTGGACTGCTGTGTATTTTGCTTCGGGCTCCTGCAGGCTGTGGTCCTGGCTTCTGTTTGCTGTGTTATTTTGGCTTCTGTATTCTCTGGTCCTTGATGCTGAAGGCTGTGGTTCAGGCTGCTGTGTGGTGAGGTTCAGGCTGCTGTGTGGTGAGGTTCAGGCTGCTGTGTGGCTGCAGTCAGGCTGCTGTGTGGTGAGGTTCAGGCTGCTGCTGTTGGCTCAGGTCCAGGTCTGTAGGTCCAGCTGCTGTGGCGTAGGGGCTCGTGTGGTGAGGTCCAGGCCTGCTGTGTGGTGAGGGTCAGGCTGCTGTGTGGTGAGGTCCAGGCTTGCTGTGGGTGAGGTCCAGGTGCTGTGTGGTGAGGTCCAGGCTGCTGTGTGGTGAGGTCCAGGTGCTGTGTGGTGAGGTCCAGGCTGCTGTTGTGGTGAGGTCCAGGCTGCTGTGTGGTGAGGTCCAGGTGCGCTGTGTGGTGAGGCCAGGGCGTGCTGTGTGGTGAGGTCCAGGCGTGCTGTGTGGTGAGGTCCAGGCTGCTGTGTGGTGAGGTCCAGGCTGCTGTGTGGTCAGGTCCAGGCTGCTCGTGTGGTGAGGTCCAGGCTGCTGTGTGGTGAGGTCCAGGCTGCTGTGTGGTGATGTTGTCCAGGCTGCTGTGTGGTGGTCCAGGCTGCTGTGTGGTGAGGTCCAGGCTGCTGTGTGGTGAGGTCCAAGGCTGCTGTGTGGTGAGGTCCAGGCTGCTGTGTGGGAGGTCCAGGATGCTGTGTGGTGAGATACATGCTTCTTTGTGGTGATCCATGGCTGCTGGCTATAGTGAGGTCCAGGGCTGCCGTGCGGCGGGCGATGTCCAGGCTGCCGTGCGGCGAGGTCCCGGCTGCCGTGCGGCGAGGTCCAGGCTGGCGCGGTGCCGGCGAGGTCCAGGCTGCCGTGCGGCGAGGTCCAGGCTTCCGTGCGGCGCAGGAGGTCCAGGCTGCCGTGCGGCGAGTGGGCCCGGCCGTGCCCGTGCGGCGATCGGCCGGTCCCGGCTGCCGTGCGGCGAGGTCCCGTTGCCGTGCGGCGAGTCCGGCTGCCGTGTGCGGCGAGGTCAGGCTGCGTGCGGCGAGGTCCAGGCTGCCGTGCCGGCGAGGTCCGGCTGCCGTGCGGCGAGGTCCGGCTGCCGTGCGGCACGGTCCCGCTGCCGTGCGGCGAGGTCCCGCTGCCGCTGCGGCGAGTCCGCGCCGTGCGTGGCGAGCAGGTCCCGGCTGCCGTGCGCGAGTCCCGGCTGCCGCTGCGGCGAGGCCGGCTGCCGTGCGGCGAGACCCGTCTGCCGTGCGGCGAGTCGGCTATTGTGCGCGCAGCGAGGTCCTGGCTGCCGTGCTCTGAGGACCTGGCCTCTGACTGCTGTGGACCTGGCCTTGCCTGCTGTGGCCTGGCGTCTGCCTGCTGTGGGCCTGGCGTCTGCCTGCTGTGGGCCTGGCGTCTGCCTGCTGTGGGCTTGCGTCTGCCTGCTGTGTGCTTGGCGTCTGCCTGCTCTGGCCTGGTGTCTGCCTGCTGTGGGCCTGGCGTCTGCCTGCTGTGGCCTGGCGTCTGCCTGCTGTGGCCTAGTGTCTGCCTGCTGTGGGCCTGGCGTCTGGCCTGCGTGGGCCTGGCGTCTGCCTGCTGCGGACGTTGCCTGTGCCTGCTGGGACGTTGCCTGTGCCTGTGCGGACGTTGCCTGTGCCTGCTGCGGACGTTGCCTGTGCCTGCTGCGGACGTTGCCTGTGCCTGCTGCGGACGTGGCCTGTGCTGCTGCGACGTGGCGTGCTGCTGCGGACGTGGCCTGTGCCTGCTGTGGACACGGTCTCTGACTGCAGTGGACGTGGTCTCTGCCTGCTGTAGACCTGGCCTCTGACTGTGGACCTGGCCTTTGTCTGCTGTTGGCCTGGCGTCTGCCTGCTGTGGGCTTGGCGTCTGCCTGCTGTGGGCCTGGCGTCTGCCTGCTTTGGGCCTGGCGTGCTGCCTGCTGTGGGCCTGGCGTCTGCCTGCTGTGGCCTGGCGTCTGCCTGCTGTGGGCCTGGCGTCTGCCCCTGCTGTGGCCTGGCGTCTGCCTGCTGTTGGGCCTGGCGTCTGCCTGCTGTGGGCCTGGCGTCGCCTGCTGTGGGCCTGTGCGTCTGCCTGCTGTGGGCTCTGGCGTCTGCCTGCTGTGGGCCTGGGCGTCTGCCTGCTGTGGGCCTGGCGTCTGCCTGCTGTGGCCTGGCGTCTGCCTGCTGTGGGCCTGGCGTCTGCTGCTGTGGACCTGGCCTCTGACTGCTGTTTACCTGGCCTGTGCCTGCCACGGACATGGCCTGTGCCTGCCGCGGACGTGTCCTGTGTCTGCGCGGACGTGGCCTGTGCCCGCCGCGGACGTGGCCTGTGCCCGCCGCGGACGTGGCCTGTGCCCGTTGCGGACGTGGCCTTTGCCTTCTGCGGACGTGGCCTTTGCCTTCCGCGGACATGACCTGTGCCTGCCACAGACGTGGCCTGTGCCTGTCGTGGACCTGGCCCCTGTAAGCCTTGCGCAGGGGCTGTGGCTACCATGGGCGGTGCTGCGCCACCTTGTGCCGTGGGGCGGTTCCGCGCCACTTTGCGCCGTGGGGCGGTTCCACGCCACCTTGCGCCGTGGTGCGGTTCCGTGCCACCTTGCACTGTGGTGCGGTTCCGTGCCACCTTGCGCCGTGGTGCGGTTCCGCACCACCTCGCGCTGTGGTGCGTTT
>CM068957.1:117570221-117605144 GCA_035128595.1 Eptatretus atami
TTGTACCGTTTTCAAAAGGAAAACATTGCAGATGTGGGTCGAGCTAACATCTGGCTGATATATGCAAACATGCTCGTACCACTTGTGGTTACTGCCGGCGTGAAGGCCACTTGGTTAAAGTGTGTTTAAAGAAGCGAAACGTGAAGCCTTTTTTTGAAACAATCCCATCAAGTTATCACCTCCAGTGATGAGTCGGAGGACGAACCGAATACCGTGTATTTGATGCATATTCAACATCGGTTTCAAAGGACACGACCCCTCACTACCAGCTAAAAATCTCCATACATGGAACGGAGATCCAAATGGAAATTGATACGTCGAGTTCAGTAACTCTACTTTACAGTCGTGGCAATAACATTCGCCAATAACCTGGCGACATCAATACTTTGAAACCAGCTACAGTTTTACTGAAAAGCTATACAGTTGATGCCATCAAAAGCTTTGGTAAGAAAGAAATGTGTGTCAAAATTGGATAGCAACATGGTTTTGTTACAGTATGTGTAGTTGATGGAACAGGGCCCTCACTACTGGGTCGAGATATTATGTCTAAATTTTCCTTACCCTGGGAAAAAAATCTTCAATGTTGTTTCTATTGACACCGATGACATCATCGGGCAATACCCCAATTTGTTCGATAGTGACACCCTGGGAAAACTGAAAGGGGTACAGGTTACTCTGGAGGTTCAGGATGACAATCCTGTATTCATGAAGGCTAGAACCACTCCTTTTGCCATCCACGAAAGGTTTGACCAGGTGTTGGCCAAGCTTGAAAAGGATGGTGTCATTGAGAAAGTCCAGCACTCGGAGTGGGCATCCCCCACGGTGGCGGTCATCAAACCTGATGGCCAGTTACGGATTTGTGGTGACTATTCTGGAACCATAAACAAAAATTCCCAGTTGGAGCGATACCCAGTACCTACTCTGGCAGAACTGTTGAACAAACTATCAGGTGGAAAGAAGTAGACAAAGCTTGATGTATCTCAAGCTTACCACCAGTTGGAGTTGGTTCCTGAGAGCAGGAAGTACACTACGGTGAAGACACACCGGGGGCTGTACCAGTAACAAAGGCTCTCGTTTGGTGTGAATACAGCCATCCCAGTATTCTAACGTAACATGGAAAATTTACTAAAATATCTTCCTGTTTGCTGCGTTGACATAGATGATATCCTAGTGATGGGGGATAGTGATGACAGCCATCTGAAAAGCCTTCACGAGGTTTTGAAAAGGCTGGAGGGAAATGGAATTACTTGAAAACGCGACAAGTTCCACCTCATGCTGGATGAGATTGAATATGTTGGGTTTGTTATTTCAGCAGCGGGGATTTTCCCTACGAAACAGAAGCTTGAAGTAATCCAACAGGCAGCGGCTCCCGAAAACGTGGGAGAATTGCAGTCATTTGTTGGCCTTGCAAATTTCCTTTGCCGAAATCATGTCACCTTTGTATAATCTTCTAAAATTGCTAGTGAGTGAAATTATAAACTTCCCAGTCGTGATTTTGGAAAGATTTTGAATCATGAATTTGAAAGATTTTTAAGGATTGCATGACACATGAGATGAAAGGGACATGTATTTAGTTAATGTGATGTTTTATTGTTTGGTTCTTGACAAATGAGTACTGAGCACCCAAATTATTAAACTAAGGTATTGCGTTAGTTTTAAAAAGGGGGCAGTTGCTGTGTCTGATGCGTGATCATAGCATGATCATAGCGTGATTCAGCATAGCGTGATCCGTTGGTATTCGGGTTGATGACGGGATGGGGGTGGAGTTGCGATCCGCATGCGCTAGAAGAGCTGGCCTGATGGAGAATAAACTCGTTTCCTTCACGTACTTGTGGTGATTCCTGTGTGTACGGACGAGAGAGGCAGAGAGAGAGAGGCAGAGAGAGGCAGAGAGAGAGAGAGAGAGAGAGAGAGGCGAGAGAGAGAGAGAGAAGGCAGAGAGAGAGAGAAAGAGGCAGAGAGAAGGAGCAGAAGAGAGAGAGAGCAGAGAGAGAGAGAGGCAGAGAGGAGGAGAAGAGAGAAGAGAGAGAGCAAGAGAGAGAGAGGAAGAGAGAGAGAGAGGCAGAGAGAGAGAGAGAAGAGAGAGGAGAGAGAGAGAGGACAGAGAGGCAGAGAGAGAGAGAGAGGCAGAGAGCAGAGAGAGAGAGAGAGAGGCAGAGAGGCAGAGAGAGAGAGGAGAGAGGCAGAGAGAGAGAGAGAAGAGGCAGAGAGGAGAAGAGGCAGAGAGAGAGAGAGGCAGAGAGAGAGAGAGAGAGAGAGGCAGAGAGAAGCAGAGAGAGAGAGGCAGAGAGAGAGAGAGCAGAAGAGAGAGAGAGAGAGGAGAGGCAGAGGAGAGAGAGAAGGCAGAGGAGAGAGGGCAGAGGAAGAGAGAGAGGCAGAGAGAGAGAGAGGCAAGAGAAGAGAGAGCAGAGAAGAGAGAGCAGAGAGAGAGAGAGAGGCAGAGGCAGAGGCAGAGGCAGAGACATTTGTCTGGATTGAAGGATTTGTCAGGTATTACCGCTATATAGCTCGATAAATCCTTTATATAGTTATATAATCTGTTAATTGCATTGTTTGCAGAGTGATTAGTGGAGAGAACCATTCATTATAAGTTTTGAATTAAGATATTGAATCTAAGTTATGTAATGTCGCCAATTAAGTGGATAATCAACCTGTACTGTGGTTTGCCAATGAAGCTTCCACTCAAAGCTTGACGATCCTCTAAGTTTTCCTTGTAAACTCAACTCGATTTTGAAAAGTTTTAAATTAAATTGCTTTTCATTTCTGTAAAACAGAAGGGAATTTCAAGAAGTCCGTTTCTGATGTATATGATGATTTTGTGCACATTTTTATTCACTTGTTGGAATTGTTCATGATCAGGAATATTGCTTGCTTGTTTTGGAGCCACAATTGCCAGATATAACCTGAATCCAATACTTCATGAAGTCTAAAGGAATATATTTCTTTTCCCATTTCAAAAAAAAAAATGAAGTCATTTTGGGACCACTGGGAGAAATGTGTGACACTGGCTGGAAATTATACAGAAAATGACCAACCAACATCTGTGCTGAGTTTTGCTGGTGCAGGACTGTTGGGATTACAACATTTTGACTCGTTCTCGTATGATCAACTGCACACTTTCAGCTCGTGTTCTTTGTTTTGCTGACCCTCCTTTAGCAGGACTTACTGTTGGAATACCACAAAGGTAGTAGTCATCACAACGTTTCAATAAGTATCACAACCTGATGGAGCCTGTCGCCTGTCTGGATGTGGCGAATCCAAATTTTGAATTTGGTTTGGATGCCAAGACAAAATGGCCTGCTGCTTTTTTAAAAGGCACCTTGGGATCATTAATTTCAGCAACCGAAATGGGAAAGCTGGCTTGTAATCCCATCCAAATGTATGATGTGTTAGAAGATTTTCTGGGACCTTATATTTTCACTCAACGGTTAAACAACGGGGACACTTACCTCAAAGGTGTGAGCCATCTTGTCATCTTGTCTTGAGTTTTGCATCCTGAAATTTAAAGAAAAACAAGTTCTTCACCTTGGAACATGAAATCAAGTCAAGATTGTTGTAATCAAATGTGCAATGTGAAACTTGCAGCAAGTATGAGTATATATGGGATTTGAACCTGGGTTCCCTGCATTATAAGCCAGGGTTTGGGATATGAACACCAACAGTCCATGGATTTTGGGATATGAACAAGAATTGATGTGTTATTGTTCCCATCTGAATCCCTGGCTCATGATGCAGGATCATTTTTCCAGATTAGGTGGTGTAATGGTGAGAGCGTATGCATTGAGTATGGGAGGTTGGCGGTTCAAACTCAACCCTGGCCGAGTCATACCAAAGACTTTAAGTATAAAGGTTTGTTGAAAATTTGATGACAAAAGCTCAAATGATAAGTGAAGAAACACGGAAGAGATTACAAAACCTGGCCATCTCAAGCAGCGTGGCGGACAGTCTAATCGGGGCTATTTGTACTCACTGTGACTTTGCCCTTTTACATTTGACCCAATTATTAATTAGTGCTCTCCATATTCTCATCATAAATGTTTTTTGAAAATTTGATCACAAAATCTCGAATGGTAAAAGACTTGTGGCCTGGCCAGACAGACAGACACTAACATAGGGGGATACTCTGAAACCTCGTAGGTTTCCATTCCATCTCCTGAAACCCACCCACCCACATGTGGCGGTAGCAGCTAACAGCAGCAACTCACTTGCGCGCGCACACTCATGTAGGTGTGTACACACACACACACACACCACACACCACACCACACCTTTTCTCTCTCTCTTTCTCTCCCCCCTGCCCCCCCCCTGTGTGGCAGACGGGCTAAAATTGATACGTGCTGCTTCTTTGCTTGGCGCTCAGCATTTAATAAGGATAAAATACGGACAAACAACCATGGGTTGGCAAGCATTGCACAGGCTTGATGGGGTTCATGGTGCTCCTGTACATTGAAGTTCCTTGTATGTTCTCACCATGTTCTCACCTCTTCCTCACCATGTTCACAATCCTTTATTCCACATGTTTGTCCATTGGCAACTAAGATTCTTGCAATTCAGGTAAAACTACACTGATGTCTTCTAATGTCTTTGTCCTGCATTTAAATATTTCTCCATGCATGAGCCTTAGAGCAACAATAAAATATAAAAAGAAAATAATTTTTTTTTGCCATTCCCCCCCCCCAAAATATAGGGCAAAGACATTTGGCTTTCCTGCGGCTCACACACGGTAGAAAACTCTTGCGCACAGCTGTTACACCTTTATAGAACTCGTAATCGTGCCAGAGTGATGGCAGTTAAACACCAAGGTCCAGTGTCAAGTTGAGTAGTAGCATCGGCAGATTTCCATCAGTACCTTGGTCTTTCGCTTGAGAAAAGGGCTGATTGATTGCTCAAATTTTTCCTCGTCTCTGGAGAACGTGGCTTTCACCAACGTGCTCTCTCTGCTTGCTAATTCGATGGGTTTCGCACAGTTATTTATGTGCTCTCTTGACCTTGACCTTTGATTAAGTACAGGTCTTTATGTCACAGGACTCTTTTGCTTGATTTAATGTACAATTCTAGCTTAACGTGAGTACATTTAATCACTGCCTTTTAAAAATCACTCAAACATTTTCTTTCCTGCTTGCTGTGCCGTTTAAAAATTTTTTTTTTTAGTGCTGCTGCTTTTAATGATGTATTTATATGTAAAGGAAGTATAAATTGCCCTATTAAAAGGATTGGGAATTTTTTTTTGCAAAAAAAACAAAAATCTATCCGAGATTTCAATATTTTAACATGATGATTCTGCTATTCCGCTATCCATTTTGCAATCTTCATTCCCTCGTTCACAGTCTATAATATTTATTTTTCGGTTATTCGGTTATATAGGAAGTTCTCTTGCTAAGTCGTACACGCCTGCAATGGCAGGCAAATATGCTGTTCAATAAACATATGAGGGATAGTCTTACGCCCTTTCATGATTACATGAAATGTCCACTTCCACCCTCTCCCCCATCATAGGCTCTGTTTTTCCTTTGGCAGTTCTTTAAATTTATTTTGCAAATGTTGTTAGCAGATATGCAAAGATACACTAGAAACTTGGACACAGGAAAAGGCTGTTTGGCCCATCCTGCCTGTGATCTATCAAACACAACAGTTTATGGACTTTATTTCACTGGTGGTGTGGGGGGAGGGTGGAGTGTGGGTGAGGGGGGAGGGAGAGATAACAGTCAGGCAAGCCCAAGGACATCACCAGGGTGATTTTGGGGTTTGGTTGGAGTGGCGTGGAGTGGGGTTGAGATGGAAAAGATGGGGGTTGGAGGATGAAGGATGAGCAAACACCGACATCGCATTCACCTTTTGATGAGACCTTCTCTCACAAGCGTCACAATCACGCACAGGTAACTAATCATCCATCCATAACCAAATGAAAAACATCACATCTCTCCACCCGACTAATCTGGATGGCCAAGCGGCCATCCAGATTGGTTGTCCAAGACGACAATGAAGACCTCTCCATGGTGCACAGAGTAATTTTATTGCTTAAAGGCATTTTTAGCTGGAATACACAGCAAAACCTTTTGATTATCCTCTAACTGCATTAAGCAGTGCTCACGATGGTAATGTGCACCCTGCACGTAGTTATTGCTTCAACTAGGGCTGCTTTGAACTCGGGCGAAAAGCATTTGTTCCTTGGTAAGTGCAAAATAAAAGATTACTTTGTTCGTCACACTGTTGCTGTCGGCCTTGTATTTTGGAGAGGAGTACACGAGTCAAAGGGGTTCAGAGATGGTCTCTAGTGTTGCTGAACAGATTATTTTGGGTTGCTGATCAAACAATTATGTTTTTATTTCATTTTATGGAACCTTTCTTCTGAACCATTCACACTTTCTTCTTTGTTATTTTATATTTGATTTCACTGAATCGGTTCTGCCTCAAGCTTCGACCCTCTCTCTCCTGTCCGAATGTCGGCTTAAACTCTGGGCCTTCACCTTTTCTCCATCCTGGTATTTTAACGACCCCTTACAAAGGTTGGCGATTGTTTTCAACTGAACTTGCATCTAAACATTGCCATAAAAGCTGATTAGTTGTTGCTGTTGTTGTTATTTAGTGACAAAACGCAACATTTTAAAAGATTGTTTTTTTTTTTTTGGTTTTAAAACTCTTATCTTTATTTTTCTTTTCAGATGTGCTAAAAATCGGTGGTCAGCCTTAACATAACAACTTTGCAAATTGTGCCTTCGTAAAGTGTTTGACAAAGGCATTATAAGGCAGGAAACACTGATATGGTGAATACTTTGGCTATGGATGTCCGTTTTGAAGCCACATTTGAAAGGTCGGCCAGTTTGTTTCTGGTTGTGAGTGCCCCACAACCACATAATGTGGTGAACAGGTTGCTGAGGTGAGAAGAAAATGTTTACACAGACCTAAAGTTTAACTATTCTCAACATTAAGATACAATGGACATTTCACCCATCACCATCGATGACATCGTAAGCAATCTCTTCGGTGTACATTTTTTGCAGGATTGGTCCTCAAAATACTGATGGGCTGGCATCACTGACGGCAAATAACTCGAATGTTAGCGAAATATCTCGTACAAGTTATAACTTGATAAAAAAAAAATGCTAAATGCCACTTTTCAATCCTGAATTTGACTGACAAAGGAGAGCTTGGAAGTGATCCCAATTCCTACAAACAACACAAATCCTGAGTAGGGGCCTCACATAGGTCAGGACCTCTTTCTTGAGATGCTGAAGGAATAATTATTGTGGACCATTTGCCATAAGGAAATGCAATATCTGGAGCATATTATTTTCAATCATATCAAAGGTTGAAACCTATTTTAGAGTCACGAAAGCTCAGTTTGAAGTCTTTACTGCTACACAACAACGTCCCAGCTTACGGCTCTCGCTTCAACTGAGAAAGCAGCAGAAACTCTCTCAAAGTCCTACCACGTGACCTTTTTTGGTACATTTGACATCCAACAGTTGGTTTGTATTTCCTAACTGGACACTAAGCATCTGTGGATGTCTTTGAGGGTGATGACTACATCAGAAACGCAATAGAAGAGTATTTTGAGGACCAGGGCAAAGCTACTGGAAGACGTAGTGATTGAGAAATGCCGGAAGAAGTGTACTCATCTTAAGGGAGACAATCAAATAATTTTGATTCCATTTCTTTGATCAGGTTATTTTATTCTTCAGGCTCGAACATTAGTTGGCAACTCTTGTATGTTTGTCTTGGGCTTTGTGATCTCACCCTTTTCATCATCTTCCTGGATGGCTGCATTTCAATGCCTTCTAGCCTATTCTTACCGATTCACAGGGGCTTAGATTTGACACTGCTAAAGTGTGTTCATCTTCTAATTTGCACAATGTCAAATCCTCTAAAACCAAAATCCAGTTCCATGTGCAGTTTCTTGAAAGCAACGTTAAATAACATTTGTTTTGAGACTTTTACATGGTTTACTGCCAAATATTTGAAGAAAAATAAAGTCGATCGATGCGTGCGAATATTTTGCGACTGTCAACTTTATAGCTTTCAAATGCGTAGGTGTTGTCATGCACCTCCAGGATGCAGTTTGCAACAATACAAGGGTGGAACTCTTGATAAGCGAGCTCAAATGGCCAAAGTGGGTTGAGAGAATAAATTGAACAATTTGAGGGGATAAGGGAGTGGAAACACATTCTGTTCACCTCCCAAATGGTTTGATTTGAGCCTAATTTGTTGCACCACTGAAGCGATCGAGTAACACCACCTTAATTAATAACAAATAATTTATTACAAGCATGCAAAGGACAAAACGAAATGAGAAGGCATAAAAATAATCAACACGAAGCACTGCTTTTTAATGTATTGGGCCAGCTTAAGGGAAAGGGCAAGTGAATTAATACAATGGGGGAGAGGAGGAAGGATTGAAAAGAGACAAGTTAGATCTGTTGGAAGGGTGCTTGAAAGTAAGAGGGTAATGAGGAGCGAACAGCACATTGGAGGACAAACAACTGGCTTCAAACATGGCAACATTGAAGGCTGTGGCAGCAAGTGAACCAGAATCCTGGAGGCAGTGGCAGCCAGTAGAGTGGCACACTTTGCTCAGGCAGATAAGACCTGAAGGCATTTCAGGCACACAAGTTGCCAAAGTGGTGGTATGCTCTTAAAGAAACTGTTAAGGGACCCTGTCCCCTTGAGGAAAGCGCTCAGGTTGCCTCAGTGGGTACAGCTGAGAGACATGTAAATGGCATGGTTGAACACTTGCAGGACCGAGCACATGCCGCTGTCCCATGGCTGCTTGATCAACCAACTCCAAAAGCTGGACGTGACTCATCTTCTCTCGTCTCGATCCTGTCTCCATTGTACTGCTCTGACCCCCCCCCCCACCCCTCTGTTCAAGCCCTCAGCATTTCTCCGAGTTTTTTTTTAACTCGCCTACCCTGCGCTTTTCCCCTCACTTCTCCTTCGCCTCTCCAATGAGTGTTCCCTAAATTATCTCCACATGCTCCACCCATAGTCCCTCTGAATCAGCCAACCAATTCACTGAGCCGTCTTGAGCAATGTTTGAACCAGCCAGGTCAGGTCAGGTATGGGAGCATGTGCCAGAGCAGCACGTCGCTGTGTCACTTTCCGCCGGTACTCCAGGGGCCTCCGTCTGGCCATCCCCCAGGCAGATGCCTGGCCCATTCCCATTTCCTTGAGAACCAGCCACAGGGAGAGAATGTGCAAATGAATATCTAATTATCCCCCCCCCCCACCACCACCCTCAGGCTGGCAGTTAGTTCAGGTTCCTGGGAAACCTATGAAACCTGTGGAATGAATTGTGAATGAACTACAAAATTAAACACCACCTGATGGCCATCTAACACTTACCTTGTGGAGACCAATGCATCTCTTGTACTTTCAGGCGAGTCCTGTACTTACTCGCATGATATTCCTGATGGAATTATGATGAGGAAAATGATGCAGATCATCCTCTAATGAACTGTGTGCATGAAAATCACCTTTTTTTTTACTTTACCTTATATTATTGAGCAGACATTACACTGAAAAATTGTTGCATTTAACTCAACAAAGTAAACCAAGGCTACAGTTTTTGGAAATGTGGGGAATACATTTGAATTTTTTTTTGTTATGTTTGGTATTTTTGGTTGGGGTTGTTGTGGGGGTGGTGGGCAAAGGAAGGGTGGCTGGGAAGAGATGACTCGACACAACTTAAATTTTTTTTTCCAAAGTTGTGTTGGTATTTTATTCTACTTTCAGAAAAGGAAGAGCCTTTTTCTCTCCCAGATATTTAACCAAGAAACACTGCTTTAAGTGATTCCATGAGCTGCCATGAATTTTTCCACAGGGTTTAAAAAAAATTTTTTTCTTTCTTTCTGGCTGTAACTGTGGTTGCGTTATCTGATTGATTTTTTTTTTCATTTTTCTAAATTCCTCATTTCATTGCACAGCCATCCCCATGATGTGTGGGTGTTGTCCATTTTTAATCCCGACTTCCCTTATCAGCTTTCATGGATGGTTCCATGGCTATCCCTACCTTATTTGAAGCACGTGTATAATTTTGATACACTTGAGATTTGTTTTGCGTGTAGTGGTTTACCTTTTGCTTCCCGAAATGGCATTTCTGCATCGCTTTTGGTGAAATTTGATTGACTTTGAGAAGATGTCGGTCACTTGCTGGAGAATGCTTGTGACTTCAATTATGCATTTCGCTACCGTTCAGGGACACCCGATAACCTCGTGTCATGGCCTCCATAGAAACCATTGGGAAAGTCACCGCAAAGTTTGATTTTGCTGCTCAATGGTGCTCAATGTGCTATTTGTGTAAAAAAAAAAGCAATTATTTAATTGTCATATCTAGCAATTGTCAGTTTTTTGAAACTTGAGTTTTTTTTCTTCATCTTTAACACTTTAAATTACCGTATTTTTTTGGCATACATCAAAAAATATGGTAATTTTTTTCCCCTGACATACTTAGAATAGACTTATCTATGGTTTAAGACATTTAATTGCTTAAATGATTTATTATTTTTATTTTTATTTTTATTTTTTGCAAAGTGTGATCTATTTTCTGAAATAAGTTGCATAATTGTTAATTTAAAACATGGCAAAAATCATTGGCCAGAATGTTTGCCGATTGGGTCAGTAATTAAACGTTAATCCGGTCACCGACGTGTGCGATCATATTCAATCAATAATGAGCATACAATCACCAATTGCATTTGATCCATCGCTTTCGATCGTAATCATATGTATCCATCCTTACTACGTCATCTCAAAATGCCTCCCGTAAAGTCATGCAAGTCGTACATGTCAGTTCAATTGGAAGGTGTTAAGTTCGCTGAGGAAAATGGCTGGGAACATGTCTGCGCAGAAGAAATCCGGTGACAGCGAGAAATGCAACTTATTACCCCACCCACAGAAGGGGGACATAGGTTATGTTTTCACCCCTGTCTGTCTTTGTTTGCCTGTCTGTTTGTGTGCAAGATATCTCAAAAAGTCGTGGATGGATTTGAACAAAATTTGGACAGGTTGGGTTTGTGACGAGGACGAACTGATTAGATTTTGGTGAAGAGCCTGATCCGATAATTTTTTTAAGTGACTCACCATTGAGAGATAGGGCTAAACTAATATGTAGCATGCTATCTCAGAAATTTGTGGACGAATTCAGATGAAACTTGGTGGACAGGTTCGGTGTGTGACGAATAATTGATTCAATTTTGGTGAATATCGGAATCCGGATCCGGGCAGAGGCATGCGCTCTACCGAGTGTCCTTCTAGTTTTAAATACTGTATCTCTATATGATAACAGACTCGTTGAAAACCTTTTTATATTCATAATTTATCCGAAAGGTCGTCCCATAAAGTAGTTGAAACAATATGAACAAAATGAAGTAAAATGTTTACGGTTTATACCATTAGCTCCTAAAAGAGCTATTTATATTCTTTATACTGTACTTTAAAAACTCCAAAGCAAAAGAAGAGAATAAAAAGTAAAAGTAGGCCTCAACGTTTCGGGCAGCATGCTCCACCCATCGACGGGAGGAAGTGACTTTTAAACTTTTAACAGCACTTGATATGAACAAACCAGCTCATTTATATTCATGGCCTTGGAAGTGCGTAGCTCCTCGCAAGCTCGTGGGGCATTGTGTGTCAGAGGAATTAACACCTCCATCGTTCTGAATGATAATTTTGCTAATGACCATAGTTGATTTCACTTCGTCTTATACTCCATATCTACTTATCTATGAATGAAGGAAAGAAAAATGGGAAAATTAGCCAATTCGACTTGAACTCCACGTTGGCTTATACACCAAAAAATACGGTGTATAGAAGAGAATTCACCATCAAATTTACACTTGCCTTTTGCTGCAGTCTTCAACTTGTGGAGAAGATATCAATAGCCGATCACACACTGAGACTTATGACGACGAACAATAAGGTCTCATGGGATTGTGCTCCCATCCAGATATGCCCCCATAACAGGCTGAAAAAGGGGTTTCGCCTCAAATTTAGGTGAGTTTTTGAAAAAACAATTTCATAACCAACGGCCAGATGCAGACCAAACTCTTCATGAAACATAAGGACCATGCCGTTAAGTTATGCTCCCCATGACCGTACCACTTCAGGAAGAGGGGGCCATAGCCCCTTCACACTCATCCCTTATTTTCACCCCGCCTGTTGAGGAAATAACCATCAGTCCCCGACAGGACTATTTATTATATTCATTAATAAATACTGTGAATCATTTATTTATTTATTTTGTTTAATTTTTAACAAACAAAGCTACTTGTTTTTTCATTAATTTATAAATACTGTCTGACCCCGACATACGTGGGGGATACATTCGTGAAAAATGCTGCGAATGTCTAATCCGCGAATGTCGGGGCATTGTTTTAATTCGAAAAAGGGGGATAGGTTCCCGGCGGTTCGTCATTCACAAGGGCCAATCAAATCCTGTAAAGAAACGCGAATACGTGACGCACAGGGCCACGAATGTAGAAGCAGGTCACATTTTATGAACCGTGAATATGCGGGGTCCGCGAATAACGGATCGTGAATGTCTTGTTCCGACAGTACTTTAATATACATATTGTGAATGTAATGAAGGCTTTGCGGAAATAATAAATAAGTCATCTTCCCTGTGATGAAAGGACACTTGCTTGGATACAGAAGTATCTTGTATAACAATACACTTGTTCATTTGTACGTGTGTTTGTCACAATCCTTCTCACCGATTGGTTGGACAGCTGCCCTGACTCCACCAACAATTGTAACTTTGATGCGTATTTAAGATGCTTTACGAAGAATATAATTAATTTATGATCATTTATTAACACAATTAGGCGACTCATCACTTATTAAAAAATTACATGGAAAGACAAACGACTGACCGTAATAAACAGTGATCTTTCGGACATCCGCTTCCTGTTTACATCGTGCTTTCCATGAATTGAGTTAATGGCATGAATAGCTAAATATTCCACTATTTCAATGAGGTAATGAATAATTATGTAATGATGATGTAACAATTTGCCCTTTTGCTTTGTAGAATGGAAATAAAGGGGGAGGAGGGTGTTATGTGTGGTGAGGTGGCTTGAAGCCATATTTCAATCTTACGGCCACAATGTTGGTGCTCACTGCTATGTGAAGGCAAAGACGCCTCTGAGTTGGTGATTTATGTACAAGTTGTATCATACAAGATGTATGTGTCAAGATGGATGTATTATTATTTGGTGATGTATATACAAGACAGGCGACTGTAACGAGTGGGGAGGTTGTTTGAAGGCTTGAGGTGGTGAGAGGATTGATGCCTTCTGGTTGAGAGGGGGTAGGTGAGCACTTGGTTTTTGGAGGTGGATGTTGAGGACTTGGGGTTTGTGAGACTTATGTGTGGGTTGGGGGAGGGAATTGAGAGCTTGAAGTCACATTTTGCATTCCATGGAATTTACACTGGTCCCTGCTTGTTCATAAATAATATTGACTACTCTATACCCCTTACTCTTTGTATTTGGCTGTCATTCCAGCAAGAAATATTTTGAGCTCATGCTTCTTGTTTTGTTTGCCATTTTTCATCCCTTCTGTCTGTCTCCCTGCTAACATATTCAAGGTTTGAAACAATAGTTTTTGCTTTATCTGAAGCCAAAACAGGTTTTTGTTACCCATGCACACCCCCTTCCCCCCCAAACCCTTATTGGCATATGTGACATGAACATGGCTCCTTATTTGACTCGCATCATAACAGAACCACTTGGGGATGCTTGCAATCTTTTGGACTGCTAGTTGCCAAGAATGAGTGAAATATATATTTTTTGGGGCATTGTTGTGTTATTTCCATTTAAGAAAGGAAATAACAAAGTCCAAACTTTTCTGATGCTAGTGTTTTTTGCTAAGGATAAACATGTCATCCAGTTCATCAGACTCGGAAAAAAAAATTGCTTGCTTTTCAAAATCAATATTTGTAATCGCCATTTTCCATTGTATCATAATGGTAATGTTGCAGACAAAACAACTGCAACCATGCAAATGAAATAACCGCAAGCTAAATATCACTCGATCGTCTTATTTTGATTAAATGCACAGACATGCTATATCCCTTGTGTCATGGATTTTGTAATTATATGAGTATAAATATGCCTCACTTGAATCAAAATAGATAATACGCCCCTCTTTAAAATGGAAATGTAATACTTTTATTTAATGAATGGGTATAACGATGAATGCACATGGCTCTATAGCTCGTTATTCCCGTAATTATATGTGCGAGTGCCAATTTTCTGCCAATTGGTGAATTCCCACTTTTCCCTTTTAAATTGGTCAATATCGAGTGAAATGAGAAGAAATATTCAAAAAGTGGAAGAACAAGGCCTCGCACTGGGATCCTTGTTTTAAATATCATTATCTCCAATTTGAATCGTCACCGGTAGATACCGTCATCTCATATTTAGGTGCGAGATGTTTCTTATCCCCATTCAGGGTTCGTACAGTGCCTGGAAATCCTTGAACAGTAGTATGGAATTTTGTTACTGAAAATCCAAGGTCTTGAAAACATGGATTTTTGCCATTTTTCTCGAAAGAGCCTGGTGAAGGCATTGAAATCTTAAATGGTAAATAGTCTTGACTTTATCATGGGTTCAGTTCTCGAGGCAATGATTTTGCGCAATTGTCCAAAACGGACGGAATCCATGGAAGCTGTTACTTAAAATGGGAGTGGAGTACATTGTCCAGGGGTGCCGTCGAGGAAGAGGGGTGGAGACAATTTGCTGGGCAAGGCTTGTTGGGCCTTCCCACTTTGAAAAAGTGTCTGGGGAAGAAGCTTTGAGATTGTTTCACAAAATAAATTTCATTCCATGCAATTTAGTTTTTTTTAATTTATTATTATTATTATTATTTTTTTTAAAGTGCGAAAACACTGGCTCTGCAATTCATGATTGCCTCTAATGTTGGAAAATAATTTCAGTTGCATAAACATACCACACTGACATGCTCCTGCAGCACTCATAATATAAACAACAGTTTTTATTCAGCTCCCATTGAATTATATGGGGACATAATTCTGGAAGAGAACAGGAATTATGTCCTCTTGTATTTCTCTTAATAATGAAAGGGAGGTAGTACTGTTTGCAGAATTGGCTAACATGTGCACATGAGGTAGTGGGCGCAACCACTGGACATTATATGCTCCCACAAAAAAAATAAACCCAAAATAATGATGCACACGCAAAAATGATTTGTCTGGCGATCATTGGATGCGGATAACCAAATATATTTTCTTAACAATTGGGAAATCAAGTTTCCAAGATCATTGGCTCGATAGAGGTGATTACAAACTGTGGTTGGCTGCAGCTAAGAAAGACACTCACTGAGCCCACTGGCTAATGTGCAAACTTGGATTTGACATGCAAATTATGGATGAAGCGGCTGTAAAGTCACGTGGTTGGAGCAAAACTTGTGGAAAAGTTGCGGAGAGCGATTATTTTTAAAAATCATTTATTTATTTATTTATTTTTGGGATGCATAGTCGAGGCTTATGGACGAGTTAGTACACTGAGCCTATCAGGACATAACAGACAAAAACAGGATGCAAAACACGCATGTATGGGATGGACAAGATGGATACAGAAGATTCGGACCTTGGAAACTCCAAGGAGGAAAAACTGGAAAATTGAAAGGAGTTAATGAGGGTAGCAAATATAATGGTTTTGGATTGGGGACGATCTGAATTGGTGGTGAACAGCTGTCTTGAAGATGTGTAGGGAAGAATGAGATTGAAGACGATGTGGAAGTTGATTCCACAGGCTGGAAAAAAGAGGAGCAAATGAGTGTAGGTGAGCAGTGAGCCTGGATTTAGGTCGTTTCACCAGACGGGGGTTGATGGTGGACTGTGAGAGCCCTGCAGAAACCTGGAGGGGACAATGCATGGAAAAAGAGTAATGGGTGCAAGACCAGAAAGAAGGTGGTGGAAGACAGAGAGACCACCGACCTGTCTGTGATGGCAAAGTGATAGGCCCATAGACTCAGCTTTATCGTGGGAGACTCCAGTAATATTAAAGGCCTTAGTTTCCATGGTGTCAAGCTGAGCAAGATGTGATGCAGGGGTGCCAGCCTAGAGGGGAGAGCAGTGCTCCATAAAGCTGTGGATGAAGGCCTTGTAGGTGGATAGGAGTTTAAGTGTTCCAAGGAAGGACTTTGTAGGACGGTGGATGCCCAGTCGGCGGCTGACTTTGGAGGCCAACTTTGAAATGTGGTTTGTCCAACCTGATTGTGAGACTGAAGAGTTTTAATAACTGAACTTCCTCAAGAGGATTGTTAAGAATGCAGATAGGATGGTTTGCCAGATGGTCCTTTCACACACAGAGAGACAGAGAGAGACAGACACAGACACAGACACAGATTGATTTTTCAGTATTGAAAGATGTATTCCAAGTGTTTGACCAGCTTGTGACATATGTATTACACATATATATGTATATTATATATGTATGTATGTATGTATATATATATATATATATATATGGTATGTATAATGTATATATGTATGTATATTGTATATATATATATGTATGTATATATACATATATACTGTATATCTATCAATATGTATGTATGTATGTACAGTGTATATATATATATATATATATACAGATGTTTGGTACTACAGAACTTCAATATGGATACAAACAAACACGACATAATAGTGACTGAAGCTTTTCGTGCTGCACTCCTCAGGGTAAGATCGCAGCAAGTGAAGGAGGAAGTGAAGGCGCGTGCTTATATACGCAAGTCTCTATAAGGTAGACACTGATTGGTTCAACCATAATGACGTCACTGTTAATCTGAATATACTCTGTGAGAACGGTTATCCTGAGCATGTAGTTAAGAGATACGTGCAAAAGTTTCTAAACACGACAAACGATCGGAAGATTGGTCCGGACAAATGTCCAGTCTATATCAGGATGCCCTGGAAAGGGCAATCATCACGAAGGTTTGAAGTACAAATCAAACATATTGTATCCAACACGTTTCTGGCTGTGCAACCCCGAGTAATCTTTACCTCTCGCCGTTTGCTGACGTCAGTCAACAAGGATGTGCTAACCACCTCACAAACCAGCAATGTTATTTATGAGTTTAAGTGCCGATGTGAAGCTCGGTACGTGGGCCGCACAACACTAAGATTGGCTGATCGGATCAAACAACACGTCCCCTTGGCGATTTGAAGAAAGATTGCGAGGGATAGAACACAACCAGTGCGAGCATGTAGAACTATCCAGCAACCACCGGCCACTGTATCTGCTTCCTCTGCCATTGCGCAGCACCTGGTTGCCAACCCTATGAGGGCAGACCAGTACAATGTGGGCAACCCTATGTGAACCAATTACGGTTGAACCAATCAGTGTCTACCTTATAGAGACTTGCATATATAAGCACGCTCCTTCACTTCCTCCTTCACTTGCTGCGATCTTACCCTGAAGAGTGCAGCACAAAAAGCTTCGGTCACTATTATGTCATGTTTGTTTGTATGTATATATATATGTATGTACTGTATATGTATATATTTTTAACAAGGAATGAAGAGGGAAGAGGCTGTAGCCTGCCTGTCAGAAGGATGAGGGATGTCACGGCATCGGGTGGAGTCATCAGCAAATAGATCTAGAGGATTTTCCATAGTCAGAGAGATCATTGGTGAATAGCAGGAATAAGACCAGTCCAATGCCGTGAGGCACTCCAGCCTTGACAGGGAGAGGAGATGAAAGGATTCCATTGAGAGCCACATGTTGATTATGAGAGGAGATCAAGTTAATAAGTCATGTGTGGAGTTGGCCATGGATGCCACATGCAGACAGTTTGGAGAGCAGTGCAGGATGCCAGACTGTATCAAAAGCACGAGATATGTCCAGAGAGACGGTCATGAAATCATGTCTGACATTGAGGGCCTCCATCCATTGTTGGGTGAGTAGTAGCAGCATGTCCAAGGTGGAGAGACCTTGTCTGAAACCAAATTGGTGATCTGAGATGAGGTAGTTGGAGAAAAGGAAGGATTTCATATCAACTGCAATGATGGATTCCATGACCTTGCTGATGATTGGGAGCAAGCTGATAGGTCTGTAGTTAAGGAGATCCGTTTTTGCATCTTTTTATGTAGTGAAGTGATGTTGGTGGATTTCTATGTCGATGGAAGGTGACTTAGCACAAATGACAGGCTGAAAAGGGCAGAGAGAGGATGTGCAAGATCAGCAGAGCAGGTTTTGGGGCACGTGAGCCGATGCCGTCCGGTCCAGTGGTGGAATCAGAATCGAGGGTTGAAAGAACCTTCTCCACCTTCTCAGGTGCAAAAGGTACAGAGCCAGGAACATTTGGGTACGGCAGTGAAGGATGGGCACTGAGAGAGGGATTGGAGACACAATATTTGGAAGCAAACACAGAATTAAGGCATTCAGCCTTTTCTCATGAGCAGAGTCTGTTGTGGTGCCATTTGAAGAGAAGGAAGGGAACGAAGGGGAGCATGCTCCAGAAACAGACTTAACAAGGTGACACCATGTTTTAGAGGAGGTTGACGAGTTTGAAAGTTCATTCTTGAGGTCGGACAGATGGTGTTTTCTGGCTCTCCTGAGAGTGGACACACACTTACTGTGGACTTTTTGGAATGCAATGAAATTGTGTTCGGTTGGATTTGTTTTCCAGGAAGAGAAGGCAAGTTGTTTCGTAGCAACTTTCTCACCACATAATTCAGTGTATCAGGGGCCTAAAGGAGGTAGAATTATTGAAGACGAGTTGGGTTGAATCTGTGCATGAGAGAGGGCAGGTTTTTGTGGAAGAATTCCCAAGCTGTGTTAACATCAGGGCAGTAGACATGGGAGACCAAACCTGAAGAGAGATGGCTGCTTGCAGTCCCTGCCAATCTGCTTGAGTGAAATGCCAGACTTGCCGGCATTGAGGCAGTTCTCTGATAATAGCCAGAGAGATGTTGCCATTCACAAGCATATGATCAGGTGAACTATTTGGAGCAGAGGAA
This sequence comes from Eptatretus atami, assembly GCA_035128595.1. Lineage (NCBI taxonomy): Eukaryota > Metazoa > Chordata > Myxini > Myxiniformes > Myxinidae > Eptatretus > Eptatretus atami. Next base: position 117,589,207 of record CM068957.1, read on the forward strand.
GAGGAGACATTTTCGGTGAAGTTTGGCCAGAGGGGAAGATTTGCCATTGGGAGAAACCAGAGTTGGAAAGTTTACAGATTGGGTCAGTCCCATGGAGTCATAGAAGTCACAGAGTTCTGTGAGATCCCATGAAATACCTACTTCTGTCGACCATTCAGAGCAAAGTAAGCCATCAACTTTCTACCCATCCAATCCACCGACAGCACACGATGTTTTGTTTTTTTTCTTCTGAAATGCCCATTGGGAAATTAGCCAAAACCTGTCAAGTAATGTTCAGCTGTATTTAAGTTGAACTACTCTGGAAAATCCTGAGGATAGCCTGAAAGTGACCTGGAATGTTAGATAGGCCAAGGTGTACAAATCCTGCACTTTAATCCCCACTTGACGCTTGAATAATGAAACAACTTTGTCAGTGGATTGGGATATTAAATGCAGAAATGAATTGCATCACAATACTTGGAATGCTACTAGATTTTTGTTACAATAAGTGAAAAGATAACGAATTGTGAAAAATGTGGTTAAATGTGTACTGGATCCACGAAGAAACATGGGAATAACAATAATTAAAAATGTGATCAGATAATTTTCTTGATGAAAAGCATCAAGTCACAAAAAAGAGACAGGCTTTCGATAAGTGTACTGGACATCTCACCTTGGTACAACACTGTCGTTGAGGCCATCTGATCTACCCAATGTATTATTACTACTTTAATGGCCCTGAATATTCCCAGATTCTTGTATGGTCAGGCAAGGAAGGGTTATGGCCCAAGTCCTTTCACCAACCAGCTAGTTCGGCCTGATGTTCAACCTTGGGTGGCAGAAATTTGCGATTTGTTCAGGGTACCGGCGATAACCCGCCGCCTCTTTGCGAAAGACACCATGGGATTTTTTACATTCACCGACTACTAAAGCAGGCAGATGGGTCACGTGGATTAACATCCCTCTGACAGCTGGTGCACATTGATTACTCGCTATTTTTGGTAGTTTTTCGCTGGGCCGAGACACCAGGGTGGCAGTTTATAGCTGGGCTGAGATTGGGACCCAGCTTAGAGAGCTCAGATGCGAGTGCGCATACGTCTGGGTTCTCATGCCAGCCCTTTTGGGGCCATTTAATTGAAAAAAAAAATATATATATATACATGGACCTTGTTTGATGGAGGGAGACATTAGACTTGTAAATGAACGAATAACGAAAGGAAAGAGATGAAACAATTTGGTTGTAGCCAACGTTTTGCTGCCATCATGTGAGTTGCTCATTTATTGAATTGACTTCCAGATAGTCTTTATGCTGCCGTCGTGCCTGTGTGAATCCACGACAATTAGATGCAATTTTGCACTGTGTACATTTTTCCACTTCTGAGAACCTTTACGTTTGGGATTTCTAATGTTCACACGGACAGTTCTGTGAAATGTAGTGAAGATGTTTCATTATAGTGGCTCTCTCATGCTTTGCAGGTCTCTGTGCATTCAGAACTTGACTGTTTTATTTTGTTCTTCAGCATCCCTCTCAGGCAGTGAAGCCTAATTTTCATGGCAGGTTTGTTTTTTCTTTTTTCGTTCTGATTTTGCATGTTTACTTTGTCCCGAATCCATTCCGAGATGCATAACATCAGTTTGTTGGCTATTTGAATCTCTTACTTCTTAGAGCAAGGGTTAGATCCATCACGACGACAACTTTCTTGTTTCTTGTATAAACAGTTCACTAACTTGTAAGTTCCATAACCTTTTAAAATGGTTCCATTGATCTTTGACATTTTGAGGAATGATGCAGCTTTATGATACGGTTGCTGCTCATATTGATCTTTTGTCTGCCTGCCACCTGTTTTCGAAGTGCATTTGTTTAAAAAAAAAAGGGTTGTATTTGAGTTTTAATGAACACCATGGTGCATTACCGACAGAACACCGCAACATATGCTGCGTGTGCATCTGAGCGGATGTCAGCTGACCCGTTTGCTTGCATTTTCATTGGAAGTTTAGAGCTACACAAAGCAATTGACTTGTCTATTGTTACCAATGTCCTTGGTAACATTCACATCAAAACACACTGATATCTCCTCATGGCCGAAATCTGCAGGCAGTATCTGTACAAGTTCCTCCTTGAGGCTTGGCAACTGTCATTAAAAAATAAAATTATAAACGTCATAGTAGTAAAATGTATTGTGGGTAGTTGTCAGGCAGTTAAATTGCAAGTTCTTGGCGTGAAACGCATGAAACGATTGAGTGGTTGTAGTCATGACGAACTACTCTGAGAAAGTTGTCAGTGATATTGCTTGCTGCATCTTCATCAGCAATGGGAGAATACGTCCCATCAGGGAAAACTCGTTGAAATAGTTTTGCAATCTATCACGTTATTTGCCAAAACCGTTGCAATGATTTCTCTCGGAGATGCGTTTGATCATTTGGACAAATCCGGAGTAGGATTTCAGGAAATGTCTGCACATTAACGCACAACACGGCGTGCGGAGTACTTTGGCGGGATGTCCATTCGCTGATGTTCCGCCAACGCAAAGTGCATTTTCTGAAAGAACATTAGCTATTATTCGTTCGTGTTCTGTACGTAAAGAGGAAAGTGATTAAGAGTGTTCTTGGATTGCTGACTACTATTAGGGTAAAGCTATCCATGAATTGCAAGAGTTGTTCAGGGCCTGCTTTCAAGAGGTCATTCACAACCCTTTAAAAAAAAAAATTATTTTGAAATGGAGTTAAACATCTTTGCTGAAAGCAAAGATTCTATCGTCTGTAGGTGATGATTGAAAGTAAAATACTGCATTCTACAATGTACCTAGGCATACTGACATTGTAGTACATACTTGATAGATGTACTCGCATTGCACTGCAATACTTGGGGGTTGTCCGCAAAAATACATGATACTTTTTCTGGCACTTTCTATTCCATGTATTTTGTGTACGACCCTTATCCGAGATGTACTCATGTTGTACTACGTATTTATGTTGTCTGTTTGTTTGTTCCTTGTACGTTTCCAAATCCTTGGCACAATTTCACGGAAATTTCCTGTGCCGCGTTATTTTCATATGTGGAAGGTCAACGTCAAGTCAGAAACTTTCAATTCTTAATCAAATTGACGTCAACACATGAGATGTTGGCTTTTTGGCCAGTGACGCATCATGTGGCGGGGAGAGAAGTTTGGCTTGCTTGGCCGTGCTTCCATTCAAAGGTGATTCTCTGTCGGGAATCAAACCACTTGCAATTAAGTATTTATATTCTGAATGCAAAGTGGAAAGTAATACTATATAGAGTCCACAGTCTCCGTGGGATTACAATGAGGGTAAGGAGTAGTCACAGGTCCATCCAGTACAACCTTAAAACCAAATAAATGAGGCAATTTGGTCCATTGTTGCAGTGTTGCACTCCCGAGTTAATTTCTGCCATAGCTTTAAGCAACAATCTTCTTGATGTTTTACTAAAGGCTAAATAACCCTATCTTGATCGGGTGCCAAAACTTCTTCTACTACTACTACTACTACTACTACTAATAATAAATTAATTAATCAATTAATTATAATATAAAAGTAGGTGGACGGAGGTTATGTTTTCACCCCTGTCTGTTTGTCTGTCTCTGCCCGTCTGTGAGTAGGATATCTCAAGAGGTTGTGGGTGGATTCGGACAAAATTTGGTGGACAGGTTGGCCGTGTGACGAGGACGAATTGCTTCAATTTTGATGAAGGTCCGGATCCAGATCTGAGAATAAAAATAATTTTTTTTTTGAGTGATTCTTCACAATTGAGAGATGAGGCCAAAAAACTATATATAGCAAGATATTTCAAAAAGTTTTGGACGGATAATGATAGGACTTGGTGGATGAGTTGGTTAGGTGACGGGAACAAGCCGATTAGATTTTTGGTTCAGGTCCAGTTCCAAATCCGGCCCATCAGTGGGATACAAAACGTGAACTGTTCAGCCAGGCGGAGGTCTGTGCTCTGTTTTTTTTTTTTATATCGTGCATGTCTAAGCCTTTTAATAAGCCCAAGTCATTGTGGGATTATAAAAACATTTTGTGGGTCATCATCAATGATATAATGTGAAATGCTTTGGTGTTTTTTTTTTTAAAGACTTGTACAGGTGATTAATCTCCCCCCCACCCTCCCCAACAACCAGGTAATGCTGGACACTGTCAACCCCATAGAAGTGTTATCCAGTTGTACTTGTACCAGCTTGTATTGTGGATGGGTTCAATCCGTGCATGTTTAATGTTCAACAAAACGCCGAAAGTGCCGAGACTCGGATAGTGCAAAGATTAATACGAGCTGCTCAAAAATTCAAACAAACGAATGGATCATTGGAAAGATGCATTAATTAGTATAAAAATTTCCAATTAATTTTGAGCGTGTGGAACCATTCGCGAGTCTGTGATCTCTGGAGTGCGGGAGATGCAGGCTGACGTGCGGTGTTTAATGATGAGCTCGGAGCATCCTGGCATGTTTTCCTTTCATTTGCCCTGCTGTTGAGTGGAAGAGCAGCTGAGAGGCGGCGTGCTCGCTGCGTGTGTCGCCATTCTTCAGATCGATTCCAAATTGATTCGAGTCGGAGCCATCATCTTTGTGCTGCCTGTATACATCATTGCTTACTCTCTCATTTCTCAGGGATTGAAACCTTCACCAGAATTTTACTTGCTCTTATTTGCAGAGGATGAAACAAGTTTTGTTGTTTTTGTTGTTTTTGTTGTTGTTGCTGTTGTTGTGTGCGGGTACCTTAGCAAATATCCCCTAAGGGGTATTTTGTTTTCCCAACTCTGATAATTGCTTTGTAGTTGTATTTAGCGAGTGGCGCTTTGCGATTACAGAGGGAATGGTTTGTTTACCCAATTTAAAAAAAAAAATCTAATTCTCAGCCATTACGGATACATTATGGTTTCCACCACTACCTTTGACAGCCATTTAGATGGCCTCGTCATCGTGTCTTGTGTTTTATACTGTCCATATCATCACTAATGACTCGCCAAAGTGTACATTTGGAAGGGGGATCTATAGGGGCAACATTATACGGCCTGTTGGAATTGAGCCCGGTCCAAAACGTATTTGTGTCCGTGATGGTAAACATTGATTCAGGTTCCAATCCTTAATTGATATTCCACATCATGATTTTGTTTTTTGTTGTTTTTCCATTCTGATCTGAGTGCTCCATTCTATTTTTGCACATTTTTTTTTTGTTTGTAATCTCCAAGGACAAGAACGCTTTGTAGGACAGTGATGTAACGTATACTTTGGCACGCAATAAACCCTTCTCGTCCTATAAGCTTTCCGGTGGTCCCTTGAGGCCACACCTGGCCTTGTAGGCAACAAAAGAAAAGATGAATGTTTCAAGTAATGTGCTTTGCCTTTATAAGTAACAAAATGCATGACGTTGAATTTGTGCGAATGACGCGGTTGCTTTACTGTTTTGGTGATGCGATAATGGAGACTACCGACTGCTACCATCAATGGAGGCCGTGCGGTTGGCTCTTTGCTGTCTAGTAACTTGAATGATGGCGATCAAATCCAATTTGCAAATATTGAGGTTTTCCCAGAAAGTTAATTATGGACTGACCATGAGAGTAGAGACTGACCAACATATAAAACTGAGTGACATTTGCGAATGTAAGTTCTGTGGTCACAGAATTGTGCAATCTGAGAGCTGAATTTCTCGGAAAGCCAAGATTAATGTTTAATCCCAATTCGCACACCCAAAAGAGTAAGTTAAAGCTTTGAACCTCATGCCTGGCTGTTGACAAAGAATTACGCTTCACGACATTTTTTGTCCCCCACGAGGCACCTCGTGTGTTCATGTGTTTGTGTTTCATATTGCTTAATAGAGACAGTCACTGAAACAACTTTTATACAGCAATGGCTGTTGAGATCGGAATTGAGATTCGTATTGCAGATCTGGGTTTGAATTTGCTTCGGTTTGATCCACATTCACCCAGTTCGTAATACACCTGCCGCTGAACCGTTTCCTCGTGGGTTTGTTCTTCTCTGGAGTCCATTCCACCTAAAATAGCTGCCCTGGTGCAGTGCCTCCAAGGGGGTGCTGTATCTTTGCGGCACGCTGTCCTTCAAATGGCGATTTATAAAAACAGTTTGATGTGTACTTTGTGTCTCTTTGAAAATAAATAAATAGAAGTCGGCCATTTTGTACTTGACGTGCACCCAAGTCTGCACAGTACCTGGATAAATTGGTGCTGGTACCCTGGCTATAAATCCCTGATTACATCGGATATATAAGTTGATTATGTCACGATATGGATGTGAAGTCAGATTCAGTTGATGCTGAGTACGCTGTCGGTAGATACAAGAGAAGTAAATTGATATCTGTAGTTAATGGGGCATGGATAATACACACACGCACAATGGGCCGAATGCATTGTCTTTCATTCGTTTCCGTATATTAATCGATCAGTATGTATGTAATGACAAAGCAAGTCAAACATTGTGTTGCATCAAGACCCATGTGATATTCACGAATCTTTGTGAGAATGCATCAATATTTTGTTTTTCTCACTTTGTGAGGTTTTCACTTACTTTAGCGACATTTGAGCATGACATTCCAAATGCTCAATTGTCTTATCATAAGTTAGGACTTGTACGGGAGACGTATATCTCTGGAATTGGCGCAGTCAACATGTTGCGATCAACAGAATTGTTTTCCTTCCTCTCCCAGCGGAGGCTTGTGTGCCCAAAGGCAATGGCACTCGTCGTCATGCAAACCTCACAAAGTGAATGTTGGCCACATTCTTGTTCCTTGTGATATACATGTTGATAAACAACCTGTGCAATGCTCAGGAAAATCGGTTTTGGAGAATACTCCACGTTATGACTTGCAGCACCCCCATCCCATCGACGGGCAGGCGGCAGCTGCATCAATCTCTGCTGATCTGGAAGAGATGAGATGTTGGTCTGACAAATGGAACGTGTCTTTTAACCCTGGCAAATATCGCAGTCTCACCCTGTCGCTCTCCTTCTCTCCCCTTCTCCCTCCCGCCTCTGTCTTTCACACAGATACCACGGCTCTTGTTCTAACGGTCTCAAAATAACCGACTGTTTTGATTACCCACAGAGTTTGTTAAATTGGACTTGGTCTGCATACAATTGCCTTCACTTTAAAAGTGATAATTCAAAACCCACGTTTTTGAATATTATTATCCCCATCCCAACTGAAGTTTGAAAAAAATAAATAAATAAAATGCCAGGATATTGTATTCTGCTGTAATTGCCATTGTAATTTGTCTGTCTCTGCGCGTCTGTGCGTCTGTCCGTCCGTCATGCTATCTCCTAAACGGTTGTGCAGAAATTCACAATACTTGGTAGTTCTGATCACCACTTGGCATGAAGGTGCAAGAGTAGCAGGGGGTGGTGTCAAAAGGACAAATACCAAAAAATGTAATCACGGGCACATTTTTAAACATTTTTTTTTTCATGAAACTTTGTATATGCAATCAACATTGGGGGACACATTAAATATGTAACGATTTTCTTTGATTTGACCACACAAGGGGGGGGGGGGACTTGGGGTCACAAAGATCAAAATAGGGGAAAAACTCAAAATTTTATGTTGGGTAATTCCTGGTGGAACGTTTTTCCATCTTTCAACCTTGCTTTTGGTGGAAAGGTGGGGATTTGTGAGGGTACACATCGACTTCGCTTGAGTTTATTCTTTTGATGGAGTTTTAATTTCTTCTGTGTTCTATACGCACTTTAAGGCCATGTTCATTCACTTTGCTACTTCACTGCGAGTTCAAATTGGTAAAGGTCAACTCGGAGGCTCCAGTAACTTGCAAAGGTGATGGACATGCGAACACCAAATTCAATACGAAACGGGAAAGCATCTGAAAGTGCAAAGCCCGTCCGCTTTGTTTGCAGACGTCTTCTTGCATCTGCTAAATGGTACCTGTGACCTTTTCACCAAATTATTAATTTGTCTTCTTCATATTCTCATAATAAAGCTTTCTTAAAATTTGATGACAGAAGCCCAAATGGTAGGAAAAAAAAAAGTTGAAGCCTAGATGGACGTCGCAACCAAACACACCACACACACAACCACAACACACACACACACACACACACACACACACACACACACACACACACACACACACACACACACGTGATTGCAAAACCCTGTCTCTTCCGCTGTGTGGGGGACGGTCTCATGAAAGGAGATGATCTATTTTATTTACCTGCACAAAATCATGTCTTGATTTTGGAGATGAAGCTGTACAGGAGGATGGTTGCTCCGTGGCTTTGGCACCGGATTGTTTGTAAACTGCTCAATAATTCCTTTTTGTTGTCCTGGATTCGCCTTATTTTCTTTACTAGCGGATTCCGTATGGGTGCAGTGGACAACTGGAACGGCACTCGGTAAAGCGAATACCTCCGCCGGGCTGAACAGTTTACATTTTGTATCTCACTGATAGGTCGGATCTGTGTCCTGGCCTAAACAAAATTTTAATCAGCTTGTTCTTGTCACTCACCCAACTCATCCTCCAAGTTTTGTCATAACCCGTCCGTCGCTTTTTGAAATATTGTGCTGTTTATCGTTTTTGGCCCCATCTCTCAATGGTGAAGAATCATTTTAAAAACTATAGTATCTGGATCCGGATCTTCACCAGAATCAAATCAATTTGTCGTCATCACACGCCGAACCTGTCCACAAAGTTTCATCCGAATCCTTGCATAACTTTTGCAGTATCATGCTCACAGACAGACAGACAGACAGACAGACAGATAAACAGGGCTGAAAACATAACCTCCATCCACCTTTGGTGGTGGAGGTAATAATGGGATGGGACGTTCTAAAATTGCAGAAGTATCTTCGGCAATTCTGAATGGATGGATAGGAATGAAGTGTGGGTGTATAATTCCACTGTGGCTACGCCCTATGTTGACACGTCCATTAATTGCTCTCCTCCATTGCGGCTTGACCTACACCACCATCCACTACGTCAGCATAATTATTTTTTTCCCCCAAGTAAACAAATCCCTTAAAAAAATGTTTGTTTATTTATTTTTCTTTGTCTTCTATCATCGCTCTGAGTCCCTGCAAGCTTCAAGTGCAGTCTATTACACAATAAAGTAGCATAATCAAATTAACATGGGTTTTAATTGCAATACACACGGTGGAAGTGATAGCTCCGAATATAGCAGACGTGAGTACCTTTAACGATTGCCTGTAATTTGTATGCAAATAAGGCTGGAATTGTAGAGGTACAAACAAGCCGATAAAGTTACCGATATCGGACATCATAGCGGGGAATCCTGGGATTCATTCGGAGTAGTTGGGTTTCACTCCCAGTAAAAACTCGTTTCCAAAGATGACCAAAAAAACAACAAAATATATAAGACTCCATTTTCTGTTTGCAATGAGAATGATCGCAAGGTGGTTAAAATGCCGGTCGTCATACTAGTGGTGCCATGGTGAGTGCTCGTGCAGGGGTCAATTCTGGAATTTGGCAAAGTGAAGCGACCGTGAGCAGATACTCACATGAAGCAGAAGATTATTCCGCGTTGATATCGGCCATTGCAATGTGATGAACATTTGCCTTGCAGTGAAAGGCGTTAAAACTACAAAAGGTGACGGAGTACGTTTCAATATGTTTGATGGTGTAAATTTCAATACAATACGGGGGAATAATGGTGTAAATGCTGAGCCCTCTTTAACATCAATTACTGCAATGGCTGCAGCTGTCCCGCTTCATCTCATTGTAAGCCCCAATGACATTTTGTCGATATGTTGGCAGCAATACAGAGCTTGTTCCCGTTTCTATAATACTAACTCTACATCTTTATTGAGAGGGGATGTTCTTGGATCGGTGGTGTCATCCATCAGGTGTGGACTGCGCAGAACTAGTTGACGGATCATTTTGGTGACCGGACGTACTAGGTGACCTCGTACGTCTTGGTAAAACCCAGCAATTTAATCTCTTTCCTGTTGGTAATTTGTCTGATATTGTGGAGCAGTATCTGAATTATTATTTTTTTGTTTTTAACTGTACCGGAATGAATTTTGTCCAATACATAGAGTTTCTTCAAAGAGTGTGAGAGCCGGCAATGTTTAGAGTTTAAAAAAAAAAAAATTGAAATATAAATGGGCAACCAAAAATGACAAATCAAAGGCATGTTATAATTTATTTTTTAATGATGCAAGTCAATAATAGTTTTTAATTTGGCAGAAGCATGTGGACGGTAGATGGTTGGGACGGGGGGGGGGGGGGAGGGCTGGTGATACATGCAGGTGGGAATTCAAACGCGCTCGATGCCATCATAGTGCATCGATGAAATGAACAGGACATCTGGGGAAAGGACAACTCTATCTCACGTCATGCCTGTACATAATATATGCGTGGTGTTGGCTTAATGGTTATGGTGGTGAGTTTGGATTCTAGGGTCCTGGTTCAAATCCTGCTCAGCTGTTGAATTAATACCAGGTGGGGTTGACTCTGCCTGTCATCCTTCCGAGGTCGGCAAAATGAGTGCCAGCTTGCTGGTATACTGTGTCGGAGTGGAGACCCGTCAGGAGTTGTGCCCATAGCAAGGAGACTGCTTAAGCAGCACCAACGCTCTGCACAAAGTATGGTCCCAATCTCCTCCTCCTGTACATAATATGTGGTTTGTACACACACGGCCTTTGGGGCCAACAAAATATTTCATACGCAAATAGTTGGGGGTGGGGGGAGAGGGTGGTGGTGGTCATAAATAGAAAGGGAGAGTGTAGGATAGGGGGCTCGTGAAGAAGGGTGGATGAAGTGGTCGGGGATTGGAGGGAGGTAACAGGAAGGGAAGGGGAATGTTTGGGGCATATATATACTTTATGGTCATACTCTTTGGCCTTAATATAATATGTATCTGTGATATATTTTTGGTGACTTTATAACAGGGCCTTGAACTAAACTTTTCATGTACATTGAATGGTCTGTTCAATGAGATGGATTGCTATCTTGCCACCATAAAAGGGGTGACACAGTTTGATGAAATTAGGAACAGAGGTGTGTGCCATTATTTGATGGATTCTGTCAGGGACTCCGTGAAAAAGCTCGTGCATTGCGCAGAATATCAAGTGTTAGCCCATGTTGTTGCATAATTTCATCGATTGATGGCTGTGTCTAAAACCAAGCAGTTTGATTCAATCTATGTTGTCAAACATCAACGCTGTACTTTTCTAATCTGATAAACTGTAAGTTGCAAACGTGGAACATCGGATAATTGTTAACGGTGCCTTGTATTAAAAACCGCTCGAAACGCATGGACACAAACTTCGGAGGTAAAATGACTTTTGATGCCAACGCAGAAAATTGAGGGGTGTTCGCAACTTGTCTCTGTCTCTGTATTCTTGTGTTTGTTCAACCTCTAGAGATTGGAATTGACTCGTAAATGTTTCACGTATTATGTGAAACAACCGCTGAGGCTTCCGAAGTTATTTGTTGAAATCCAGACTTTCAGGTCTGTGCCTGAATTAGGCTTGGGAAATAGAAACCGACAGTGAATCTTCCAGGCACTGTTGAGAGGCCATTAGGGTAGCATGAGGTTTGAGACTGCGGTTACGCTATTCGTCGAAGAAACAAGTCTGTCACTGAGGCACTGCATTATGGATATAACCGGAGGAGAGACAGTGAGTAAGAAAGCCTGGAAACTGGAAAGTATATAAAGATCTGCAGAGGCACATTGTGGACGGACTGTCGCTGCAATGGATGGACAGATGGGGTAACCACTATACTGATCATGTTGATTGACAAAACATTTCCTGGTAATCGACTGCTACTCGAAAGGGATTTCTGCTCTCCAATGTTGGCTTGGGCTATGTTCTGCACTGAGCCTTTGCTCCTGGTTCAATTGCTATAAGTACATGATGTGTTTCTTCCTATAGCGCGCTCATGCCCACTCACTGTGTGATGTTGCACACATGATAGAGGTTCCTCTTCCACAGTCCTGTAGCTGCTCTTTCTGTTTTGAGTGTGATGGCTGATGGCTGCCAAAGGTCCTTACCTCCACCCAATATGTGCTCTTCTGGATTCCGTGCAAACTATGCGATGGAAAAATCGAAATGCTTACTTCCTCCTTCACGCTCGGACACCTTTTGGATTGGTAAACATTTCAATTCCTCATGGTGCCTTAAAAAAAACTTCTCACTTAAATTGGCCCAAACTGTTTGTTTTTAACCTTACTTTCTCCGCCTCTGCGTCTTGCGCATGTTTGTGAAATTATGTACGTGCGTGTTGAGGTTACATTTCGAATGAAAAAAGTAATATGCTCCACGAAAACATTTATATTGTAGATGCCTAAATTGCAACCATTCTTTCAATCAACCCTTGCTCACTGAATTATGCTGTGCCATGTAACGATGTGTGCAAAATCGCTTCGCTCTATACCTTACCAGTTCGCATGAGTTGTGCTTTCAGCTTGAAACCATTAATGTTTCAGTTGGATCTGATTTCTCCCTTTCTTGTGGAGTTGGAAACTAAATTGCTCTTTGCTATGCACTAACAGCTCTCAATTGCATGCTGTATGTATTAGGACCAGAAGTCTGAAGACACGTCGTCCCAGTTGTGGTCAGAATAGCCCACACATTGTATAAATATTTTCAAGTGTTTGTGCTTTTGTTTGTGTGTTTGGGTGTTTGTGCGTTTGCATGTTTGTTTGTGCATTTGTGTGCTTGTATGTTATTCTTTCACTGCTGAACCGTAGCACCTAGAGGCCCAACATCTTGGGTGTATGTACTTCAGAATCTTGGCAAGGTTTTAAGCGACTGCACGTTGGCCTTGAAGTCCTTTGAGATCATCAAAGGCTACTATAATGTGTATATTGGGATGCGGGATCAGGCAGTGCTGCTGATGGCCCACAGGCAAAAGGTAACCACCATGAGGCCAATAATTCCATTACTTTTCCATGTCCAACACATCCTGAAACCCCAGCTGGGCAGTGCTGGGTACACCCCCCCTCCTTCCCCTTTCCCCCCCGCCCCTCCTCCCCCAGGCAATGCCGGGTCTATAATTGGCACTGTCATGAATATCATCAGCATTGTCACAATATAAAGGTCAGAATGGTATCATTGCTGTTTCTGAGCATCATGTGTCTGGGGAATGAGTTATCTGCTGCAATGGCTGCTAGACAGTGGTTTAAGAGTAAAACTAGTAAATTTGAGTCATTATTGATTAAAGCCTCACATTCTGCAGGCACCTAAAACGGGTCACAGAAAAGATTATGACAAGGGTAAACATCATCCGGAAACCAGCGGGCAAAAAAACCCAGCGGGAATCAAGTGTGTGCACTCTGCACTGCTAGCATTGCCCTTGTGTACTCTTCAGCGGAATACTGTTCTCCTGTTTGGGGAGAGAGCAGCCACACAATACACTTGGACACAGTCCTGAAAACACTGATGCAGATCATCAGCGGTACACTGAACTCAACACTTGTGCAGTGGCTCATTGACCTGTCGACCATCCCACCCCCTGTTGTGCACCAGAAGGGAAGAATGCTGAGAGAGTTTGACTGCATCAAAGTCAACCTCGAGTTCCAACCCATGAAGACCTGCAGAATCTACTAACTATGCGATTCAAGTCACGCAAACCTTTCTGGAGCTCTGCAAATGTTTTGAGTGATGTGGGGTTTAACACAAAGGATCAGCGGCGCAATCACTGGACCGACAACAACATTGCTTAGAAAGACCTGGTGAGTGATCCGACGGAAGAGCCTCCGGGTTTTGACCTCCCCCGGAAACAGTGGTCTGTACTCAACAGGATCCATACTCTCCAAGCAAGGACATCACACCACCTCCACAAATGGAATTTCAAGGACAGCCCAGCATGTGACTGTGGTCACCCAGATCAAACTATTCATCACAATCTGAATGAGTGTCACCTACGGAAATTTGATGAAGGAGTTAGGGCAATCCACCGAACAGGCAGTTCTGTGACTCGGCTGTCAAACTTAGATTTAGATCTGTGAGCTGCAATTTGTCATATGCAAGAAGAAGAAGAAGAAGAAGAAGAAGTTGTTAAAGATTGTTTCAACCATTCTAGACCTCTGCAAATCATTATCACGGATGTGATCTTGAATTGAAAGACCACAGAGACCAATAGTCACAATGATTCTCGCCAGCAATCTGGCAAACCATGAAAAATGGCTTCAAAAAAGCCAGAGAACCATGTGACAGATTTTTAAACAAAATAGATGTGACTATTCTGTTGCATCAAAGCTCTTTGATGTGATTTAAGAGGTCAATAAGTCATTGGGATGTCTGTAGGCATAACTACAGGAAAAAAAGAAAGAAAGAAAACTATCGATGAGCAGATGAATACAAACCTTCATCGGTGTGGCGTGATTCCATGAATGGGCATCCTCAGGGCTTGAAACTTGCAAGCAGGTTTTGTGGAGCGGCATGAGTTCAGGTACACATTTTTTTTTTCTGACAGCAAGGATTATTGGTGTTGGAATACCAATCAAAATCTGAAAGAATTTACATCGCACTGTGTGAGCAATGATGCAGTATCCTACCTCAAATGATCAAAAACATGAAGATGTCAAAGTAATATTCAGGTTTTTATGAGCACATAGGGTGGCTCCACAAGATGATTTAACGGCAGTACACGAAGGCTTCCCAGCGAGCACGCGTTGGCCCAACATTCCAACTGACTGTTCAAACCTTTGCCAATTTTAGGCTAACATCGTTGTGCTAGCTGTGTCATTATGCAATATCAATAAAATCGTTTGCCTTACCTGTCTGAATAAGGTGGACAATAAGGGAGAACGGTGTCCTCCCAAAATGACATTTGGTAGCTAATTGTTTTGGCCCCTTACCTATTTGAATGAGGTAGCTAGCAATATAAAATATGTTATGATCGAGTTGTAGATAGTTTAAAATGTTTGCATTGTCATTACATGAATCTTGATCTTGACGTTGAAAGTATAAAAAAAAAATTGGAAAATGTAGTTTCATGGGAGTGCAGTACTTAATTGCTCTCGATATTTTATTCATGATTTTTGATGCCATTCAACAGATATGTTGTGAGTGAAATTTATGTTCCATAACCCGAGGAATTGACCATTTATTCATGATCATTTTTGTTTCAGCTTTAAACATCAATGATATTCATGATTCTGTATTTATGTAATTGGAGAAATAGCTTAATTTTATTTTCTTCCCCTTGGTTAATGGAATTTTTTGGATACAGAGTCGAGCTCTATGGGAAATGAAGAGCGAGAACACTGAACGGATCAGGACGCAACAGGACTGTGTGTGTGTGTGGTGTGTGGTGTGTGTGTGTGTGTGTGTGTGTGTGTGTACGTATATTTATATATATTTATATATATCAAAATTCTCTCTCTCTCTTCTCTCTTCTCTCTCTCTCTCTCTATATATATATATATATATCTTCTTCTTTCGGCTGCTCCCGTTAGGGGTCGCCACAGCAGATCATCCGTATGATCCGCATAATGATTTGGCACAGTTTTTACGCCGGATGCCCTTCCTGACGCAACCCTGGTCGCCTCTACTACACAGGGATATATGGTACACCTATTCTAACCGGGGCATACACCGGACCAGTCACTGGTACTCACTTCGCCGACCTCGAAGGATGACAGGCTGAGTCAACCTCCTGGTGTGTATTAATTCAAGGCGGCCAACGGGGCTTGAACTAAGGACCTTTTGGATCCCAAGCGCTACCCTAAACCTACGCCAACACCAGGATATGTGTGTATGTATGTATATATATATAATATATATGTATATTATATATATATATATATGTATGTATATTATTAGTTGTGGGCCGGGGACGGTGGCAACAATGACCGCTAGGTGGGGGAAGTTACATCGTCTCCCACCAGACTCCCGGAATTGTAGGCCGTCGCTCATGGATAACTCCGTGAGGCGGCGGATCGCTTAACCGACCGTGGACGCCAATACCTCCACCGCGTAGCATAGGGTCTTTTTGTCTAGAACCAATTT
>CM068957.1:117606946-117629015 GCA_035128595.1 Eptatretus atami
AAGAGAGAGATATAGATGCCACTGTCTTCCCAGCTGCTTCCGGGACACTTGCTGCCACTCATAGGAGCAAAAAGGGCAATTCTACAAGAGGTCTTCCCCTCCGGGGGCCAATTCCATGACCGGTGTGTGTGTGTGTGTGTGTGTGTGTGTGTGTGTGTGTGTGTATGTACACCTCCTTCAGATGGGATGTTCAGCCAGCTGTCCCATCTGTTCATATTTGCCGGTGGACCCTACTTAATTCACAGAACCACTGCATCCGTGCATAGCCACCCCCGAGTAATGATGCAACTGTAAAAACGAATTCGTAATTTGATCCTTGTCAAATATCGACATTCGAATCACAATTTGGAAGAAAAAAAAGAAAAAAATGACGGAATATAATGTGATAAATTGCTCATTCATAACTTTCTTCATTTAGTTGATATCTATCAAAAAGGTATTTTTATTGTGGCTGTTGTACTTATTCATGTGTCATTTTCTCATGTCATTATTTTGATTGTTTACTTTTCAATGGAGCAGTTGTTGCCAAATCGATTGGTATGATCTCCATAGATGTTTTATCGATGTCATGCAATGGACTGGATTACATTTGTAAACACTGGGAAATAATGGTAAACTTATTGTTATCCATCGCTTTATCTGATTGTGGAATCCAATTCGGTTGACGAGGACTATTTGTCGTGAAATTTTCATTCATTCAACAATGTGCAAATGCACATTAGAATGAGCGGAAGTTTTCCAGCACTGGAATGATCTTTGTGTCTCTTTGGTTATTGAGCTTCATCGCTGCTTTAGTTTTGTGAGCCACATACATACATACATACATACATACATACATATATATATATATATATATGTATGTATTTTTTTTTCCTAGTACTTGCATGTGTAAATCACTGCCAGCAGTTTTTCTTCTTCCATTGAAAATACATTTAGCATTGCAAACAAAATATTAATTTCGTTTGTAACGGCTACAGTAAGTTATAATTATGTTAGTAGTGCCTTACAAGATTAAAATTTAAAAACCCTGATTTTAATCAAACTTTAAATAATTTGTGACACAAACACAATCAATTGGACCACGTGTATTAGTATCTGGTGGCATGCCCTTTGGCATCATGTCGTGCTTGAATCCATGAAGGCATAGAATCGATTATATTCTGTATGACAGCCTGCTCACGATGTTGCCAAATGTGCAGTCGATTTTGTTGCAGCTCTCGCGTATTACTTGGCACATGTCTCCATAATGTGTCTCACTCCATAATGTTTGGGCCTGTTGGTGCACAAGCAACTCCAGCTAACTTAGAAATGGACAAGTGAGATCAATGGTCACATGAAAGGTTGATCGCTTACGGCATAAGGAGAGGAGCGGGAACAACTTCTTGCTTGTGAGATCAAGAGAAATGTATTACAACACAGGATTCATTTGGACTTCTCTGCAGGTAGTGGCCATCGTCGTTGACCAGTGCCAGATAGTTGTCGTTCACTAGTACCATTGACAATAAATTTCATGTTGTTCATATATATGTAACCCACTAGCAGGGTACCCGTCACTGACAGGTTCGGAGACGTCTCACCTCAAATGAGTGTGTAATGGTACAAACGGGAATTCAGTGTGCAGATATCGCAGTATGTGGAGACGGTAACCTTGGCAACCTCATTCCATTTTACCAGTGAAGATTTCCAAACCATGATTGTTGTACCTCCAAAGTACTGCTTGGGAGTGAGGGTGATATTTCGAAAGCTCAGCTGGGAAACGAATTTAGACACATTTTGGGCCTACCGCCTGAAGGAAGATCACCAAAGTTCTTTCCATGACAACTGGCAACCTACAGGCACCTATCCCTCTCTACATTGCTTCTTCAGCCCCCAACCTGCTCCCCCCCCCTTATGTATACTCCCCATAGCTTTGCTTTCAACAGTTTACATTCGGTATTTCTTACAGCATTTCATTCTGGTTTCCCATTCAATGATCCATAGATCAGTACTTTGTTTAACTTTTCAACATCAGTTTTATTTTGGGATATCAGTTTTGATTCGTCATTGCAACCTGTGATGCGATGTTAATGTGGCACGAAAAAGGTTTTTTTAAATCGATTTTTGGGGAAATTTATTTTGCTATTTTCTAAGGGGTATAAAAGTGGCTTAAGGGTCTTAAAAGGTCAAAAAGGTTTGATGGGTCGAAGGTATGGAAGCAGCATAAAGGGTCTAAAGTGTCTTAAGTGTTTCAATGGTCATAAAGGTGTCAACGGTGTTTAAAGGGTATTATAATGGTCTTAAAAGGGTTATGGGGTCTAAATGGGCCTAAAGGGGTCAAAGGGTGAAAGATCAAGAGGGGTCTAAAGTGTCCAAATGTTCTTAGTCTATAGGTCTTAAAAGTGTCAAAAGGGTCGAAGAAGGTGTATATGTCGCAAAACGGTCTTAAATGGGTACTGAAGGGTTTAAAGGATGGAAAGGTCTAAGGGATCTCAACATCCTAATGGGGTCTAAAGGAGTGATAATGGGCCAAATGACCTCCTCATAACAGTTTAAAACCCATGTTGAGGTGCATCATGGTTAAAAATCTGATCGTATAAAGATTTGGTGCGATTAACATTGTGAGCTCACAAACAAACAGCAAAACTTACCTTATTGTGCGGTGGTTGTTGGAGGATTACACGTTGGCATGTGGCGGCTTGGAGATCGGATTGGCGGCATGCAGGTTGCTCGGCAAGCATTGTATATGTGGATCTACTCGAGCTTATGATGGTACAACTGCCTCACATGTGCGTACCTAATCCAAATCTCTTCCTTTTTATTTTTTTTGCCCGTCTGACTTGTATTGAATGCGTTGCTGATCTGGCTTTAATTTAATGTATTTGTTTAATTTGTAAGACATGTCATGTTCAAACTACAGCCTATGACAACTTATAACGAACGGCCTTAGTTTAAATGCACCAATTGTCACGATGACCCTCGGCCTAGATCATCACGGCTTAATTAAATGAGATATTCGAAATCTGCTTTGTTGTTAGACAATCGTAACGCACTCTCAAATCTATATACCAACTCTCTAAACAACTTTATGGATCAAAATCGCTTGTTTTAGACAATATCATGTATATTTTGAGTGTATATTTGGAGTTGTACATTTGATGAAGTTTGCTAAGGTGGTAACCTTTACTTCTGCAAACTATTTTTGTCACCCTTGAGAGTTATGTCGTTAGATGAGCGGTAAATTTACCTTAAAACCGATCTATAGTTACCTCCACCACCGAAGGTGAAGGAGGTTATGTTTTCACCCCTTTCTGTTTGTCTGTTTGTCTGTTTGTACTGTTTGGATTTCGTAAGTATATTGATCACTTCCGTCCTCTGTTTTGTGTTTTGTTTGTAGGCACGATAACTCGAGAAAGGAAGAAGCTACCAATGTCAAATTAGACCACGTGATTCAGGAGGGTGATGGCTAGCGCTGATTAGATTTTGGTCAAAATCGGTCAAAGGTCAAGGTCACAGTGAGGTCAAACACCAAAAAAAGTTTAACTCGAGAACGGAAGAAGCTACCAATGTCAAATTACAACACGTGATTCAGGAGGGTGGTGGATAGCGCTGATTAGATTTTGGTCAAAATCGGTCAAAGGTCAAGGTCACAGTGAGGTCAAACATTCGATTTTTGATGTTTGGTACAGATCATCGTAGAAACTTCTGGTTTGCGTCGCTACCTTCTCTAGAGACAGCTTTTATTAGACAAGGTCAGAGGTCAAGTTGACGATTTCGTAAGTACCAGTCTATGACTGCTTGTTATCTTGCCAAAACGAAGTTTTTGCAAGATATGTTAGTCAGCTTGTATGTTTTTTTTTGTTTTTTTTTTTGTCTGTAATCACGTATAAAAATTCTGCAGAGCACAGTTATCATTGGAAATTTTTGTAACTTCGCATATCAGAGGCCTATAGAGGTCCCTTTCAGCGCATAAAATTTTGAAGTCAAGGTCAAAGGTCAAGGTCACTTTGTCGCAAATCAGGGAGTCGACGAAACCCTTATTTTTTGAGTAATTTTGATCGGATCGTCTTCAAACTTCATGGGAATACAGTTCATGGTCTGGCGCTCAGCTGATTAATTTTTGGTGGCGATTGACCTTGACCTTCATGGTTAGCGCCTAAGGTCAAACATATTTGACCCCAAGGTCAAATTTTCAAGTTTTAGGAACCATATCGTGTAGTACCTCAAATTGAACACCTCGATGAGTGCTTTCTAGATATGTCAAGCTTGAGAACTTATACGTCATTTGGTGACGTTATGAGGCAAACGCATATTTTTCATGGTTATTCTGTAGAACGATTCTCATCGGAATCTCTCGTAGGCAGATATTCCTCAAGGAGTCGCTCCTGGTGGATAGCAGCTCTGTTCACCTCAGTGTGACCTTAAATAAGTCACACGTGGTCACCTTTTGGCAAGATACGGGTCACCCTGCGGGTGACATTGGTTTATTTGTTTGTTTGTGTGCAGGATATCTAAAAAAGGTTGTGGACGGATCTGGATGAACTTTTGTGGGCAGGTTGGGTGTATAACAAGGAGGAACTGATTAGATTTTGGTGAAGATCCGGATCCGGTTCCGACTACAAGAATTTTTAGTGATTCTTCACCATTGAGAGATAGGGCTAAACCGATTATGAAGCACGATATCTCAAAAAGTTGTGGACAGATTCAGATAAAACTTGGTGGACAGGTTGGGTGTGGGGCAAGGAGGAATTGATTCGATTTTAGTGAATATCCGAATCCGGATCTGGATACGAGAATTATTTAGTTTCTAATGGGGTTCTTCACCATTGAGATTTTTCACATAGGGCCAAAAACAATATAGTTCTGTAAAGCATGATATTTCAAAAATGTAATGGGCCCAATATGTTCTCGTTGATCAGACATTGCGTGGTGGAGGTATGTGCTCTACCGGGTGCCCTTCTCGTTTGTGTTTGTGCTATTTTCAGTTTTTGAATGATCAGCGCATTTGAGAGGTCACTTGACTCTTTCTTCGCTGATTTTACCGATCATAGCAATGTCTTCACCAACAGTTACTTTTGACATTTGATACCATATTCGCCGATCGGAGTTCGCCATCTCACCAACTATAGAGGTTCACCATCTACCAATCCGAAAAAAAAATTGGGCTTTTATAAAGCATTGTATATATGGATCCACCTTCATGGAGATGGCAACAGGTGGTGGTTCGCGCGTTTAAAGTTATGACTTGTGAGAAAATGACAGTTTAAAATCCCTATTTAGGTGCGTCGTGGTTAAAAAGAAAATGTGATCCGATAAAGTTTTGTGACCATTAACCTTGGGAGCTCAGAGGAGTAGCATCACAAACAAACAAACATTTCGCTTCTATATACAGTACATAGATTTTCTCTTTAGTTTAGCATTGAGAGACCTGATCAAGATTGTCAAGTAAGCTTTATTGTTCGCACTGTAAATATATGTTTGCTTTTGATATCTGCAAACGCTTAATAGTGGCAGTCTTCCAGCCCATACCAGGGAAGCTTAATTATTCCACATTGTACCTAAATTCTGCATGCTAAAAGGGGATAAGATAAAGATGAAAAAACATTGTCTAATGTTGGGTATTTCAGTCATTGGAATGTGTAGTACCCCCTCCCCCACCCCCACCCCCTTGTCCCATTCCGAGAATTGAGCATTGCTAATGCTTCGAAAATTATTTTTTGTTTCATTCCTTCTATCCAAGATAAAGGTTAATGGAAGATGGCAGAGGGTGAAAAAGGGAAAAACTGATAGTGGGGCAATGTGGGAACAGTCGGACACAACAAGCAAGGGAACGAACGAATAGGAAGAGAGGAGCAGAGGAAATACAGTAACCCAGTAAGGGTTATGAACAGACAGGAAGAGAGGAGGGGAGGGGAGGAAACACAGGAAACACAAAGGGTTGGGTTATGATGTATAGGGTTAATGGAGATGGAAAGGATTGTGGGTAGGGATGGGGGGGCATGACATGAGATCGTAGTGTTGCACCTTCTGCCTGCTTTGAAACCCTGGAGGGAAGAGTTGGGTTGAACAGCCTCAGGAAGACCATTCCGCAAATGTCAGAAAAGAATAACAAGAGTGAACTAACTACCCTAACTTGTAAATACATTTTCCCAACAATCTCTCGGATGATTGACATACGTTTCCTCGACCTTACAGCCTTTGTTCACCATTATGAAATTTTAATGGTTTCGTTACTTCTTTATTATTTTTTTTTTAGATGTTTGTTTATTTGATGATACAAAAAAAGGCAAAAACTTTGACCTCCCTCCATTCACAGTAAAATATAATACTGAGATTTATTTTAATTTTTTTGTTACTCGATTCTGAAAATGTAATGGGTTTTATTTTGTGAATGTTATATTTACAAATGTAGTTGACCAATGAAGGGTGTTCCATGATTTTTTTTATTTTTTTTGATATATTTAATGCTGCAGCTGGATAAGTGTGCCAAATTTTTTGGAACACTTTTCATGATGCAATATACATTAGTTTGTACAGCAAATTTCTTCAACTTTATGCATTTTTCTTTCCGTCCTGTATCCATTGATTTGGTTGTCGAAGTCTGTCAAAGTTTTGATTCAAAAGCACTTCAAGGATATCTCTACATAGATCTTCCTTTTGATATCGTTGTGGACAACATGACATTGTGCTATATATGCTGATAATGTTGTCACAGGCAGATCTATCCAGTCTTAACCAACCACCTTTTATTCTCCAGCACTAAAAAAACAAAAAACAAACCCTTTGACAAATTATGTCTTGTCCTTGCGTGCGTAGCTGGCACCGTGTCATTTGGTTTTTGCTGCCACCTCCCTGCTGCTCTCTTCTTGCTGCCTTTCATCATGATTATTTGAACATTTTATATATTTGCCTTCATCAGTTTTGTTTTTGCTCAAAAGGATGTTGTTTAT
Organism: Eptatretus atami; assembly: GCA_035128595.1. Taxonomy (NCBI): domain Eukaryota; kingdom Metazoa; phylum Chordata; class Myxini; order Myxiniformes; family Myxinidae; genus Eptatretus; species Eptatretus atami. Next base: position 117,613,873 of record CM068957.1, read on the forward strand.
GAATGTTTTATTTAGTATTTTTTGGAAGTACGTACATTTATAATTGCATCTAATCGGTGGTCATCTTGTCAAAAATAATGCGGTCAAGCAACACTAATACAGTACATTGTTGTTTGCTTCTTTATTACTTAATATTAGCTAAGTCATAAATACATCAACACAGTGCAAAGGAGGAAAACAACAACTGCAAGGTACAATGACACAACGGAGGGAAACTTGGATGAAGAATAGGCAATACATACCCAGAAAAAAAAAAAAACATCTGAGCCCAAAAATAGACATTTTACACCTGCAGGAGAAAATTATATCAAGAGTGTAAAGTGGAAATTATAGGCCAAATGGCCTTCTCATTTCCTTGCTTCAGGTCATACAGGAGCTTGTGAACCATCGTGACACTCCGTTTCGTCCCATGGAGACTACTGATTCTTTGTATATTAATTTCCATTCTGCATATGAATTATAAATATTTAAATGCAATTGGTTTGATTTCCGACAGAGAATCACCTTTGAATGCCACAAGCGCGGAGGCCCTTGTGTAGGCTCAGCTCCGCCCTTCTCCCCATCACGGCGGACGGCTGAGGTACGATGTTCGATTGGCCAAAGCACCATAATTTCATGATTTTAAATAAATTATATGAAGATTTGAAAGTTTTTATTGCAACGTTGACCTTTCGCGTGTGAAAGTGATGCGGTACAGCAAAGTTGGGGGAAATTGGCCTTGGGTTTGGAAAAGTACAAGAAACAAACAAACAAACAGGTGTGTGTGTAATATATACATATATATATATATATATATATATATATATATATATATATATATTAAATAACAATAACCAATTAGTCTCAAGCTTGACTTGTGCATTACTTGATGTGTTGAAATCTAACTTTTTTGCTTTGCGAACAAGGCATTTGTGCTGTTGCCCCATTTCCCCATGTTTCCATTGGACCTGGCTTGCAATAATTCCTGGGAAGGCAGGGGGAGGGGTTGTGGTCAGGTAGCAACAGTGAAGACAAATGTATGACAACATCTTATCCTTTCGCTCTTCAAAGGTGTGCTCAAGTTTCGCGTGTTACACTTTTTTGAGCTTTGGGAATTAATTAAACCTACTGGAGCCCAAAGGCCGAGGTTGGTCGCGTGTGAGGCAATTAGCCAAGCAGGCACAAAGGTAACGAGCCGCAGAGCGCCTTTTCTTATAGTCACCACGGAAACAGTAGGTGGTGGTTAAATATATTGTGCCTCAGCGTGAGTGCTGCTAAAGGAATGTTTGGCTAATGATGGAGGTTGTGAGTGGGTGGGAGGAATTATTATTAACTTTTACATACATGTCGGTCAAGGCCTTCACAAGGTCCAGTAGAATGTAATCAGAGTTACAAACGACTCTGTCGGGCTCATCGTAACTTGCTTCGACTTGTTATTTACCTGTTGAACCTGGTGTCTGCACGCATCAAGTCAAAGAGAGCTTAAAATGGTTGGAAGCTGGCACCTGACGAACATGTGTGCATGAAATATGACTGACGTATCCATGGTGGGTAATTGTCTTGAAAAGAATGTGTACAGTTGTATTGAATATGCTTGGATTGATAAATATTTTTTTTGCCACTTGATCACTCTGTGCTCGACTGAATCGTAAACTATACCACGGGGCGAGTCCGAGCTCGATCTTTCCGATTGTCCTTTTACCTTTGATGTTTTTCTTGCAGGTAAAACGAGCGTCTTACCATATGAATTCCACTTCAGACACCGTCCAACATGACAGAATTTAAGCACAAACTAACGGACTGAACAAAATGTTACAATTCCTTTGCTGTTTGTGTTTGACCAACCACTTCACCAATAACAGCACGTGTAGCATGTCGGGACATGGTTTTCAAACTATTCCTCAACATATCTTGTGGTATTTGAACCATTTGTTGAAGATAGAACAGTGGATGGTTTAACCGATGAGAAATGTAGTTTTGTTTTGAGACATTCCACGGATACTTTGTGGTGACTCTCTTAACCAGAGCCAAATCAAACTTTCAAATACATTCTTGGTTATGTCTTCTGTTCTTGTGAACCAAATACATTTTTACTTTGTTAAACTGCCTAATCTAGTGATCTGGAATATGAGAAATTCTGAGACATGTGACTAATTTAAAAGTTTTCATGTTTCCCCTTTTTAAGAGAAGTGAAATGCTGATTTAGAGAACCCTTTTCTTTCCATATAGATTTTGATGTATTGATTGCAGTTGACGTAATGCAACACTAAAATGTCATTGTACGGTGTTGCAAAACAACAGCATCAGCGTATGTTCGAGAGTCCCTGAGGGAATATCTGTTAACGTTCAAGTTTCATCAATGTCACATGCATAATATTGTCGAAAAATATGAAAATGCATGCAACCTCAAAAGATTATAGAAATACTCTCTCTCTCTATCGAGTGCAGCCTGTGGCTGCTGGTTGCATCATTGGTTGGGACGCGGCTATGCCGCTGATGCAGTGTCTCCCTTACCAGTGCACTGGTGCTCATTTTACCGACCTCGGAAGGATGACAGGCTGAATCAACCTCCTGGTGTATTTTTAATTCAGCGGCCAACGGGGCTTGAACTCAGGACCCTAGGATCCCAAGCCGCCACCCTAACCACTAAGCCAACACCAGGCATGTAAATACTGTACCCTTATGAAGTAGTCGATCAATTGGTCTTGAAAACCTAGTTTTTAAACACTTTACAAGCTTGGAGGGTTGAAGCTGAGTGAGGATGAATTTGTCATATTTTTGGACAATATTATGCATGTGATCAATGATGTAACTTCAATGCAGCACAGATATTCTCTCATTCACTCTCGGATGTATGCTGAGCCCGTCATTAATAAACAAACAAACAAACAAACAAACAAACAAAAAAACCATGCTGTAAAGTACAGTGTGTTCCAAAAAGACCCAGACAACTTTAGTTGTTAATATGTTTAGAACGATAAATGATACAATGATACAATGATACCCTTTGGTTTACAGGATACAGAAACTCAAAGTTTGGTGCACACCATCAGTGCACTTCAATGTGAGCTCCGTTAGTCTTGCGCAGGACAACAAGGTGGTACACAAGTTCTTGCCATTTTTGGCTCAGCATGTTGGCGTGCACCAGTGTGCATGCAGCTGTGATTCAAGAATGAAGATCCTGCACGTTCGCCACCTTGGTGTTTGAGACAACATCTTTGACAAATCCCCACAGAAAATATCATGGGGGGTAATATTGTTGTGGGGCCGGGTCTCGGTGGCGAGCACGACCGCTAGTTGGAGCAGTGGAGTCGGCTCCACCGAACACCCGGAATTTATAGGTCGTCACCCCGGATAACTCCGGAGCCGACGGGTCCCTTTTCGGACCGGAGATCGCCAATAGGTCGACCGCGTGGGATAGGGTCGATTGCCAATTTCAATTTACCTAAATACCCACGTCGTCCAAACTACCGGGGAAATTCACCCTCGGCAGGATCTGCGCGATCCGGGCCGTTACCGAGCCGGATCCGAGCCGTACCCCGAGCGGAGAGTACCAGAATCCTGCCGGGCCGATTGCACGATTTTGGCAGCAATGAGGCCTCCTAGTTCCCGTTCGCAGCATGGCAAACCAATGATAGAAACACAGAAATGAGCTGGTACATTCAACAATAGGGGTAATTATTTTACAATAGGGGGAAGGGAACACACAAAGAGTAGAGCTATCACGACTATAAGAAATGTAATGTACAATGAGCAAAAGAAAGCACTTACACAATTCTACTTGAAGACGGGCACACGCACACGCACACGCGCACACACACACACACACACCACACCCCGTTGGGTCTTTATTGAAGGCTTCCAGCTCGAGGAAAGGTGAGCTGGAGACCAGAGCCTGTGCTTGGACCTGTCCACCTCATGTGGTCTTCGACGATCCGGCTCGGCGGACTCGAACCCGCAACATGATGCCGCTCCAAGCACCAGGTACCGCGCTCTCCAACCAGCCATGCACCAATCGACCAAGATCAAGGAGAAGACCAGAGACGACGATGGCCCAGGACCAGCTGCCACCACACACAGCATCAAGACCCACGACCCCAAGACGACGATGACGACCACGATGACCACCACCAAGACGACGATATGACCACACCACCACCACGGCCAACGCTCCCAGCCTGGCATTCCTTTATATTCCTTTTTCCTCCGGGGTAAGAGAATCGCCATCCGAGGCGATCTCCACCCTCATTGGATGGGGTGTCATGGGAAAGTCGCTCTCTGTGGCAATCTCAACCCTCATTGGCCGGCGTGTCGTGGGAAAGTCGCCTTCTGTGGCGTGATTCGACAAGGGGCACGCCCTTGCCTTCCTGGGCGGAGTCCCGGTCTGAGGTGATGGAAATCTCCGCCCACGTACGTGGCCGAACGCACGTGGGCAATGGCGTCGGTGTGTGAAGTGAAGTGAAGGAGATTTGTTGTAAACGAAACTCCACAGCGCACACATGTAATTCCCGTTAGACACAGGTAGGGGGCCCTAACTATAAACACACACTTACCGATATAACTGTTCCATAAGGACCTGAATGTTGAGTGCTCATGGCTGCCAGATTCTTAACAATATCTGGTGATCATGGAGGCCAGGCGGTTGGTCCGTTTTGGCCAATCCAGCGACCTTGAAATTTTTCATTCAAGACGGCTCGAACGACTAAGGCCCAATGAGGGGAGCGCCGTCCTATTGAAAAATTATATTGGGTTTTAGTTCTTCAATCTGTGGGAAGGCGAATCCTTCTAACACGTTCATGTAAATTTTTGAGGTCACTATATCCTCCGCAAAGTAAAACAGACCCAACAAGCAGTCATAGAGAAGGATTAACAGGGGTAGAAAAGATCATGGCTTTGGATTGGGGAAGATAGGAGATGGTGGTGAACAGCTGTTTTGAAGACCTGGATGGATTGAAGAGAGTGTGGGAGTTCGTTCCAAAGGTGTGAAAACAGAGGAATGTAGGAGTGAAGGTGAGCAGTGATTCTTGATTTTGGTAGTTTTACCAGAAGGGGGTTGCTTGCCGACCTTGAGTGCCCTGCGGAAATATTGGGAGGGGGGGGGGGGGGGGGAGACATCGCAGGACAGAGCAGGGGAGGGCAAGGCCGGGGAGGAGACTGTAGAAGACAGACAGACAACCGACCTGCCCGTGGTGAGAGAGTGGGAGACCCAACGACTCAGCCTCATTGCGGGAGATACCAATGATCCTAAATGCCGTGGTTTCCACAGCGTGAAGCCGAGAAAGGTGAGACGTGGGAACACCAGCCCAGAGGGGAGAGCAGTACTCCATCAGGCTGCAGATGAAAGCTTTGTATGTGGTCAGTAGCTCAGGTGGACCGAGGAAGGACTTTACACGATGGCAGATGCCCAGATGCCTGGTGTTGGCTTAATGGTTAAGGTGGTTGGCTTGGGATCCCAAGGTCCTGAGTTCAAATCCTGCTCGGCCATTGAATTATAACTGGGTGGGGTTGACTCAGCCTGTCTTCCTTCCAAGGTCGGCAAAATGAGTACTAGCTTGCTGCGATAATTGAGCCATTCCAGTATCCTGCGTCGGAGTGGCAATCCATCCAGGATTGTGCCCAATAGCCCAGGAGACTGCTTAGGCAGCACCAATGCTCCGCATTGAGTATGGTCCCAACAGATGGATGGATGGATGGATGTCCCGCAGGTGACTGGCTTTGGAGGCCAGCTTGGTGATGTGGCTTTCCCAGGAAAGACCGTGGCAGATGGTGAGACCCAAAAGCTTGAATGACAGGACTTCTTCAAGGGGATTGTTGAGAAAGTAAATGGGGGTGGGGGGGGGCTTCCAGACGGGTCCTTTCGGAGAGACATCATGAGAGTGTGAGATTTGTCAGGATTGAAAGACATGTTCCAAGCGTTGGACCAGCTTATGATTTTATCCAGAGCTGTAGAGGGTGAAGAAGCTGCTGCTTGCCGATATTATGGATGACTCATGGTACAGCACAGGGTGGAGTCATCAGCAAAGAGATAAAGAGGATTTTCCAGAGAGTTGGAGAGATCATTGATGAAAACCAGAAAAAGCACAGGGTCCAGAACAGTGCCTTGAGGAACTCCAGCCTGGACAGGAAGCGGGGATGAGAGAACACCATTAAGGGCCACACGTTGGCTGCGTTAGGAGAGGAAGTCTGCGCGCTATGAGTCAACATTGCCTTGGATACCATTGGAAGATAGTTTGGTGAGCATGGTGGGGTGCCAGACTGTATCAAAAGCACGCGATATGTCTGGGAACTGGCTCTGATCTCATGTCTGGTATTGAGGACCTCCATCCTTTGTTGGGAAAGCAGGAGCAACAAGACCAGGGCAGAGTGACCTGGTCTGAATCCAAGTTAATGATTGGAAATTAGGCCATTGGAGAAGAGGAAGGATTTAATGTCGGGAGTGATGATGGATTCCATTGCGTTCCTGATGATGGGGAGAAGGCTGATTGGTCTGTAGTTGCAGGGATCTGTTTATGTACCTTTTTATGCAGGGCAGTGATGTTTGCTGATTTCCAAGCAGATGGCAGATGACCTTGAGCAAATGCAAGGGTGAATAGAACAGAGTGAGGGTGAGCAAGTGCAGCAGAGCAGCTTTTTAGGACATGTTGGCTTATGCCGTCTGGACCGCTTGCAGAGTCGGAGTCGAGGTTTGACAGCAAAATCTCCACCTTGTCGGGAGAAAAAGCACACAGAGTCCAGGAACAGCTGGGTGCGACTGGGTAACATGGGTATAGAAAGCGATGGGGTTGGGACACAAGATTTAGAAGCAAACACGTAGTTTAGGCATTTAGCCTTTTCATGTGCAGTGGCAGCAGTGTGGCCATTTGAGGTAAGGGGGTGTGGGGGGGGGGGGGGGGGGAGTGGATGGAGGGGTAACATACACCAGAAACAGACTTAACTTGAAGGAACCTTGGTCGAGCGCATACCTCCGCCACGCAATGCCTGATCCAGTGGAACATGTCAAACCCAATCATTTTTTGAAATGTCATGTGATACATCATTGTTGGCCCCATCTCTCAATGGTGAAGAATCACTCTGAAATTAAAAAATTCTCACATTCAGATCTGGATTTTGATCTTTACCAAAGTCGAATCAATTTGTCCTTGCGACACACCAAACCAATCCATCAAGTTGCATCCGAATCCGTCCACAACTTTTTGAGATATCGTTTTACATATCGTTTTTGGCCCATTATCTCAATGGTGAAGACTCACTTAAAATATTGTAGGAGTCGGATCTGGATCTTCACCAAAATCTAATAAGTTCGTCCTTGTCACACACCAAAATTCTCCACAAAATTTCATCTGGATCTGTCCGCAACTTTTTGAGATATCCTGTACACAGACAAACAGACAAACAGACAGAAAGGGGTGAAAATCTAACCTCCTTCACCTTCGGTGGCGGAGGTAATGATCAGATCTGTATCCAGATTCGGATCTTCACCAAAATTGAATCAATACTTCCTTGTCACATACCCAATTTGTCCACCAAGTTTCGTCTAAATCCATACACAGCTTTTTGAGCTATCGTGCTATATATCGTTTTTGGCCCAATTTCTCAATGGTGAAGAATCACTTCAAAAATTATTGTATCTGAATCTTCACCAAAATCTAATCGGTTTATCCTTTTCACATACCCAACCTCTCCACCAAATTTCATCCAAATCCATTAACAACTTTTTGATCTCCATGTGCTGCACAGTGGCATCGCCGAGTGCCGAAAGCGCCCTGGCAATGTCGCTCGCTGGAAGATTTATTTATTTATTTGGCATGGGGCTGTGTACTTTGTACTTCTACTCGTTATATATTTATGTTTTTGCGTGTAATATTATCGCATTAGAGGGGTTCCTTAACATGGTTGATCTGAACCAGAGGTCTTAAGCGGTGTTTATCGTTATTGCATTTAAAATTATGAGGATTCTCCAAGGTTCATCCAAACGTACTGTAGCTGAAACTGGCGGTGTTCATGCCGGGAAGGCAGGAAAATGGGAAAACGTTTTCTTTACAATTTAAAATGGTTTGTTAAAGGTATATGGAAGAGGAGAAACGAGACACTAATAAATAAATAAATCTGAACAGACCAAGTGCTCAAAAGACGAGTATGGAGGCACAAACATTGATGTACAACTAGCAGGGCGACTCACCGTAGCCCAATGCTGTTCTAATCCTGTTGGCATTTTGAATAAATCAATATTTTTTGTGGGGGCCTAAAACTCTTCAATACACCGACTAAGGGATGGGGTCAGGGATCATGTAATATTACTTTTCATATAGCTACAAAGGCTTCGGCATGACGGTGATAAAAATAATCAAAAAGGTTCAACTTTCCAAAACCTTTCAAAAACAACATTGCAAAAATAAAAAAATTTAAATCTATAACCACAACTCAAAACTGTTTCGATCAGGCCTGGTTATGGCCTTCACAAATTTTGGTACCATCCTTTTGGCAGTGCATCCCGCTCATTGACTGTCCACTTTTGTGGGCGTGCAATCTTCTGGACCATCCTGCCCTGTGGGAAGGCCAGAATAAAAGGTCTTATGCCCCCTCTCAAAGGCTCCGCAGCTGATCTCGCCGCCATGGCCTATGGTGAGCCGGTCAAACAGTCCCTGCTGATTCCTCCTAAAGTGCAATGCACTTTACAATTGTGCCTTCTGTCCAAGTCTCCACCTAGCCTTGCTTGAAAACATGAGGTTTTACATAACATACTTGCTCTACATTGTATTAAAGTCAACACTAACTGCCTCCTCAGTGCACGTTGAACAAGACGACTTACTCTGACATTTTCCCTGTTCTAAGAGTAATCTAAGTGACGCGGTTACGCGGTCCAGGCTATTCTTACCACAATCCAGCTGTGAATCTCCCTCCCCTCCCCTTCACATAACAATATATATGGATGTTTACATATACAGTACTGTATAACATTATATATATTTATGTTTAATGTGTATAACATGTATTTATGTTTATGTATATAATATTATATATTTATGTCCATCATAATACGTCAAATAGTCATAAATATATAATGTTATATACATAAACATAAAGATATGATGTTGAATACATAAACATAAACATATCATGTTATAAACAAACATAAATATATAATGTTATATTCATAAACATAAATATATAATGTTTTATATATAAACAATTAAACATAAATATATAATGTTATACAGGATACGTAAACAACCAATATATATGATGTGAAGGGGGAGATCCACAGCTGGATTGTGGTAAGAATAGGCTGGACCGTGTAACCGCGTCACTTAGATTACTCTTAGAACAAGGAAAATGTCGAAGTAAGTCGTCTTGTTCAACGTGCACTGAGGAGGCAGTTAGTGTTGACTTTAATACAATATAGAGCAAGTATATACTGTGTATATATATATATATATATATATATTATATATATATATATATATATATATATATATATATATATATACACACAATCATACACACACACATTGTCGCCGATCTTGGCGGTTAGGTTAATCCCCACCGACCCAATTATGATGGACGGGTGGTTAACACCAACCAAGCCTGGATCGCCGAGTGGTTTTCCTAAGGAGGCGGACACGTGATCTTCAAAGATTATAGCGCGCACAGGAGGGGCAGGGCATGGCACTGGCGGTGCGACAGAAACACAGCACAAGGGGTTGATACTCGAATCCCACGACAAATACACGGACGCAGCAACTTAAAATAAATGGGATTTATTGAAAATACAAATATTTACAAGGGTTATTCAAAATGTCATAATAATAACATGAATTATTTAAGGTCTAAAGTCGAGGCGCCTCTACACACAGACTTAAATATAGACAGGCGGAAAACGAACAAAAGAAAATCCTCCCTTTATTCTGGCACTCAGCTTTGTCCAGAGATGGTCTTTACTGAACTTTGGCATTGATGCGCTTCGTCCTGCGTGGGTAGACGCACCCAGAATGGCACCGAGCCGCTCTCTGGGTGGGAAACGTATGTGAGGTAATTTGTGAGGCGATATTCAACATCAGGGCTCACCAACTGCTGTGCTGCTTCTTTGTCGATCGCACTTGTCGATGCCGCGGCACTCTGCAGAATGGCACCGCTCCATTCAGTGATACACACGAGGCTTCCAGGTCGTCTCTCACGACCAGTCAAGAGTTGTTGGCCAGCGTCTTGTTCAGCCACGCGAGCACATTCGCCTCAGCATGAATACTAGAATCTTGCCGTTGTTGGGCTAGATCTCTACCAACTTTGCACACCTTGATTGGGCAATACAGTGCTCCCTCGCTATATCGCGGTTCACTTTTCGCGACTTCACTACATCGCGGGTTTTATTTTAATTATTTAAAATTAAAATTTATTATTTTGATGCGGTCACAGATGCGGGACCCACAGATGATGCGGTCATTGCAATTCAGCAATGGGCTTGATGGGTTAATGTACGTCTATAAAAACCTGCTAGCCCAGAAGAAGAAGCAGAACCAGCAACTCCCCATAACTATGTTCCTCGTAGCGTAAATCAAAAAAAGAGGTCACGTCTACGCCTTCGCCTTCGCCTACGCCTACGCCTTCAGCAGAAGTAAAAGCGGAACCAGAAGATGATGCACCACAACCATCACCTGACGAAGCGCCTGATGAAGAGGCCTCCAGTAGAAGAGATTTAATGCTCTTCTTGGCTGTGCAGTACTACATTCATCTCATCATCAGTCATCTTCATCGTCATCAGTACTGCACAGCTATCATCATCATCATCATATCTTCATAGATCAGTACCCATAATACGTTTTTTTTTTATATTTTATAGTACAATATAGTATTTTAAAATTATTTTTGGTCTTAGGCTTTGCAGCCCATGAAGTAGCATTTCCGACGAAAAAAAAGTTTTTTTTTAAAAAAAAATAACTGATTAAATGTGTGTGGGAAGGTTAATTAAGAGTGTGTGATGCTGTATAATGGTTTAAAATACGTTTAAAATGTGTTTAAATATATTTAAATAATTAAATTAATATGTGGTTTCTACTTCGCGGATTTTCACCTATCGCGGGTGGGTTGGAACGCATTAACCGTGATAGGTGAGGGAGCACTTGTATATGTATAATTGTTGCGAATTCGCCCGTCGGCGTGCGATCGGCTACGCGACTCGAACCGCGACCGCCTCGCCACCGGACGGACAATTCAGTCGTGACCCTCCCGGCTAACGCCGGGATCAGTCACGGGTGGGCCTTTCGACCTCACCACAATCTGCCAATCGGCCACCCGCTAATAGGTGTTCGCCAAACATCGGAACCTCAATAACAAGTACAAAAAAAACAAGCAAGAAAAAACAATGTAAACAAAAAAAAAACATACGTCTACATGCCGCAGCACTCGACGACGCTGCGAACTCAAACAGAAAAAAAAATCAAGAAAGTAAAACAGAAAGCAAACAACAGAAAAAAAAAAACATAGAACGAAATAGAATCGAAGATAAGATTTTAAAAAAACCAAACAGAAACAGCGATCATAAAACCTCGCCGCAGCGACATATACAGACATAAAAAGCGAGTTCAAGAAGCAAGACAGCGAGAACCCATGAGGAAGAAGGAAAAAACACGTCTCCGATATCGGAAAACCGAAATCAATTTATCGCAGCCGACGGACAGATTCCCATTTACGGGACGTATTTGACCTACGAACACCTTACGATGAAGCAAGATTCGACATGCTAGGTTCAATTACTAGAAAAAAGACGAAGCAAAACCTCAAAGGAAAACAAGTTAAACCACAATGAAAACATATTCCGGCAACAAAAACGGAGCAACACCTACTAATAGCACAGTATCTTACAAAGCAACAAAGCGCATTCTTCACATAATCACACAGAAACAGCAAAGAAAACATATAAACAGGAGCTAAAAACCACTACCAACAAGAGACACGACACTTAAAACACCTTAAAAGGACACAGAGTCAGACAACACATAGGAACCATGTGCTACAGGGCCCGAAAACAAAAGAAAAAGACCCCTACACAAGAAGCACAGATCTTGCACAACAATGACCTAAAAACGAAATTCGAGCAAGGCAACAGGATCCACAAACGAGACCGAGGCAAAAGTCCTACCCGCGCCCTCGATGGCGAGCCGACATCGAATGTCAGCCTGGCATCGGCGGTTTCAGTGCGCACCTGCTGGTGTAAGTCGGGAAACGGGCACCCCTTTGTCGCAACTTCTCAGCCCGCGGGAAAGGGGAATTGTGATGCTCTGGGGAGGGAGTATGGCTGCTTGCTCGAGTCCGCGACTCAACACGACCTCGTCGTCCCGGACCGAGCCTCCAGTCCTCCTCAGCCGATCGCCCTCCGCAGCCGTTCGCCTCCGCAGCCGTCTGCCCCACCTCTGCTTCGAGCTCCGTCTCCCGACTCCGCCCCACCGACACTGCTCACTCGACTCACTCGCTCGCCTTTTTTATCGGCTTCAGGAAACCACCATATGGCAAATTCTCGGATCCAAACGACCACAGGGGCGGAGCCACGCTCGCCGATTGGACGGAAAAAAGGGGCGTGTAATCATTCCTGATCCTCAAATTTGCATATGCCGATTTTCGTCAGGCGCGTCTGGAGCGGGGCCAAGCCGCCCCGCGCTTCCTGATTGGGTGGATGCAATGTGGGCGTGTAGCATTCCTGATCCGAATTCTCCTCAGAAAACCCCGCCATCTGCACTCGCGTCTCGCGTGTATCGCTGAAGACAGCCCGACGCTCGGCGTCCACAGGTGGTGCGGGAATGGCCGTAGGAGAAGTGTGGTGGAGGGTTTCGGCGGTGTCCGATGCCATGGCGCTGTTTGGATGGCGGTGATGTGAGGTTCGGTAGCGAGTGGTGAAGGTGGTTGTGGCTGCTGGCGTTGTTTGTTGTTGTTGTATCAAAACAAAGGTAGAACAGAAAAAACGCCTAACTCAAAGGATCGCAGCCGAATGAATCACATTGATTCCCCTATACAATGGGTTTGGGCTAACTACCACTGTACTTAAGAAATATATCTCACCTACGGGACCTTTATGGTGTTTGCGAATTTCCAGAGCCGTAACAATATATATATATTATATTATATATATATATATATATATATATATATATTCCACGCACACACGTTCACACGTTGATACACTTACTGTTCAATATAATATGCAGAATTATTTGATTTTCGGCCTGATTGAGAATTTTGTTTTATATTGCTTCCTTGCACCAATGGTCTGCCAAGAGCAAAAGGTCTGACTTGTGTTGTTTTACTCAGGATGGGATGAATTTTGAATGCTCCATGTAATAAGAGATAGCAATCTAGACTGGCAGTTATTTGCTTGTTACATCCTGTCCCCATCTGGATACAAAGCAGCATTGCACACTGAATATTTTATCTGTCATGATTCTTTGGGAAAAGATTTGCTTTCTCTCTGTTTCGAGAGAAGCGATGCAATACCGCACGATCTTCGGCGTGCTGAGCATTATGCAGCACACAAATGTCAATGTTATTATCTTTGGTAAAGTTGAATGGGATTGTTTTCCTTATACCTTTCATGATTCCTGAATGTTAATTCCAATCCCTCTCGTTGTGCAACCTTGGCCAAACATGTAAGCGTTTTTAATTTTTGAAATGGTTTCTGCAGTTTGTTTAGTTTTATCCTCTATTGTATTTATATTACCTGTGAGTTTCTTTGAGGATAATAACAAGAGCCACCTGCCTGGAACACCACCAGATTCTCGATTTCACACAGCACAAATATTGTATGTTCAACAAACAATGAACAGATAAAATGTGAAGTAAGCCGCAGCATCATATTAATTTATATGTACCTTTCGGAGATTAAATACAACTATGGAGATCGATTATGGTGATGTCTGCTGTTGATGTTATTACATTTTGTAAATCCACTTATTAATGCAGAGGTACCATTGATTGTGCACTTGTGTTTTTAATAATTGGTACGTGCTCAACTGACTTGTTTCTGATCCCCCCAAATTAGCATGTACCGGCTGCTTATTATATGTTTTACAAACCCAGCTCGATTTCTAATGACACTCTGGACTTCTCCTCTTGTAGTTTCCTGTGAAATTCCATCCCAGGCAGACTCTGGAGAATGTCATGATGGACACATTTATCAATGCGAACGTTATGAGACGCGAGCTGGTTGCGTGAGCAAACGGAGATCACGATCATTATCTAGTTTGTTATATATTTTTTGCCATTGTTTAGCCATTACAAACAACTGTTACAAAGCTCTGTTTATTGGATCATATGGCAGAGTGTGCCACCGAATGGAATTTGTACATCGTAAAGGGAGATGCATAGAATTTTGCTTGATATGTATGTATGTATGTGTATATATATATATATATATGCACACAGGCTCATGCCTGTATAAAGGAGGCTCATGTTATTACGTGAAAGCTCAAGTCATGTGTTGCACGAAATAACCAACTCATTTTGGGTTTGTTTTTTGTTATTGAGGAAATTCAAGGTAGGGTGAGGCCTAGCACGGGAGCTTCACCCCTGCTTGACTTCCCTTCAATACCAGCCACCATTAACATCTCCTGCACGCTTGGCTGCCCTGGCAGAGCTGTTGCCTGGAAACGGTTGTCATGGTGACGGCCAAAGGCCTGAGGGTGTTCGAGGGAAGTGGGGGTGGCTTGGCCCATCTGTCGGGTTGAGAGTATGAGGCGGGTGGATAATGGGGGAAGCACAAAAACATGATAGTCATATCTTCGATTGCAGATAATGGTCGTTTTCTTCCCCTGGTTGTTTGTGTGTTCTTGTGAGTTCCATGGCATAATTTGATGTCATTTGGCAAAATCATTTGCCCTCTCTTCTGAGATTGAACATTTTGTGATTATTCTTGCTCTTTCATTGGACATTTAACTGTTTAACCAGCAATCTCATCCACCACCCATCCACCCTACACCACCACACCTTAAAACCTCCAGCTTGCCTTCATAAATTATTTGCCACATATTCCAAACGATTCATGAATTCACACACCTTACACACAATATCCTTCCCACTCCATCCTATTCCTGTAAATCGCACTCCATACCTCACTGCCACCAACTCACCCCACCTCACCGCCAATGTGTTCATTACATGCAAGCTTTAGCTTCTCCACTTCC
>CM068957.1:117642238-117655283 GCA_035128595.1 Eptatretus atami
AAAGAGAGAGATGTTTTTAATTTCGTGACTTATGAATGTGCCATGTAATGCATATCTATCATAACTTCTAACTTCTTTCCAGGTATTGGATAACAATCTGTTCCAAACGCTCGAGCTAGAGTATTATGTGAAGTAAATTGTGTTGCGAGTGCAAATATGGTACTTTTGTCCAGGTCCAATTCGCCTCAGCTGTGGATTATCATACCGGAATGAAGGTATCGATGTGCAGGCCGAACACTGCACATCGTTATCCTTCTCTAGCATATGGTGTGTCCCATCACATCAACAAGGAGGATCAGCTGGCAGTCGTTTTTGGTGGAGGCACGTATGTCGGTGTGAACGTTCTGACCTCGGGGACGAGTGAGTACATTGTTGCACCATGTACTCAGGCCAAAGGTTTTGTTTTCATCAATGAGGGCAATTGCGGACAGTACGCGGCCTTTTGTTGGCTAGAATCTTTTCTGCATCCCAAGTTGTTCTGAGGGCAATTAAGAGACGCAGGTTGGTGAGAACAGATCACGGCAGATGCCAACTCAAGGTCATTAGTGAGCCAGCTGGGTTTTTCCCTCCCAATGACCAGTCGTCGCAACATGCTTATCCGAGACCAGTTTGATTTGCTTTCAAGCCTGGAATATAACTCTTATGCTCCTGCCTTTCGCATTAAGATCCTGAACCCACAACCTATGTGATAACATTTGAGGTGTTGAGGCCACAACTGCAACTGTATAAATTGGTTAAAGTGGACCCATCCTTTGTTTTGCTACGTTAAAATAAAAAATGGATGGCAAGTTAGCATCCCCATCTCAGTCAAAATCTGGGCCATCGAGGCATTGAAGATTATGTTCTGTGTGAAAGCTATGCAGTATTCATATTACCATTAGGGGGACTTGTGGAAAATCCAGGCAATGTAAAATGTCGACTTCAAGTCCTCAACTCCATCCCCTATCTGAAAACGTCAGTAATAAACCTGCTCCCACTCCCAAACCCGCGTCATCAACCACTCACACTCACAACACCTAGGCTTTCAAAACCTTCAATCCCCTCCCCACTCCAAGCCTTCAAAACTCCACCACAACCACAACTCCCAACCCCTGTTCTCCACTGCAAACTCAACTCCTCCCCCCCCTCTGCAGCAAATTTCCTTCAACGCCCCCCACCCCCACACGCACTCCAACACAACCAACACACACACAACACATCACACACACACACACACACACACACACCACACACACACACAACACACACACACAACCACCCTAAGTTCAAGAATCTATCCAAAACTCTGTACCCATCTTTTCTCTTTTTCAAAACCCCAACTTTAGTCCCATTGTATCTGGCTCATAATAGCAAAAGGGCATTCGCCACATCGATGCATTACATATTCGATACTAATAAAGAGTGTGTCAGTGTGTGTTTTCAGTGTGTCTCCCTCTCATAACTCCAAAACCTATGAAACGTAGCAGCATGAAACTTTTGCATGCATACAACAGAAAAACTATGGAAGTGCATGACTGAAATTGGTGTTTGGGATAATAAACACCCCTTTCGAAGATAAATTTAACGGCCTTAATTTAATTATATGCCTTTATCAGGCGCACCCTCAAGTTACTGCTCTCTATGGAGTCCAAGGCGTATCGCAAGGTATATCCTCACTGGGGTCGAAGCCGCCATGTTTTTTTTGGCCTGCTCAAACATGTCTTGACAATTGGAAACAGGCCGCAGGATTTCTCAACGATAGTTTTATTATTTATTTTTTTTATTTTTTTTCCCCACAGACTTCATCAAAACTCATTCATTGAATTCCTGTTTATCAATGAGCTAACGAATTGCTGTAACATCGCTTTGGTGATGTGCCTATAGTGTTTCAATTAAAGAGCTTGGAGTGATTTCCATGGCTTATATTGATCAATTATTCCACTTCTCCTGTCATGGTCTAAATTAAAGTACATTGGTCAAAATATTATTCGGCTGAGGATTGCATATCATCCAGACCAAATAATTGTCGAAATGCTGGGTGTGAAGATCTGATAATTTAAGAGAAATAACGAGTCTTTATAACGAACCTATATACCTATTTACTTTAAGCAAATAAGGCTATGGTCCGCTTCTCCTCCATATATGTGCAAGAAAATGTGAAATTTTCCAAGATATTAAACAGTCTTTTCTAAACTGTTTTGGATATAATTGATAGTGATGAAGATGAGGAGCGGTGAATGGATATATTGAGAGAGATGTATGAGTTATCCCTTTGTATGCGCAGCAACTGGTTGTTGCGAGCGTTGTTTTCTTTCAGTCCCCGCACCTATTCCGATAAGTAGGAAGTCCAAAATTAACAAGCTTCCTGAGCTGTATGATTTAATACATTCACTGCTTGACCTCGTGCTCTGTCCCCCAAAGGTATTGCTTATCCATACTGTCCTGCCGCAGATTCTGTGGTCTATATTTTCGGAGGTTTGTGGAGGTGCTTCTGCAAGGAGATGTAGCAAATCTGTGTAAAAAATGGATGTTTGTAAAAAACAAAAGTATAGACGTTTGCACGGACCACGAATCGATGGACCACGTGACGCATGCACGGCGAGCAGGCACACATGGCGGATTATCTGCAATTTTATTTCACGGGCCGATTAAACTTGTGATGTCCCCAGGTTTGATCTACAGTAACAGCAACTCTTTTGTGATCAAGTTCATTATTGATCGAATTCATTTAATTTCTTTCACTGCTGGCGGACCTGGTGAAGCCGGCTTTAAAGTTAAAAGGATCCCATATAGGTATGCAGCCACAGTCTGAGCAAGCTGTTCCGAATCAAACATTGAATTGGAGTGCTTCCTTTGAGGCTTAAGCCACTGCCGAAGTGTGTTTAGTCCATCGTAGTAACAGTTCGTGTCCGATCAAGAATGTACAGGTCGACGTTGCCGTCAAGGTTAGAGGTACAGGTGGTGTTTTTACAAAGATTATATGGTTTCTGTTTGTGAGTTTTCAAAGCAACATATATTTGAATGACACCCAATTTGCCAGCTTGTTTT
The DNA here is from genome assembly GCA_035128595.1 of Eptatretus atami. Taxonomy (NCBI): domain Eukaryota; kingdom Metazoa; phylum Chordata; class Myxini; order Myxiniformes; family Myxinidae; genus Eptatretus; species Eptatretus atami. The sequence goes on from CM068957.1 coordinate 117,645,266, forward strand.
GCCGTATTACGTGTGTTTTCTCATTACAGAGCCCAAATTATTTTTTCCAACACCCATCACATGACGATTGGCAGCTGTTTATTAAGATTCAATGTTTATGCACATCTTCCTGACAGTCTTTAGCAGACATTGTTTTTTAGAATTTGTTTATTGAAATCCCCCAAAATAAGGGTGAAAGCACTCAAGGTTTTTGGGTTTGTATGACAGTACGTACTGCCAGTCGGTAATCAACTGACTCCAATCTACAATTTCCTGAAGAAGCTGATGAACGGCCCAGCACTAATACTGTGTGTTCTGTGTCAGTGTTGTTTATTAAAGCATAACATTTTCTCATTTTCCTCTGTTAACTCCCTTCCCCCACCCTCTCTCTTCTCTCTCCTCTCTTTTTTGTCTTCTGCTCTTCGTCCTCTCATGTCTCTCCTCTGTCTCTCTGATCTCTCTGTTCTCTTCTCTCCCGGACTCGTCCAGGTGGTGTTTGCTCTTTGGACGTGTCTGGTGGTTTGTCTCCGTGACAGCTCAGTTCCAGATGTTCTTTTGTCTCCAGACAGCTTAGTCCAGGCGCGTGTTTGCTCTGATGCTTGGCTCCGGCGTGTTTGTCTCCGGACAGCTTCGCTCCGGAAGTGTGTCCAGAGCCGGTGTTTGTTTAATGAACATGGTCCAACGGGAGCTTTGTCTCTGGATATGTCGGGTCGGTTTGTCTCTGGCCGGTTTTAATAGTATGACTGTATAAATGATGTCAGAGATTTGTTATCTTGCACTGATGAACTCATTGGACTGACACAATGTGTCAACTTTCCGACCGGATTCGTCAACCAACGGTGCATCCATTCTCTTCTGTAAGCTGATTTTGACCATTTCCCTGAAAATATCTGCTGTTCTTCCTCCGCTCCAATTGGTTTTGTCTGACCACATGCTTGTCAAAGTAGACATACTCTGTCTGTAATTGGAGAACCACCTCAGTGCTGTCGATCTGGGATTTCACTCAGGCCGACTGGCACGGGACTTCCAGCAGCCTCAATTTCCAGACTGGTCTCCATCGTCCACTTTCTCCGACATCAACTCGTCTGGGAAATCTTTCAAGAAATTGCCTCTATCCCAGTGCACAGATTTTATCCCCATCCCTCTTCATGTTGTCCTACTACTTTCCTCCACGCATGGTACAGCTGAAGCTTGTGGCGAGGGCAGTTTTTTCTGAAACAACACTTGACTTCGACTCATGGAGGGCAAATCCAACTGAAGGTAATTCAGTTCCTTCATAAAAGCTCGACAAGTTTTGTCTACCCTCAGGAGAGCAGAAATATACTTTCTAAATCTCAAGTGAGCACAAACCTGACTCCCTCTCTCCAAATCCTTAGTGCTGTCTAAAGCTCTTTCTGGTGTATGCTCCCCTTCATCCCCCCCTTACTCAATGGCCGCGACAGCGCCCAACTGCAACGTGAAAAGGATGAATGCTTAAACCCCGTGTTGTGCTCTATAAATCTTGTGCCCAAACCGCATCACTTTCTGAACACCACCTTATCCAGGCACAGCCCAGTCTGTTCAATGGACGTTGTGTCCTTTTCTCCAGACAAGGTGGAGACTTGCTGTCAACCTTCGAGCTCAGTTCTGCAACCGCCCAGAGCCGGCATCACAGCTCATGGTTGTCAAAAACCTGCTGCTCTGTTCTTGCTCACCCTTCTCTGTTCTCTGTCACCTCCATCATTTGCTCAATGGTCAATCTACATCTGCTTGAAATCAGCAAACATTATGTCTGCATAAAAAGGTGCAAAACAGATCCCTGCCAACGACAGACAAATCGGCCTTCTCACAATCATAAAGAGGTTAATGCAATCCAATCATCACTCAACATTAAATCCTTTCCTCTTCTCAAATGGCTGATTCCGGATCATTACAATTGGATTACGGACCAGGTCAGACTCTAACCTAGATATGTTGCTCGCTCCTCCAACATGGAATGAAGATCCTCAATGGCAGACATGAAATCAGAAGCATCTCACTAAACATATCGCGTGCTATTTGACACGGTCTGGCACCGCTGGCCTCTACTCCAAAGCACTTCGCTATGGTCCTCCAAGGCCATCTCCACTCATAGGCTCGCAAACTTCCTCTCCTGGTCGCAGCAACATTGGCCCTATATGGATTTCTCTTCATCCCTCTCCTATGCCAGCTAAAGTTCCTCAAGGCGGTGTTTCTGGGCCTGTGCTTTTTCTGGTTTTCACCAATGATCTCTCCGACTCTCTGGAAATCTCTTATCTCTTTGTTGATGAATCCAACCTCTGCCTACATGTCATTCCCTCAATCAGAAAGCAGCAGAATCTTCACTCTTGTGCAAGATCTGGTAAAATCACAAGCTGTTTCTAACCACTTGGAATCATGTCTTTTCAACCCTGAAAAATCTCAGCACTCTCACTATGTCTTCGCCTGAAAGGACGCATCTGGAACCCTCCCCAACCGCCCCTCCACCCCATCTCCTTAACTGCATGATATTTCCTGGAAAGCCACATTTCCAAGCTGGCCTCAAAAAGCCCTTAGTCGCCGACTAGGTATCCCTCCATTGTACATTAGTCCTTCCTTGGCACAACCTGACTCCTGACCATACAGAAGCTTTCGTCCCACGAGCCTGACGGGTACGCTCTCCCCTCTGGGCTGGTGCTTCCGCCTCTCACCTTTCCTCCGGCTTCCATGCTGTGGGAAAACCAAGGCATTAGGGATCATTGGCATCTCCCGGATGAGGCTGAGTCTTTGGGTCTCTCACTCTCTTCACCGCAGGCAGGTCGTGTTCTTTCTTCTTGTCCTCTGCTGCCTCTCCGGCCTGCACCCCACCTTGCCTCTTTGTGCGTATATGTGCCCCCACATTTCCACAGGGCCGCTCAAGATCCATTCAGCAACCCCCTTCTGGTAAAACTACCAAATCATGAATTACTGCTCACCTTCACCGTTCATCTCTTTTTTCCCAACCTTGGCAACAACTCCCGCACTCACTTCATCCCAGTCTTCCCTCCAAGTCTTCAAAACAGTCTGTTCACACACCATTCTCTTTATCTTCCCCCATCAAAAACCATGATCTTTTTCTACCCTTTTAATCCACGCCCAAACCCACCTCTTTTCAATATTTCCCTGCTTCTTTCCTGAAAGTCCATGTAGTGTAAGTAACTGAAAGTCCCTGTAGTGTCCATTTTTTTACCCGTGTAATCCACCCCATCCTCAACCTTCCTCAGATCTACTAATGTTTGTTCCCGCACCGTTTTTGTCCTTCCGTCTCCCACCTCTCTTGTCTCCGCTCCCTTTTTATATCGTTCTGTGTGTCTGGCTCTCATAACGAGCCCTCGACAGTGTTACAAAATATATAAACAACTATCTCTGCAGAGCCATTTTGATGAACAGTAATGAATCGTAATTAACGTTCCATCCGCACGTCTGTTCTCTTTTCTCACCTCTCCACTGCCTTCACTTCCCACCCTCTCACCGCTCCCTCCCTCCTCGCTCCCCCCCCTCCTCGCTCCCTCTGCCTCCTCTTCTTTCCGCTCTTTCAACTCTCTCTCCCCCTTCCTTCTCCCGCCCCCCCAAACCCTTTTCGTATCCCGACTGGTGAAAGTGACAGGTGGGTACTTCCTATTATCTAACTATTTCCCCTCCCTGATCATGCCATCACCAACTTCAACAGAACCGGCGACCGAAAACAGCAACAGATTTGCTCATCCATGTCATGGCCCATCAACGCGGTCGCCTGTCCTAAACTCACATTCCCACAAGATATCCGGAATACCCTGGGATTTCAACTCTCAAGTGACTATGAGCAGCCTAATTGTTTAATAAACGACCCTAAAACCAATTATAGTTCTGAGGCAGTGTCAGAAGATCCTTTGACAATCTGATGAGAATTCCAGAATTTCCTCAGACAAAGAACTCATAACATGGGTTTTATGATCGGCCTACTTGGTTGAGTCATTTAGAGGAAATGGTTTTGGAAAAGAGAGCGAAAATTGGTGTAAGATATGTCCCTACCAATGTAAATTGGACTCGGAAATGTGCTTGCACAGATAATATTGGCATCGCCGCTTCTTTCACTTTGGTGATGTTATGAATGGGGTGCGAGCGACAGTCGTAAATTCTTCCATGAGGGATGACACTTCGTTCCTTCATCTTGCGACAGTAGATTGCTTACCCTTGAATTTGATGAAGTTTGTGCTGTCTTAAGTCCAGTTAATGTGTGGAAGAGGCCATGCTTTGCACGTTTCGCTTCCCAAGCTTCGAACCATGGTGTTGTCAGGAGAATCAGTCTGGTTGTCTTTCCTCCGCTTGAATGAAATCCAGATTTCTGCAGCGGTTTCACGGGCATGATGTGGAGTAAATTAACGTGCATAAGTCTATAATGAATTTGTCTGTGTGCCCCATTATGAACCATGACCAAATGACAAATATATAGAGGCGTGGAGGAGATGTACTACAACGCGAGTGTTGTTTGCCTTCTCGTGATTGCATGAATCCCATAGGCCCATTCCCAACATTGAGATTAGCTCCTCTCCCAAATCTTTAGAGACCTCATATGTTTGCAGGTCGGATCATCGCTTCCAAAAGTTTACAGCAGGTTAATATCTCCACATTAGCCGCCCATGGGGGGAAGGAAGGGGGTCGGTATCCCTATGTCCGCAGTTTCCCCATGGGGGCTGGATCCTGTCCACTTCAATAATATTGTGTTGCCCCTGATCGCAAACGAACTCAGTTTATTGATAATCTGTGAAAGGCCAGATTGGGTTCGGGCCATCTTAGCGGTCCACACGAAAGCAACACAGCATCCGGTACCATCAGCTGCAGCCTTTTGATTATTGATGATTCTTATAAATGGTCAATTTTTGGTAGTTTTACACTGAAGGGAAAATTATAGGGGATGGCATTGGAAATTGTGAATATGCGGCTCCAAAGATGTTTTCTGGCTTCGCAAGTCACCAAAATGGGGCGCGTATGATTTTTGTTTTTCATCAGGTTGGAATGTGGGTGGAGTCAGACAAACCAATTCTGTCAAACCAGGGTGGAACAGAAGTGTCACACACACAGATGGGACAATACAAGAAGTATTATTAAACTATCCTTGTAAATAATTTTGAACAGTTGGGCTAGAAAGGATAACTAAGAGGTCAACACATTACCTTTTGACCCTGTATAGCAGATGTTTAACTCCTCCACCAAGCTATAAATTGTCCCTGTGTTACATGCAGGGCAAGGCATCGATGTGTGTTGCCGTCCTCCAATGTATGTTAAAGAGTGTGATCTGTCCCGTATCAGTATGTGAAACGTTAAGATTGCCATCGTGTTATACAATGCGAGAGTATGTGAAGTTTATCGCCAGCAGGTCCCAGCACCCTGAACAAATTCAAGTTTCTGCACCTTCAGTCAAACTTTAGGGCCAAGCCTGCTGGCTAAAAAAGATTTGGCCCAGCATAGCCCCCCTCCCCCCAGAGACCAAAAAAGGGGGAAATAATGGGAAGAGTTTAAGAAGAAGAAAAATATATTTTTCATTACTCGTCAACTCGCAGGCGATGGATGTTGCCTTCACTCCGCTTTCTGTCTGTTTTGTTTGTGTGCGAAGATAATCTCAAAAAGGTTATGAGGTATCCGGATGAAATTTGTTGGACAGGGTTGGGTGTTTGGAAAAGGACGAACTGATTAGATATTTGTGAAGATCCAGATCGAATCCGCCGACTAGAGTTTTTTTTTAGTGGATTTCTTCACACCATTGAAGAGATCGGGCCAACACGATTATGTAGCACGAATATCTAAAAACAGTTGTGACGGATTCGATGAAACTTGGTGGACACAGTTGGGTGTGTGACAAGGAACGAATTGGTTTCAATTTGTGCTGAATGATCTGGAAAATCCGATCTGGATACGGAGAATTATTTATTTTTAAAAGTGGTTTCTTCTCACTATGGGAGAATAGGGCCAAAACAATATAGTATTGTATAGCATGATAATTCAAAAATGTGTGTTGGCGCGATATGGTCTCGTGGATCAGGAATAACGTGGCGGAGGTATGCCTCTCCCGAAGTGCCTTCTAGTTTGGGTTTTATTTATAGTTAATGTTTCTTAGTAAGTAGAACTTTAACCAATGGAAAAATAAATTGCCTTGTAAATTCTCGGTAATGAATGAAACAAATTAAAAATACAATTACTTTATGAACTGTCGTACAACACGGCTTTGCATTGGGAGGCATATTTAATTAGCATTATTACATGTTTGAAAGTCCATTATAGCACTCGCACAAAACGGTTCTTGAGTAACTTTTAACCCCTTGAGTGCTTAAGTTACTTTACTTTTACCAATGCTGCTGTTGTAACGTAATAAATGTTATTGCGCAGTACAACTATTACTGATGCAAATATGAATGCCAGATTTAAAGAAGTTAGTCCTCTTTCGTTTCACGTTGAAGAATTGTTCTTGAAGATTTTTTCTAATGCATCGGGTTGGGGCCTGGAGGAAATTCCACCGTGTGTAATGCCTTTTGTTCATCAAAATGTACTCTTCTTGAAGAAAGTGGCCCGTGCCAGTTGAAACAGCTCGTAGCACGTTTTGCTCTTTCTTGCTTGTTTTTTTGTCCTCTAATTGCACATCTGTAAATACAATCTGGATTGTCCTCGCATGTAACTTTTTATTGCTCGATACTCCACTTTCCAATTTGTGAACTTGCACTTGGCACATTTTCTCTCTTGGGTTCATCAAGACACTTATGCATTTCTCCCTTTCATCCTATTCTCTCCTTCGTCTTTTTCTCATTCCCTATTGTCTAGTCTTTGGTCTTCTGTCAGTCATCTCTCTCTCCGCTCTCTCTTCTGTTTCTTTGTGTTAGTTAACCTTCAAACCTCATCGCCTGGTTTTATGGTGCAATATACAGAGAGTGATGGATGAAGAATTGTAAAAGATAAACCTCAGTTAAATATTGACATTCTTGACAGAACTTGTTTTCCCTAGCTTGAAACATTACGTTTCTCGCTTTAATTTATTTGTTTGTTTGTTTGTTTGCTTGTTTGTGAAGACTTCTGCAGAGGGAAATCTTCTCTGTTAATTCTTTATTATCTGTTGCCTTTTTCACTGTCTGTGTTTGTCCAGACAATAACTCGCTAAACACTTATTGTATACATCTGGAATTTATTACAGATTTGCATCTTATACTGGCCACCGAACTGTTCCATTTTGGGACATGGTCCAACACAAGTCACAATCGTCAACCAAGCAACAATCCAGAATTTGCCCTGTGTGGCAGAATCTCAAGAATGCCAGAAAGTTGCAGAAAGAGCAAGTTTTGCACGCATGCTTCACAACGATTTTGGTAGACTTTCGAAGTAATTGTCATATTTTTTTCATTTAAAGAGATCTGCCCAAGTGTAGTGTTAAGAGCCAAATGTCCACAAATTCACAATCACTTAATTAGTGTGGATTATTCATTCACCAAAGATTGACACGTCTTGTTGGCACGCATTTATGGAAATTAGTGAATTAGGGTCCGATTTTTTCACCGTCGCGATATCTCTACATTGACCACTTGTGCTTAGCACAGTACATTGAATCCGACTTCCCTCATTGTAACATGAATTGCAATTAAAGGCTTCAAATTAAAAAAAAAAATTTGAAAAACCCTGGCAGCCTGTTTTTAGCTTTCGCAGTTAATGCTTACAGTGAAGAGTGCAATTACTCCTGAAATTCAGCACAAGCTTTCAGCGATAAAGTGCACAAAATATAATTAATTATCCTACGGGTGACCTCATCATATAGTAATCGTCCACCAAGTATGTGATCCGAAATTGTAGCGTATGTCTATCTCAGGAATTTGACATTGTAGAAAGTAAAAAAATTTGAATGACCTTCAATCGCAGAGTCTAAAACTAAGGAGTCCCAAATACACAATATGCTTCAGGTTTTGATGTTGAATCGTATTCAAGTGACTCAATATGCCAAATTCTGTTCAATACTGGCAGAGTAACCCAGCCCTCCGGTTGGGGGAATTGCACATTACTTGCTCAAAAAGTATAGTCTGTGTTTTCAAAAAATACTATATGTGTTTGTGTGAATGTGCGTCGAATAGGAGGTGCGTCTGATGTACATGTGTGTGTGTATACTGTGTGTATACATATATATATATATATAATTATATATAATAGTATAATAGTATATGTTATGTATATATGATATATTTGATTATATATATGTATATCTGTATATGTATGTATATGTAAGTATAATTATATATTGTATATATATGTATGTATAAATATATATACATATATGTATGTATATGTATGTATATATATGTATAGATGTATTATATATTATATATATATATATATGTTATGTATGTATGTATTTGAATCCGGAATGTTGCCCCCAGAAATCGAATTTAATTCGTTCCAAGTTGAGGCTGTCGGATTCCAAAACTATTTTCCAATAAGAAATAATGGAAAGTGAATATAATCCTTTCCTGGACCCAAGAAACCCACTTCAGACACTTTCCAACTGAAATTACCCATGTTTAAGGTTAAAATAAGATGATTAATGACCTTTCTTGGGCAGCATGAATCTTTTTTCCACAGCCCTGGGGATGAGCAGGACGTCATCGCCTTCTTTTTTTTTTTCTTTCCATCAGGTCGGATGCAGCTCCGGCCTATCAGTGGGCATTGGGAATCCTAAACGTAAACTGTTCAGACCTGTGGAGCGTAGGTAAATTAACATGAAGCACAAATGGTGTTTTTAATCCCAGTACACTCTGTGGAGACGGTACAAACGTGCCGTTTTCAACCGCAACGGTTCCACGGGAGAGAATAAGAGGTGAAGCGATTGGGTGGACGCAGCAATGAACGTCACTACCTATGCTCGCGAAACAAAAGCTTTGAAGTTCGTTAAGCCGATTCGTCAGAGGGTTCAATTGAATGAGTTCGCTTCAACGACGGGTTTTTCACGGCTTTTTCGTTCTTTATTTTTTCAGAATCCTACACAACGGTCGATTTCGGCAGCTCGAACATGGGCAGCGGAGATCAGAGACATGCGTACACGTCTCAATGCTTAGCGATAAGTTCTTTTCTTCAACTCAATTGTCGTTCTCACGGACTTCCTCTTACTCCTGTTGCGTTCATCTGCTCTTCTTGGGTGCATGGTGAATGCAGCAAGGGTTGCCAAAAAAAACAATGCACAAATCCAAGGTGAAACACAGAGGTAAAGTAGCGATGACACACGAGAGATGCTTTCACGGAGGTCTTCCACCGATGAACTGAAGTGAACAAAGCGCGAAGCATGTGGGTCGAACAGGCGGGGAGACGCACGTGAACACATGAACGAACGTTGTGTTCAGTTTTCGAAATGTGTCGGTTTTTTAGGCAAAAAATTTTCTTCGAAAAAAGTTGTTCGGATTCCAATTTGTTCAAACAATGGGCTTCGGATTTGGGGGCACCACGGTAATTATGTATAGTATATATGTATTGTATATTATTGTATGTTATATTTATATTATATTATATATTATTCTATGTATATAATATGTCGTATGTATGATATGTGTATAATTGTATGTATGTTAATAATGTTGTATATGTAATGTATATGATTATATATAAAGTATATTATGTATATAAGTATATGTATAGTATATATGTATAGTATGTATGTATATGTATAATATATAGTATATATTTTATATGTGTATATATTAATATTATATATTATAAGTATATATAGTAGTTGTAGGTAAGTATATGTATATGTATGTATATAATAATGTTAATATGTAATTATATTTATATATATATAGTATATTATGTAATATGGAATGTATATATATTATATATATATATATATATATATTATATATATGTATATATATGTACGTATGTAGGTATATATGCATATGTATGTATGTGTGTATATGTATGTATATATATATTATATATATGTGTATATGTATGTATATACATTGTTACGGCTGTGGAAATTCGCAGAGCACCATATAGGTCCTTAGATCAGTTATGCCGATAA
>CM068957.1:117655308-117670299 GCA_035128595.1 Eptatretus atami
AGAGAGAGATGGACCAGGCAGGAAAATAGAATTTCAGGAAAGGAAAGTTAAAACATATTCTATATACCAATGGCCAGAAGCTTAAAAATAATACGATGGAAGAGCTTGAAGCCAAAGTTTAGATACGAGGAGTATGATATATGTAGCAGTTTGAGTGAGATATGGTTTAAGGAGGAGAGTGACTGGAGGTACAGGATTAGAAGGCACAAGGTGTATTGCCAGTGTGAAGAAGGAGTGATAGGAGGAAGAGAAATCTTGGGTATAGGAGCAGCATTGCATCAAGAGAAAAGGGGTGACATTATAGAAGGAGTTGAATGGAGAGGATTCTGTATGGGTCGAGATTAGAGATTGTAAAATACAGTAAGATTACTGGAGTAGGATGCTTTTATAGGGGCTCTGGGTGTGAAGGAAGAGGAGGAAGGAGAGTAAGCATAAGAATTCGAATAAGGGCATGTGGTCAGGGAAGAGTATTGGATTCTGGGGATTTTAAAGTTGCCGAGGGATATGATTGGGTCCAGGGAACAGGGAAAGGGAAGAGCAGTGAGGATTTCTAAATTTAAGTCGCAAGATTGCTTTTTAACCCAGTTTGTAATAAGCCCACAAGGGGGAGTGGCAGTTAAGCCTCCTTTAAGCAACAATCCCAACATGGTGGAGGAGGTGATCGGGCAGCATTTTGGAGCAAGTGACCATAACATTGTGTGTCCAAGATTCTGTTAAGGGTGAGAGTTCGGTAATCGTAGTGTAAGGATAGATTTCAGAAGGCAAACTTTGAAGGGTATGAGGAGAGAATTGGTGATGTAGATTGGGAGACTCTAACACAGGACAATCAGCATCAGAGGAAATGCGAAACCCCTTCAGGACCCAAATGTGTAGAGTGCAGAGTAAGTAACAATTCCAATGAGGTGTAAAACTGAAGCAGAAAGAGGCAGGGTGGTTGAGGCAGTGAGAGAAGGAATGCTATGAAGGAGAGGCGAAGTATTTAATTTGGGTTTAAATAACAGGACTGGAGTAATTTATATTCACTATCGGAGTAACAGAGGCAAGTAAGAAATAACTCAGCAAAGCCAGAAGAGAGTATGAGAAGGAACATGGCTAAGAATATTACACATAATAGGAAGGCTTTCTTGAAGTATATCAGGGGAAAGAAGCAGGTTCGGACCAGTGTGTGCCCATTGAGGAATATGCACCGGGAGAAATGTATAGTGATCAAAGTGAGATGGCAGGCTTATTAAAACAGGTATGTTGCTTCAAACGTTTTACACAAGAACAGTCAGGAGAATTGCCAATTAGGCTGAGAGTATCTATTGAGGATGTGAGGAAGGGCTTTTACAGAAGATCCAGGTAGAGTGGAGGAAGTAAAGGAACACGTGGTAATCTAAGAGAAAGATAAGGCTCCGGGTCCAGATAATATGCACCCTGAGAGTATTGAATGGAGTGGCTGAGCAGGTAAGGCAGAATGTTAACGGATATTTTCAATGCGTTTGCATTGGCTTATTTCTTCTCAAATCCTCCGGTACCCTGTCCTGACTCCAGGGAACACCAATGATTAAGAAAGGTTCCAGAGAAGAACTGGGAACTATAGACCTGTTATTTTAACTTCAGTTGTGGAAGGGTGTTGGAGATATTAATTAAATGGACTCAGATGAGGAAGCCATTTAAACCAAATACAACTGATTAAAGTATCAGCATGTGGTTACCGAAAGGTAGTATCTGTCGAACAAATCTTTCAGAGTTGCAAGAAGCAGTGGCTGATTGGGTGGATGAGGGAAAGCAGTGGAACATAGTATATCTGACTTTAAGAAGCATTTGATAAGGTACGCACATCGGAGGTTGTTAGCCAAAAAGTGAGGGCTATTGTTGGATGGTGGTCAGAGTAAGGCTAAATTGGATTGCAAACTGGCTTAGTGATGGGAAGCAAAGAGTGGAGTACCTCAGGGATCGTACTACGGACGCATTACTAATCATTTATTTACATCAACGATTTTGATAATGGGGTAAAGAGGACTTTTCAAATTTGCAGATGAGCACAATGCCTTGGAGGTGAGGTGGATAGCCCAGAGGGGTTGGTGATCAGATTTCTGGAAAGTAATTGAACTTGTATAGAATTGGGCAAAAATTGGCAGATGTAATTTAACACTGAGCAAGTGTAAGGTGTTGGGGATGGAAAGAACAATGAAAATAGAAGATTACAGGATGTAAGGGGTAGAATTTTGGAGCGTGTCACACAGGAGAACGGATCTGGGTGGTGGTAATAGATATGGGTGGTAAGCAGGCAGCAGCAGTGCCAGGCTGCTATAGAATAAGCAAAATAGGGTTTTAAAGGTTGTCCTTCAGAGGGTAATCATTTATAAATCAAAGAGGTTGGTGTTTACATTATACAGGAATTTAGTGAAGGGCCACATCTAGAATATTGTGTGTAGTTTTTGGTCACCACAACAAGGAAGGACATATAATGCAAAGAGAGGGTATCAGCGAGGGCTACTTGATTGGAGATTCTGGGCCGAGCTGGATCAGCTATGAGGAGAGGCCTTGAAGGAGACAGGGCTTTTATAACACAAGAAAGGAGGCGGTTACGAGGAGAATGATAGAGATGTTTATGATAATGAAGGTCGGAATAAAATAAGTGGCAAGATAATTATTCAACAGAAGTAGACGGTGATAGGTCCGCAGGGGCCATAGCTTGAGAATAAAGAAGAGAAGAGGAAGTTAAGATGGTAAGTAAGGTAGGGGACTTTTACTGCGAAGTAGTTAATGCATGGAATGCCTATCTGGAAAGGTAGTCGCAGGCAGAAACAGGAGATAAGTTTAAAATGGGAATTAGAATTAGGTAACTGGAAGTTGTGGAGATAGAAGGGGTATAGGGTATGTTGGCAGGACTTTAGTAGTTTGAAGTATTGATTGGTGATTGTGTCGAATGTTTACGCGAGTTGCTGTTGGTGGGGGGTCCTCGTCAAGGGGTGTTGTGTGGTGGTTGATTGTTGTTTTTTTAACCCAAAGCCCATGCGCCCCTCCCCTAGGAGGGGGGAAAAAATACAGAAACTTTAATTGAAAAAAATATAATAAATGTTATATATATCATACAAAAACACTTTAAAAAAATTTTTTTTTTAATTAATTTGGCATTTTCTTCTTTGGATCTTGTGTTTGATAATTAATGTGGTATTGAGTGGTGCAGGCATGATGGGCTGAATGGCCTCCACGTGTGTTGATTCCCTTGTATTTCCTTGTAGCTTCTGTGTCCAAGCAGATAGATAATCCAGCAGAAATGGAGAAAAGTTGAAATGAATGTTTAATCTCGACATGACCATGGTGCAAATAGCTTAACAGCAACAAACAAAAGTTCACATTGTAATCCTGTTACTTGTCTGACACGTGCTTCCGACGAGCTGGCAGGCTGGGCATGCAAGGCACGACGGACACAAGACGTCGGTAGGAGAAACCTGTGCGCAAGTGCATGAACGATACACAATATGTGCTAAAGCAAAGATAGAAAATGGAATAATTATAATCTGAAATTTCTACTCTTGAGTTTTGTCATTTATTATTTACAATCACACGACCCGGTAGGGTGACTTTTCCTACCTCTCATCCCCACCGGCAGCCCCCCGCCCCCACCCTCCACCATGTGTTACCCACCCCTCCTCCCACATTGACACCCAATACATTACTACTAGCCTGGCATTCGACTTAGCGGGTTCGGTTGGCCGGTTAGTTGTATTCCTCGGTCTGAGTTCAAGCCTGTTGGCCGCTGATTTAATCTCCAGGTGGGGTGACTCAGCCTGTCATCCGTCCGAAGTCGGCAAAATGAGTACTACCAGTGGGTATCTGGTAATCGGTCGGCATTTCATTAGCAGCATAGCTGCGGTCCCTAAGACCATTGATCAAACCAGCAGCTTCAAAGGCTGCACACAAGAGTGTTGAGTGTGTTCAGTTACTGACGAGCTATACTGTATTTGGAAAACGTAAAGCAGCACAGTGCATCAATGGTGTAATGTCAATAAGACGCAGGCAGCAGTCGGAAATCCCTGTATATAGCTCAGTGGACTAATCGCTCAAAAGTGATGTAAATCGTTTTCTAAATATTGTCAATTGCTTTCATTGCAAAATGAGATTGTTCTGTGGAAAAAGCAATGATGGATATTATAAAGCTAGCGGTGGAATAAAAAACGTGACTGTTCAGGTCCGGCCTGAAGTGATGCGCTCTAATCGAGTGCCATTCTAGTACCCCCGCCACCCCGGTTTCACCCCTCTCTTCTCTCGTGTCTGTCTGTTTTGTCTGTGTGCAGGATATCTCAAAGTTGTGGACGATTCGGATTAAACTTGGTGGACATGTGTGGGTGTGTGACGAGGACTAAATGATTCGATGTGTTGAAGATTCAGATTCCTGATTCGAAGAATTTTTCAAAAATGCATTCTGTCATATTGAGAGATGGGCCAAAACTATGTGTAAGCATGATATCTCAAAAAGTTGTGGACGAGTTATGACAAAATCGGTGGAAGAAGTTGGTTAGGTGACGAATAAAAGGGATTTGATTTGGTTAAGGTCTGAATTCAGAATCCGACCGCATCAGGGGCATACAAAATGTAAAACTGTTCAGCCTGTCGGAGGTATGCACCTACCGAGTGCCGGGTTCCGTTTTGGCCATGTCACCCTATGAGTGATTTTTAGGTCATCTCTACCGAGATGACCTTAATAAAGCCCGGACCAAAATGTCCGTCCGTTCCGTACGTCCGTAACAATTTTTTCTTCCGATCTTGATGAAATTAGTATGTGGGTAGAGGTCGATGAGTTGAGTTTGCACAAGCGATATAACTTTTGTCCGGGTTTCAAGGTCAGGGACGAGGTAGACGAGGTACTGTAAGTTAATAAAATCGCCATTTTCAAAAACTATCTAGTCTGCCATTCTACAAGAATATTCGCAACTGTTTATTGATTATGATAGTAAAAATGATTATCTTGTATCTTAACCGGACAGATTTTTGAAATTTCCTTCCCGTTCTGGCGCCAACGTAACCTGGAGAGATGGTCAAAACACCTCCCGGGTACAAGAAAACTACTTTTTACTTCCGATTCTTGATGAAATTTTGGTATGTGGGTATAGTCGATGAGTGATACCCAAAACGACATATTTTTCCCGGATGAGTCAGGGTCAAGGTCACGAGGTCACGAAAGTTGTGATAGTCGCCATTTCAAAACCTATCGTCGTCTGTCATTTTAGGAGATATCTGCACGGTTCAGTCGATTATGATAGTAAAAACATATAAGAGATGACCGTCACCCCCCACACGGGGTAATTTTTTCATTTGTTTGGTTGTTTCTTCTCCGCAACCGCTTGTCGATTGAAGACAAAATGTTCACAATAGGAGCTTTACTACTCATGTAGAATGTTAATATTGGATGATTATGACGTCATAGTCATGTGGTGTGGCCAGCCATAATGTGTTTTTGTTGAAAAAAACAAAAACGGAAACACTTTGGTCCTCTGTATCTTCCTGAAACCGCACAAAGGAAAAAATGGGAAAGTTGGCACATTGGCAAGTCTTTCTCATGGGGGAATAAGTGTATGTTTTTTTTTCTAATTCAATCAATCTTTACATGTACGACCACCTATCATGAGGAACAGAACAAAAAGGTTTCCACGAAATATGTCATAGGTTACATTGATTTGACAGCCATGAATGCTTTATCCTAAAACCTATCAAAATCTTCTCCAGAACAGCTGGACAGATCGAGGGGAAACTTCACACAAATGCTCCCAAGCATTGGGATGCCAGGTATTCACGAATAATTAATGTCCATGGTCGGCAGCATGTTGGATGGCAAAAATATTTTAAAAATTATTTGTCTGAACTGCTTAATTTCGATCGACATAAACTTCCAATTAATGGATTAGTTGTGAGGGATCATATGTTTTTAAAATTTCACCTGATCGGACACAATTGTCTGCAAGCCAGAATTATTGATTTTTTTTTTTTTATAATGGTTCTTTTATTTAATTTAATATTTTCTTTTCTCTTTTATAAGCCTCACTTGGCTGTGCCTGGATGAGTTTGAGGGTAGAGGATAGCAGCTGAAATGTGAACTGAATCGCTTTCCAGCTCCTCCTATCACTTCATCTTTAACCTTTTTTGCTTGTTTGGTTTCCTTCTGAGAACTTCATTGCAGAAGTACCCTATTTGGTCTTCCCATTTGAATTTGAAATTGAATTTATTTAAGGCCCAATTCTAGATTCAATTGAATAATAATTAAAAAAACGTCATGGGGTCAGGGGTTGCAAGGTGTCCAACATCAAAGCAGTGATGTCTTGGTACCTCGGTCATCAATGCAGCAGTTATACATGGCAGTTCAATTATGTCCTTATAATGAGTAACACAGGAGGAGGAGGAGGAGATTGGACCATACTCTGTGCAAGAGCAGTTAGTGCTGCTATTAGCAGTTCTTGACCATAATCGGCACAAATCCTGGACGATCGCCACTCCGACACAGTAAACACCGCTGCTGGACTCATTTTTGCCGACCTCGAAGGTGACAGGCAAGAGTCAACCCCACCTGGTATGAATTCAATCAGCTGAGCGGGATTTGAATCTCAGGACCCTAGATCCAAAGCCCGCCACCTCTAAGCCATTAAGTCAACAACCAGGCATATGTCACACCAGTACACACGCCACAACAAAAATACACCCAACACAAAGCAAATGCTGGCGAGAGTCTACAATCTTGATTGCTCTTTCAACTTGTTATTAACATGTTTGTAATATGCTTGGGAATGGATTTTTATTCTCCTCTGTCCCTTAAATTTGGTAACCTTGAAGTTCATTTCTGCAGGTGAAAAATATATCACGACATTAAGTGACTTATTTTACCTCGCCGAGAGAGGATGCATTTCGGTCTGTTTGTTTGTGTGTGTGGTGGTGTGTGTGTGGTGTGTGTGTGTGTGTGTGTGTGTGTGTGTTGTGTGTGTGTGTGTGTTTTGTGTTTGTCCGCACATAACGTTAGTGTTTTTTTCTGCAGACCACTTGTCGATCGAGAGGAAATTTCAAACCATGCGGAGCGACTACTCAAGTAGAATGTTTTATTGGAAATGATGATGTCTAGGATCCACGTGGTGGTGAAACAGCCATGTTGGAAACGAAAAAACTTGGAACTCTGTATCTGAAAACGCACCAAGGTAAAATTGAAACTTGGCACGTAGCAAGTCTCTTGGGGGAAATAAAGTTGTATATTTTTGTTTTAATGCCGTCATGGTCCTTCATTATGACATCATAGGTGGCATATATAGAATGCTAACAATTGATCAGTATGAAAATTTGAAGGGTCCATCTCGGGGATGAAAATGGTCTACACGTCTAAATTTGATGACGTCAAATCGGTCACGTGATCGCAGCCATATTGTTTAAAAGAAAAGAAAAGAAAAAAAACGTACTCAAAAAGTCTTCTCTGAAGTAACTGAACAGATCAGATACAAAACTTCACTATGTTTGACTGCCCTATCCATCGAGGAACAAAGGTCACACATATGACAAATCATTGGTCCATGGTTTTGCAGCCATAATTTGATTACCCTAAAAAACCATAGAAATCTCTCCAGAAGGCTGGACAGAATCGAGGGGAAACGTCACACAAATGTTCCCCAAACCTTGGGGATACCTGGGTATCACGAATAATTAATAAGAAACACGGTCTGGCAGCCATATTTGGTTTGGGGTAGAAAACTTAAAAAATAATTTCTCTGAATCGCTTAAATCGATGTGAAACTTTACATTTATGAATCTATTGGTGATGGAGAAATATCTATATACGTATTACTGAAAAACGTCTCATCTTGTATGATGTATGTAAAGTATGTATGTGTGTTCGCGAAAATACCAGCCAAAATAGTACACCGATAGCGCAAAAAATTTAGGCCATCTTATCACCATTCTCCCTATATGTGCAAGTATTAAGTTCATTCAAATTGGGCCAACGAAAAAAATTATTTAAAAAAATCAATTCCTGATTCAGTCAAGTATCTTCGGAGAATTTGATCAATTGCAAACCTCAGCGGTATGTTTCGCTGGAGCTACTTAAATTTTCTGAAAATTAGTTTTTTTTCATCAACCTCTGTCACAACGGAAACAACAGGTTCACGGGTCGTCTAGTATGTTTTAAAATTCAACCTGAATCGACACATGGATGCAGTCTCGAATTATTTAAATGTTTTGGTGTGGTTTCTTTTCTATTTATTTTTGTTTTTTTTATGTTTTGTTTTTTGAAAAGGCTCACTTGGCTGTACCTGATGGGTGAGGGTAGAGGACATGCAGCTGAACATGCGAATCCTATCCAGGTTCCTCCTGATGAACTTCAATCTTTACTTTTGCTTGTTTGGGAGTTCCTTTTGATGACTTCAAATGCAGACTGTAGACCTATTTGGTCTTCCACTCTGATTTGCAATTATTTATTTTAAATCCCATTTCTGAAATACAAAAGGAATAATATAAACGTCATGGGTCACGGGTCAGGGCCCAGGTGTCCGATCAAAGCGGGGTTGCATCAAAGCGGGACGTCTTGGCACCCGGTCAATCACTGCCAGCAATTGTAAAGTAGGCAGTTTCTAGTTATGTGCTATTATTAACTACGTACACACCAGTAATACAAACACCAACACAAATACACAACACAACGACACAACACCCCACAAACACAAAGGTCCTGGCAAGGGTTTGCAATCTCTCATGCTCTTTTCTTGTTTTTCGTAAATGTCAAACTTCAACTCCGTTTCCCCCCCCCAACAGTTAAAACATTTTGGACAATTTTTGCTTCTTCTGTTTTTTAACCAACAGTGGGAAATCACAACAAGAGCATCCAGTTGGAGGAGCAGACATACCAATGATCCAGGGAAGATACAGGAACGTGTCAATGAATAACCTGGCACCCTGGATGATTGGCAATACCTACAGAATGCATCCAAGCTTCTGCCAGGTATTGAGATTAAATAATTTGGTACCCAAGCCTTTAATGCTGGGTACTGCCAACAATTTATAAGGTGGCAGTTTAAGTTAATTAATAGTAATGAGTTGTGGGAAGTAGCTTCACTGGTGCCAACACAGAATGTAGAGGGGTGTGGGGGTGAGGAGATGGTTATGGAGGAATATAATAAATGTAAAAACTTCAAAAACAAGGAAAGAACATAATGGGTAAGCACAGAAAGGAGGCGGTAGTAGAAAGAGACCACCGACATATCGTCTGATGTGATAGTGTTGGTCCAAATGACTCGGCTCATCGTCCAATGATCTAAAGGCCTTGTTTGCACAGCATCAAGCTGAGCAGGTGTTGAGGCAGGGGTGCCATCCCAGGGGGAACAGCCTTGTAGATGGATAAGAGTGCGGTGTGCCAAGGAAGGACTGAAACTTCTTTTGAGGTAAGGTTTTGAGTGACACTTCTTCAGAGAATTGTTTAAGAAAGTAGATGGAGGGTAGGGCAGTATTCTTTCAGAAGAGAGGGTGAGGGTGAGGTTGACAGGATTGAAAGGCATATTCCAAGTGTTTGACGCACTTGTCTTTTTAAAAAAAAATTTTTTTGAAGGTCTGAAGAGAGGGATTAGGCCTGCAGCCTGTTTGTCTGAGAAATGAGGAAATGTCACTTGAAAGAGGATGGAGTCATCGCAAATAGATGAAAGGGGATGTTTTCAGGGAGTCGGGGGATCATGATGAAAGAATCAAGAATAGGACGGGGCCAGAACACTGCCTTCGGGCATTCCAGCTTGACAAAGGAGAAGGGACGATGAAAGGAATTCCTTTGAGAGCCACATGTTGGTTGAAGTGAGGAAGTCAATAATTCCAGTGTGCATTTGCCTGGATGCCAAAAGGCAGAGAGGGGTAAGCAATTGGAGTATCCTCAAAGGGGTTTGATAGGAGGAGGAGGAGGAAGGAGGAGGAGGAGTAGTAGGAGTAGTAATTGGTTTGTTCTCTGCTTTCTCCATCCAATGGAACCGCCTTTCAGAGGCTGTGCATCACCCTCCTTCTCAAGGTTCAGATAGGCAATGCTTCTTTTGATAGTTTCCAGTAAAATCTATATACATACGTACATATTTTCAAGTCTTGTGCATTTATATGTATCTCTTCTTCATACGGCCAAACCGTAGCACCTAGATAGCCTCATATTTCGGGTGTAGGTACTCAGCAATCTGGCATGGTTTTAAGCTGCAGCACATTGGCATTTGGCATTCCGTTTTGATCCCACCAAAGGCCACTAAAAATGTGTATATTGGGAAATGGGGTGAGGTTCGTGCGCCGGCAGACGCAAGCGAAAAGTACACACCATAGCCAATAACTCATTGCTTTCAATGTCCAACACGTCCTGAACCACCGCTGGGAAAAGCTCACCCAGCCGGCAGAGCTGGGTATCCTCGCCCCACCAAGGCAGTGCTGGGTATCCCCCCTGCCCTGGACAGCTCGGGTAATCCCCTCATCTACCCCCGGGGCAGTGTTGGGTAAGCTCCTGATAGTATAGAAATAGCAGGTATAAACCACCTGCCTGCTTTGGTTTAATGACTTTGAATAATTTCCCACTGTGGATCAGGAAACTGAAAGAATTCCCAGCATTGTGTGGCAGATATCAACTGGTGGAAATGTATTTTCTTTGATTGTCCTTGTGTGCAGTGTCGCACACGATGCAAATACACCTACCCTTAATGCTGTATCAACATGGAAGCTGGCACGCAAGAAGCCTGGTAAGTTTTGATTTGGATTTGATATTTATATCCACTGAATGTAGTGCATCTAACTAACATGACATTGTTTTATGTAAAAGTTATTTTTAAAAATTATTACTGGCAGTAAGTAAATCGTAGTAGGACAATTACTACTAAAACGACTATGACTACTACTATGAAAACAAGATAAAAGAGGCAATCAAGAGATTGCAGAACCCTCGCCAGGACTTGTTATGTAGTGTTTTGTGGTAGTTTTCTGGCATTTGTGTACTGGTGTGTTACGTAATAAATAAGGAACAAACTAGAAACTTCCCACTTTAATAACTGCTGGCAGTGAATGAACCAAGGTACCAGGTCTCCCGCTTGATTGGACACCGTGGCCCTGACACATGGCGTTTATTATTGTTCAAATGAATAGGAATAGGAATTAAAATAAATTCATTTCAAAAGCATCAAATGGAAGACCAAATAGGTACAATTCCTGCATTTGGAGAATCAAGAAGGAACCGCAAAACAACAAAAAACAAAGATGGAAGTCATCAGGAGGAACCTGGATAGGATTCAGGTTCAGATGCTGCCCTTCCACCTCAATTCATACAGGCCAACAGCCAAAGTAAAGCCCTCATTCAAAAAAAAATCTATATTTCTGGCTGCCAGCCCAGTGGTCCGATTGGGGTTTGAAAATCAAAACATAATATTCCCATCACTACTTATATCATATTGTGAATTTCACATCAATTGATGAAGCAGTTCAAGAGAGATGATTTTTCTACTCAATCCAATATGGCTGCAGACCATCGTGTTGTATCAATTAACGTGAATTCCCTGATATCCCCAAGGCTTGGGGAACATTTTTGTGAAAAGTTTCCCCCTGGATCTGCCAGCCGTTCTGGAGAAGTTTTTTATGAGGTTGTTCGGTAAAATCCAACTAGGTGCCCAAACCAAATGTGACTATGACCTATATAACCCTAACAGCTTGGTCATACACGTAAGAGGGTTCGGCTTCGAGTCTGTTCAGCCCACTTTCAAAGGAAGAATTTTTTGAGGGTTTAAAAATTTTTTTTTTAAACAATATGGCTGCCAAAATCACGTGACCAATGATGTCATCAAATTTTTTTTCCCGGGACGCATTTTATCCCGATGACGCTCAAAGAAAGGCATACTGTCAGATGTAGCTTTCTACTTATGCAATTAGAACGTCATAAATGAATGCACCTTTGAACGTCATTAGAAAATCAACTTATTCCCCATGAGGATCAACTTACGTGCGCAGAGTTTTAATTTTTTTTCCTTCGTTGGAGTGGTTCACAGATTGAGGTACAAACTTTTCTGTTTTTTCAAAATGGCTGCCACACCGTGACCTGTGACGTCATAATTTCACTAAAACATTGTACATTAGTAGTCGCTCCTTTGGTGAAAAAATTTGAATCTCATCCAAACAAGCGTTGCAGAGAAAAACAACGAAAGTAAGGTGTAGACATGCAAACAGCCAGACCAGTACAGACCAGAACAGACAGAACAAACGACCAAATGCAAATCCTCTCCTTCGGCGAAGGGTAATTATTAAATGGACAATTTTCCCGTTTAAGGGTGTTGGTCATCTGCATGGGCCCCTCGCCCACTCCATTCCTGTCAAAAAGCATCCTCCTCCATTCCCCCGAACAATCGCACTCTCCACTGATCACGTCCTTCCATGTCTTTTCGGTATACCTCTGTCTATTCCTCAACTACTGACTTGTGACTTTCTTACAGGACTCCCTTCTCTCATTCCTGCCAACAGCTGCCCAACCATCCTGGTCTCTATTTTTCAACTCTTCCTCAGTACTTATTAGGTTGAGCCTTTCTTACAGTATGTCCACACTAACTCTGCTTATCCTTCTTTCAATGTGGAAAAGTCTTCTTTATCACCCTCGCCCCATTAGTCTTTCTCTTTGCTCCGCCGAGGCCAAAGGCCCAAAACATCAAGCTCATTTTACCACGGCAGATCAATTACAATAAGGTATTTTATTACCGTCCGCCACCTAAGGTGGACGGAGGTTAGTTTTCACAATCGGATTTATTTGGCTGTCTGTGGGAGCAGGATATGTCAAAAAGTTTGGAAGGATTCAGCGAAAATTGGTGACAGGTGTGTATGTAACAAAGAAGAAGTCGAGTTACCAATTATTTTAAGAAACTGCCATAAGGTGGAATGACAATTTGCTGTCGTCTGTAATAAAATTCAGACTTAAGCCAGATAATTCCGCGAAAGTTCTGCTTTGGCATTTTGCACTTCCCACCAGATCGATTCATATGGTAATGGCAACTGGCTTTAAACTGACATTTGGTTTGCCAGGAAGTGGAATTTTGGACTCTGGTTCCAAATCTCACATAGAACCATTTGCTATTAGACCTTTCCTCGAGAAATTGAATTGTTTTTATTGCACAAAAAAACTCATTTGGGTCGATTTTTAATTTTATTTATTTTTTAATTAAGATTTTTTTTTTTCTGAATGGAAGGCAGCAGATGGGATAGGTTGGTTGTGAGAGTTGAACGTGATGTCTGTGGGTGGAGTGTAGGCAGAATTAGTTTTGGGGGTTCCCCCTCCCCAACCCATAATTTCACGGAGATTCCGTCCTCCATCTCTGGGTTTGAAGGCGTGGCCCTGGGGGGGGGGAGGTTCACGGTCCGTGGTGAGAGACTAAAATAACAGCATTTCCCGTTTGGTGACGCTTCCATTGAGCTTAAATTTTTGTTTTGCACTTTAATTCCAACAGCACGTGATTAATGCCTGCAAGAAAATGTAGTCCTAAAATTATTTTTTGAAAAAAAGAGGATAAATTTTTTTGTTTCTTCCCTCAGCCGGACATGTCCCGGAACATAGCTGTGTGCCTGGCCCTTATTCTCTCCATCTTTGTATTGGATACCATGATTACATATGAATTTGTTTTAATTTGTTTTTCAAGGGGAAAGATGTTTTCTATGTTTTTGCATTTGTTTCTGGTAATTCTAGTTTGAATACCAGCAGCTTCAGCTGAAAGCAGAGATAGAAACCTGTCCTTGGAAGGGGAACGAGCCGACAGCTATGACCGAGGGGTAATGCACACTCACGATCCATCAAAATAACACTTGCGCCATACAGGCTGCTGTCATAGCTGTTTGAGTTAATGATTGAGGATTTTTTTTTTAAATTTCTTTTTTTTTTTTTTTTTTTTGTTTTTTTTTGTTAAACCTGATATGACTGATAAGAGTTTTGTATATATTTTGAGGCAGCATAACAATGCCATAAAGAACAGAGTGCCTTACTTTGGTGCAATGGATAGTAAATCGCATCATGAAGTAATGAAATGTCTATATCACTACATGGCCAAAAGTATGGTGGACACCTGCTCGTCCAACATCTCATTCCAAAATCAATGGGCCATTAATGTGGAGTTAGTTTCCCCCCCTTTGCTGCTAATAGATACAGCCTCCACTCTCTGGAAGGTTTTCCACTAGATTTGGAACATTGCGTGGGGAATTTTTGCTTCCATTCAAGCCACAAGAGCAATTGGTGAGGTCAGGGTACTGGATGGGCGATTAGGTCCTGGCTCGAGTCTATAAGAAAAGGAAAAAACAATATCAGGTGAGTGACCCGAGACATATGGGGAAGCACGGTAGTTTTGAATGCTGATGGACATCCGAAGCGATGTATAGGAAGAAAATCAACAGATGGTCGGAAAAAATAAATAAAATGAGAAAATCAAATGCAGGTGAGAGATCCGAGACAATGGGGGCACGGTTCGTCAATGCTCACACAAATGTGCTATATAATATATATATAATATATATATTAAATATATATATATATTATATAATTAGTATATATGATTATATATGTAGCTGTGGAAGTTTCGCAAGAGCACATAAAGGTCTTAGTTCAGTTATGCCGATAAGTTTGTGTTCAGATTAGATTTCTCCCACACCGTTGTCTAATGGGAATTATTCGTGTAACAGGGCTGTGAATCTTCAGGTAGCCGTTTTTCTTTTGCTCTCGTTATTTTGGACCAACCGCAACGCCAACCACCAACCACAACACCAACTGCCTTTCAACCACCCCAACCACACCCGCATCTCAACAAACCACGCCATCCTCACCACTTCACCCACAACTGCCAACATCACCTAACCACCTTCACCAAAACGCCAACCACCTTCTCCACAACCACCAACATCGTTCTCATCAACCACCTTCCCCACAGCGCCAACACCATCTAACCACCTTCTCCACAACCGCACTACAACCCTCTCCACATCAAAGAACGTCTCTGCCATGGATGCTCG
>CM068957.1:117670658-117685978 GCA_035128595.1 Eptatretus atami
GAGAGAGATAGCAATCCATCCACCACCCATCCCACCCTACACCACCAACACTTAAAACCTCACTTGCCTTCCATAAATTATTTGGCCACACTATATCCAAGAAAACGATTCATTGAATTCACACACCTTACACACAATATCTTCCCACTTCCATCCTATTCCTGTAAATCGCACATCATACCTACTGCCACCAACTCACCCACCTCACCGGCCAATTTGTTATTCATGCAAGTTTAGCTTCTGGCCAATTCCTGCCCCCCTCTTGCAGTACATCCCCCCGCCTTGCAGCCATTTCTACCACATCCTTTCTTAAGCACCCCGTTCTTGATACAGATGTTTGGGAGGTGGATGGGAGGACAGTTGGTCATGATTATGGCAAAGATGTACTTTCTTTCTAACAGTTGTCTCAAGGTATATTGTATTCAATGGAGAGCTGTACATGATCGGGCTGCAGAACAAAAGACAATCGGAAGATATCATTATTGCATTCACATGGATTATAAAGATGCTTATGAGAGAATGGACAAGATATAAACGACAGACAGCTGCATTTGGATTTGAACCTTTGATTCACCAGCATCCTGAACTGGTGCTCCTTCCCAATGAGGAATGCCAAACCCGTTTGTTTGAGCATTATCTCTTGAGTATAATGGAAGGTGTGCTTCAATTGTGGGAGGTGGTGGGGACGAACACTGGCCATGTACATGTACACATAGCTATGCATACAGGGATTTGTGCCAACTATCCTCCCATATAATGTGACTTAAACATGCCCTTTTCTTCGCAACTCCCCTCTCTCCATCTCCACCACCCTCCTCCCCCTTCTCGATCTTCCTTTCTCTGGTTTTTCAACACTTTGATTTTCTCAATATACAACAACCTCCTCCCCTGCTGGTTATATTATTTTAGATGTCCCCAAGAGCGATTATAATCGGTCAAACGAGCTAACTGATAACAAGTTAACCCTCGTACTCGGTTTTGTAAAATTAAATCTATGATAGTGCCTTGAAGAAGCAACAAATTGATTTGTCAATGACAAATGGTTATTCACATCAAGTTAAGCCTCGTGTTGGCTAGTGGTTAGGGTGTGCTGGCTGGAGGATTCTAGGGGTCCCGAGTTCGAGGCCCGTTGGCCCACTGGATCCAACACCAGGTGGGGTTGACCTCAGCCTGTTCGTCCGGGGTTGGCAAAATGAATACGGTGTGCTTGGTATCTCTGGCACAGTATCAGCGGCAGTCATGCCCCACAAAATGAGACTACCTGGATGCCAAGCTGCCATAGCGCAAGAAGATGAAGAAGATATTCACAGTCGCCTTTTCTGTACAATTATTTGAAGCTCAATTTGCACAACGCTCCTTCTCTTTTATTTTGAAGACAAAACTAATTGATTTCGTTTGCTTTAATTTGTGACTCTTATTATCACGTGGTTTTTTAATTTCTGACTTATGAATGTGCCATGTAATGCATATCTATCATAACTTCTACTTCTTTCCAGGTATTGGATAACAATCTGTTCCAAACGCTCCGAGCTAGAGTATTATTGAAGTAATTGTGTTGCGAAGTGCAAATATGGTACTTTTTGTCCCAGTCCAATTCCCTCAGCTGTGGATTTCATACCGGAATGAAGGTATCGATGTGCAAGCCGAACACTGCAACATCGCTTATCCTTCTATAGCATATGGGTGTCCCATCACAATCAAACAAGAGTGATCAGCTGGCAGTCGTTTTGGTGGAGCACGTATGTCGGTTGTGAACGTTCTGACTCGGGGACGAGGTGAGTACATTTTGCACATGTAATCAGCAAAGGTTTGGGTTTTCATCAATGAGGCAATTGCGGACAGTACGCGGCCTTTTGTTGCAGAATCTTTTTCTGCATCCAAGTTGTTCTGAGGGCATTAAGAGACCAGGTTGGTGAGACAGATCACGGCAGATGCCAAACTCAAGGTCATTAGTGAGCCAGCTGGGTTTTTTCCACTCACCCAATGACCAGTCCGTCCGCAAGCATGCTTATCTCGAGACCAGTTTGATTTGCTTCAAGCCTGGAATATAACTCATTATGCTCCTGCCTTTCGCATTAAGATCCTGAACCCACAACCTATGTGATAACATTTGAGGTGTTGAGGCCACAACTGCACTGTTAAATTGGTTAAAGGGACCCATCCTTTGTTTTGCTACGTTAAAATAAAAAATGGATGGCAAGTACATCCCCACTCAGTCAAAATCTGCCATCGAGGCATTGAAGAATTATGTTCTGTGTGAAAGCTATGCAGTATTCATATTACCATTAGGAGGGACTTGTGGAAAAATCAGGCAATGTAAAATGTCGACTTCAGTCTCAACTCCCATCCCTATCTGAATAACGTCAAGTAATGACAACCTGCCCCGCACTCCCAAACCCCGTCATCAATCACTCACACTCACAACACCTTAGGCCTTTCAAACCTTCAATCCTCCCCACTCCAAGCCTTCAAAAACTCCACCACTAACCACAGACTCCCAACTCCTGTTCTCCACTGCAAACTCAAACTCCTCCCCCCCCTCTGCAGCAAATTTTCCTGCAATCCCCCCCACCCCCTCCACACAGCACACACAACACAAACCAACACACAGCACAAACAACATCACAACACACACACACACACACACACACCACACACACACAACAACCACACACACACAACACACCCTAAGTTCAAGAATCTATCCAAAACTCTGTCCCATCTTTTCTCTTTTCAAACCCAACTTTATGTGCCCCCAACTTTGTCCATCTGGTCATAATAGCAAAGGGCATTCCCACATCGATGCATTACATATTCGATACTATAAAATGTGAGTGTGTCAGTGTGTCTCCTCTCATAACTCCAAACCATGAAACCGTAGCAGCATGAAACTTTGCATGCATACCAGAAAATCATGGAAGTTGCATGACTGAAATTGGGTGTTTGGGATAAGAAACACCCCTTTCGAAGATAATTTAACGGCCTTAATTTAATTATAATCCTTTATCAGGCGCACCCTCAGTTACTGCTCCGTATGGAGTCCAAGGGGTATCCAAGGTAATCCTCACTGGGGTCGAAGCCGCCATGTTTTTTGGCCTTGCTCAAAACATGTCTTGAAATTGGAACAGGCCGCAGCGATTTCTCAACGATAGTTTTATTTTATTTATTTATTTTTATTTTTTTCCCCAAACTATCAAAACTCATCATTGAATTCCTTGTTTATCATGAGCTAACGAATTGCTGTATACATCGCTTTGGTGACTGTGCTATAGTGTTTCATTAAAGAGCTTGGAGTGGGATTTCATGGCTTATATGATGGGCAAATTATTCCCACTTCTCCTGTCATGGTCTAAGATTAAAGTACATGGTCAAAATATTATTCGGCTTGGAGGATTGCAATCATCCAGACCAATAATTGTCGAATCTGGGTGTGAAGATCTGATTAATTTAAAGAAATAACGAGTCTTTATAACGAACCTATTATAACCTATTTACTTTAAGCAAATAAGCTATGGTCCGCCTTCTCCTCCAGATATGTGCAAGAAAATGTAAATTCAAGAATTAAACAGTCTTTTCTACTGTTTTTGGAACTTATAATTGATTGAGGGTGATTGAAGAAGAGTGAAAGGAGGCGGCATGAATGGATATATTGATTGAATTGAAGAAAGGGGATGTATGAGGTTAAAGTCCCTTGTTGTATGCGCTTCTAGTGGCAGACTGGTTTGCTGTTGCTGAGCGCCGCTGGTGTGTTTCGGTTTGTCTTCAGTCCCCCGCCACCGTGTACAATCATCTCCGATCAAAAGATTTAGGAATGTCCAAATTAACAAGCTTCTGAGCTGTATGATTTAAATACATTCACTGCTTGACCTCGTGCTCTGTCCCCCAAAGGTATTGCTTATGCATACTGTCTGCCAGATCTGTGGTCTATATTTTCGGAGGTTTTGCGAGGTGCTTCTGCAAGGGATCGTAGCAAATCTGGTAAAAAAGGATGTTTGTTAACAAAGTTATAGTAACGTCACGGACCACGAATCGATGGACCACGTGACGCATGCACGGCGAGCAGGCCACATGGCGGATTATCTGCATTTTATTTCACGGGCGATTAAACTTGTGATGTCCTCCAGGGTTGATCTACAGTAACAGCAACTTCTTTTGTGATCAAGTCATATTGATCGAATTCATTTAATTTCTTTCACTGCTGGCGGACTGGCTGAACCGGCTTTAAAGTTAAATGGGATCCATAAGGTATGCAGCCAAGTCTGAGCAGCTGGTCCGAATCAAACATTGAATTGGAGTGCTTCTATTGAGGTGCTTAAGCCACTTGCCGAAGTGTGTTAGTCATCGTAGTACAGTTCGTGTCCATCAAGAATGTACAGGTCGACAGTTGCCGTACAAGGTTAGAGGTACAGGTGGTGTTTTTACAAAGATTATATGGTTTCTGTTGTGATTTTCAAAGCAACATATATTTTATGACACCCAATTTCCAGCTGTTTGCCGTATTACGTGTGTTTTCTCAATTACAGAGCCCATAATTATTTTAACACCCATTCACATGACGATTGGCAGCTGTTTAATTAAGATTATGTTAATGCACATCTTCCTGACAGTCTTGCAGACATTGTTTTTTAGAATTTGTTTTATTGAAATCCCCAAAATAAGGGTGAAGCTACTCAGGTTTTGGGTTTGTAGACAGTACGTACTGCAGTCCGGTAATCCACACTGACTCCAATCTACAATTTCCTGAAGAAGCCTGGATGAACGGCAGCACTAATACTGTGTGTTCTGTGTCAGTGTTGTTTATTAAGCATAACATTTTCTCATTTTCCTCTGTTAACCTCCCTCCCCCACCCTCTCTCTCTCTCTCTCCTCTCTCTCTTCTTCTCTGTCCTTTCTGTCTCTTCTGTCCTCTCATGTCTCTCTGTCCTCTCTGTCTCTCTGAGTCTCTCTGTTCTCTGTCTCTCTCCGGACTCGTCAGTGTGCTTGCTCTTTGGACTGTCTGGTGTTTGTCTCCGGACAGCTCAGTTCCAGATGTTCTTTTGTCTCCAGAACAGCTTAGCTCCAGGGCGTGTTTCTCTGATGCTTGGCTCCGGCGTGTTTGGTCTCCGGACAGCTTCGCTCCGGAAGTGTGTCCAGCGGTGTTTGTTTATGAACATGGTCCGAAACGGGAGTTGTCTCTGGATATGTCGGGTCGGTTTGTCTCTGGCCGTTTAATAGTATGACTGTATAAAATGATGTCAGAGAGATCTTCACTGATGAAACTCATTGGGACTGACACAATGTGTCAACTTTCCGACCGGATCGTCAACCAAGCGGTGCATCCATTCTCTTCTGTAACTGATTTTGACCAATTTCCCTGAAAATATCTGCTGTTCTTCCTCCGCTCAATTGGTTTTGTCTGACCACATGCTTGTCAAAGTAGACATATTCTCTGTCCTGTAAATTGGAGAACCACCTCAGTGCTGTCGATCTGGGCATTTCACTCAGGCCGACTGGCACGGGACTTCCAAGCAGCCTCAATTTTCCAGACTGGGTCTCCATCTCCACTTTCTCGACATCAACTCGTCTGGGAAATCTTTCAGAAATTCCTCTATCCCAGATGCACAGATTTATCCCCATCCCTTCAGTTGTCCTATACTTTCCTCCACGCATGGTACAGACTGAACTTGTGGCGAGGCAAGTTTTTTCCTGAAACAAACTTGACTTCGCCCATGGAGGGCAAATCCAACTCGAGGTAATCTCAGTTCCTTCATAAAAGATCGAACAAGTTTTTGTCTACCCTCAGGAGAGCAGAAAATATATCTTTCTAAATCTCAAGTGAGCACAAACCTGACTCCCTCTCCAATCCTAGTGCTGTCCTAAAGTCTCTTTCTGGTGTATGCTCCCTTCATCCCCCTCTTACTCAATGGCCGGACAGCTGCCACTGCACGTGAAAAGGATGATATGCTTACATACCCCGTGTTGTGCTCTATAAATCTTGTGCCCAAACGCATCACTTTCTGAACCCAACTTTATCCAGGCACAGCCCAGTCTGTTTATGGACGTTGTGTCCTTTGTCTCTCAGACAAGGTGGAGACTTGCTGTCAACTCGACTCAGTTCTGCAACCGCCCAGAGCACGGCATCACAGCTCATGGTGTCAAAACCTGCTCTCTGTTTCTTGCTCACCCTTCTACTGTCTCGTCACCTCCTCATTTGCTCAAGGTCAATCTACCATCTGCTTGCGAAATCAGCAACATCTATGTCTGCATAAAAGGTGCAAAACAGATCCCTGCAACGACAGACAATCGGCCCTTCTCACAATCATAAAGAGGTTATGCAATCCATCATCACTCAGACATTTAAATCCTTCTCTTCTCAATGGCTGATTTCCGGATCATTACAATTGGATTCGGACCAGTCAACTCTAACCTAGATATGTTGGCTCGCTCTCCAACATGGAATGAGATCTCAATGCCAGACATGAAATCAGAGCCATCTCACTAAACACATATCGCGTGCATTTGACACGGTCTGGCACCGCTGCCGTCCTACTCACAAACACTTCGCTATGGTTCCTCCAAGGCATCTCCACTCATAGGCTCGCAACTTCCCTTCCTGTCGCAGCAAAATTGGCCCTATATGGATTTCTCTTCATCCCTCTCCATGTCCAGCTAAAGTTCCTCAAGGCGGTGTTTCTGGGCCTGTGCTTTTTCTGGTTTTCACCAATGATCTCTTCCGACTCTCTGGAAATCTCTTTATCTCTTTGTTGAGGATCCAACCTCTGCCTACATGTCATACCTGCAGACAGAAAGCAGCAGAATCTTTCACTCTTTGCAGATCTGGTAAAATCACAAGCTGTTTCTAAGCCCACTTGGAACATGTCTTTCAACCCTGAAAAATCTCACACTCTCATATGTCTCCCTGAAGACCATCCTGGAACCTCCCAACCGCCCCTCCCCCATCTCCTTAACTGCATGATATTTCCTGGAAAGCCACATTTCCAAGCTGGCCTCAAAAAGGCCCTTTTAGTCGCCGACTAGGTATCCCTCCATTGTACATAGTCCTTCCTTGGCACACTGACTCCTGACCATACAGAAGCTTTCGTCCCACAGCCTGACGGTAACGCTCTCCCCTCGGGCTGGTGCTCCGCCTCTCACCTTTCCTCCGGCTCCATGCGTGGAAACGCAAGGCATTAGGGATCATTGGCATCTCCGTGATGGGCTGAGTCTTTGGGTCCTCTCACTCTCTCACGCTGCAAGGCAGGTCGGTGTTCTTTCTTCTGTCCTCTGCTGTTCCTCTCCCGGCCTCGACCCCCCTTGCCCTTTGTGCGTATATGTGCCCCCACATTTCCACAGGGCCGCTCAAGATCCATTCAGCACCCCTTCTGGTAAAACTACCAAATCATGAATACTGCTCACCTTCACCGTTCCATTTCTCTTTTTTCCCAACCTTGCACAACTCCCGCACTCACTTCCATCCCAGTCTTCCTCCAAGTCTCCAAAACAGCTGTTCACCACCGATTCTTCTTTATTCTTCCCCCATCAAAAACATGATCTTTTCTACCCTTTTTAATCCACCCAAACCACGCTCTTTTCAAATTTCCCTGCTTCTTTCCTGAAGTCCATGTAGTGTAAGTAAATGAAAGTCCCCTGTAGTGTCCATTTTTTACCGTGGTATCACCCCATCCTCAACCTTCCCAGATCTACTATAGTTTGTTCCCACCGTTTTTGTCCTTCCTCTCCCACCTCCTTGTCTCCGCTCCCTTTTTATACGTTCTGTGTGTTGGCTCTCATAAACGAGCCTCGACGAGTGTATACAAAATATATAAACAATATTCTCTGCAGACATTTTGATGAACAGTAATGAATCGTAATTAACGCTTCCACGCGCACGTCTGTCTCTCTTGTCTCACCTCTCCACTGCCTTCACTTCCCCCACCCCTCTCACCCTCCCTCCCTCCTCGCTCCCCACCCCTCCTCGCTCCTCTGCCTCCTCTTCTTTCCCTCTTCAACTCTCTTCTCCCCCTTCCTTCTCCGCCCCCCCAACCCTTTTCGTATCCCACTGGTGAAGTGACAGGTGGTACTTCCTATTATCTAACTTTTCCCCTCCCTGATCAATGCATCACCAACTTTCAACAGAAACCGGCGACCGAAACAGCAACAGCATTTGCCTCATTCATGTCATGGCCCACAACGCGGTCGCCTGTCCCAACTCACATTTCCCACAAATATCCGGAAACCCTGGGATTTCAACTCTCAAGTGACTATGAGCAGCCTAATTGTTTATAAAGACCCTAAACCAATTATATTCCTGAGGCAGTGTCAGAAGATTCCTTTGACAATCTGATGAGAATTCCAGAATTTCCTCACCACAGAACCTCATACATGGGTTTTAATGATCGCCTACTTGGTGAGTCATTTAGAGGAACAATAGTTGGAAAAGAGAGCGAAAATTGGTGTAAGATATGGTCCCCTACCAAGTAAATTGGACTCGGAATGTAGCTTGCAAGAATATATTGCATCGCCGCTTCTTTCACTTTGGTGATGTTATGAATGGGGTGCGAGCGACAGTGTAAATTCTTCCATGAGGGAGAATTCGTCCTTCATCTTGCGACAGTAATTGCTTACCCTTGAATTTGAATGAAAGTTGTGCCTGTCTTAAGTCCAGTTAATGTGTGGAAGAGGCATGCTTTGCAGTTTCGCTCCAAGCTCGAACCATGGTGTTTCAGGGAGAATCAGTCTTGGTTGTCTTCTCCGCTTGAAATGAAATCCAGATTTCTGCAGCCGGTTTCACGGCCATGATGTGGAGTAAATTACTCAAAGTCTAAATGAATTTGTCTGTGTCCCCATTATGAACCATGACCAAATGACACAAATATAGAGGGCGTGGAGGAGATGTACTAACAACGCGAGTGTTGTTTTGCTTCTCGTGATTTGCATGATCCCATAGGCCATTCCCAACATTGAGATTACTCCTCTCCAAATCTTAGAGACCTCATATGTTTGCAGGTCGGATCATCGCTTCCAAAAGTTACAGCAGGTTAATATCTCACATTAGCCGCCCATGGGGGGAGGAAAGGGGGTCGGTATCCCCTATGTCCGCAGTTTCCCATGGGGGCTGGATCCTGTCCACTTCAATAATATGTGTTGCCCTCATCGCAAACGACTCAGTTTATTGATAACTGAAAGGCCAGATTGGGGTTCGGCCACTTAGCGGTTCCACACGAAAGCAACAATGCTCCGGTAACATCAGCTGCAGCCTTTTGATTATTGATTATTCTTATAAATGGTCATTTTGTAGTTTTACACTGAAGGGAAAACTTATAGGGATGGCATTGGAAATTGTGATATGCGGCTCCAAAGATGTTTTCTGCTTCGCAAAGTCACCAAAATGGGGCCGTATGATTTTTTTTTTTCATCAGTTGGAATTGTGGGTGGAGTCAGAATAACCAATCTGTCAACCAAGGGTGGAACAGAAAGGTCACACACACAGATGGGACAAACAAGAAGGTATTATTAAACTATCCTTGTAAATAATGTTTGAAACAAGTGGGCTAGAAAGGATAACCTAAGAGGTCACACATTACCTTTGACCCTGTATAGCAGATGTTTAACCTCCTCCACCAATGCTATAAATTGTCAGCCTGTGTTTTACATGCAGGGCAAGGCATCGATGTTTGTGCCGTCCATCCCAATGTTATGTTAAACGAGTGTCCATTCTGTCCGTATCAGTATGTGAACGTTCAGATGCCATCGTGTTATACAATGCAGAGTAGGTGAGTTATCGCCAGCAGGTCCCAGCACCCTGAACAAAATTCAAGTTTCCTGCACCTTTCAGTCAAAACTAGGGCCAAGCCTGCTGGCTAAAAAAGACTTTGGCCCAGCATAGCCCCCCTCCCCAGAGACCAAAAAAGGGGAATAAATTGGGAGAGTTCAAGAAGAAGAAAAATAAAATATTTTTCATTACTCGTCAACTCGCAGGCGATGGATGTTGCTTCACTCCCTTCTGTCTGTTTGTTTGTGTGGCGAAGATATCTCAAAAAGTTATGAGCGTATCCGGATGAAATTTTTGGACAGGGTTGGGTGTTTGGGAACAAGGACGAACTGATTAGATTTTGGTGAGATCCAGATCCGAATCCGCCGACTAGAGTTTTTTTTAGTGATTTCTTCACACCATTGAAGAGATCGGGGCCAACAACGATTATGTAGCACGAATATCTAAAAACAGTTGTGACGGTTCGGATGAAACTGGTGGCACGTTGGGTGTGGTGACAAGACGAATTGGTTCAATTTTGCTGAAGATCTGGATCCGATCTGGATACGAGAATTATTTAATTTTAAAAGTGTTTTTCTTCAACTATTGGGAGAATAGGGCCAAAACAATATAGTATTGTATAGCATGATATTCAAAAATGTGTTTGGCCGATATGGTCTCGTGGATCAGGAATAACGTGGCGGAGGTATCCCTCTCCCGAAGTGCCCTTCTATTTGGGTTTTTACTTTATAGTAATCGCTTAGTAAGTAGACTTAACCAATGGAAAAATAAATTGCCTGTAAAATTCTCGGTAATGATGCAAATTAAAAATACAATTACTTTATGAACTGTCGTACAACACGGCTTTGCATTGCGAGGCATATTTAATTAGCATTATTACATGTTTGAAAGTCCATGTTACACTGCACAAAACGGTTCTTGAGTAACTTTAACCCCCTTGAGTGCTTAAGTTACTTTACTTTACCAATGCTGCTGTTGTAACGAATAAAATGTTATTGCCGCAGTACACTATTATGATGCAAATATGAATCCCGATTTTAAAGAAAGTTAGTCCTCTTTTCGTTTTCACGTTGAAGAATTTGTTCTTGAAGATTATTTTCTAATGCATCGGGTTGGGGCCTGGGAGGAAATTCCACCTGTGTAATGCCTTTGTTCATGCAAAATGTACTCTTCTTGAAGAAAGTGGCACCGTGCCAGTTGAAACAGCTCGTACACGTTTTGCACTTTCTGCTTGTTTTTTTGTCCCTAATTGCCATCATGTAAATACAATCTGGATTGTCCTCGCATGTAACTTTATTGCTCGATACTTCACTTTCCATTTGTGAACTTGCACTTGGCACATTTTCTCTCTGGTTCATCAAAGACACTTATGCATTCTCCCTTTCATCCTATTCTCTCCTTCGTCTTTTTCTCTTCCTCTGTCTAGTCTTTGGTCTTCTGTCAGTCGATCTCTCCCCCTCTCTCTCTGTTTCTTTGTGTTAGTTAACCTTCAATACCTCATCGCCTGGTTTTATGGTGCAATATACAGAGAGTGATGTGATGAAGAATGTAAAAGATAAACCTCAGTTTAAATATTGACATTCTTGACAGAACTTGTTTTCCCTAGCTGACAACATTACAGTTTCTCGCTTAATTTATTTATGTTTGTTTGTTTGTTTGCTTGTTTTGTGAAAGACTTCTGCAGAGGAAATCTCTCTGTTAATTTCTTTATTATCTGTTGCCTTTTCACTGTCTGTGTTTGTCCAGACAATAACTCGCTAACATTTTGTATACATCTGGAATGTTATTACAGATTTGCATCTTATACTGCCACGAACTGATTCCATTTTGGGACATGGTAACACAAGTCACAATCGTCAACCAAGCACAATCCAGAATTTGCCCTGTGTCGGCAACTCTCAAGAATGCCAGAAGTTGCAGAAAGAGCAAGTTTTGCAAAGCATGCTTCACAACGATTTTTGGTAGACTTTCGAAGTATTGTCATATTTTTTTCATTTAAAGAGATCTGCCAAGTGTAGTGTTAAGGCCAAATGTCCACTAAATCACAAATTCACTTAATTAGTGTGGGATTATTCATCTCACCCAAAGATTGACACGTCTTGCACCATTTAATGTGAAATTATGTGAATTAGGTCCGATTTTTCACCGTCGATATCTCACATTGACCAACTTGTGCTTAGCACAGACATTGAATCCGACTTCCCTCATTGTAACAATGAATTGCAATTAAAGGCTTCAAATTAAAAAAAAAGAATTTGAAAAACCCTGCAGCTGTTTTAGCTTTCGCAGTTAATGCTTACAGTGAAGAGTGCAAATTACTCCTGAAATTCAGTCACAAGCTTTCACGATAAAGTAGCACAAATATCAATTAATTAATCCTACGGGTGACTCAATCATATAGTATCGTCCACCAAGTATGTGATCCGAAATTGTACGTATTCTATCTCAGGAATTTGACATTGTAAAAGTAAAAAAATTTGAATGACCTTCATCGCAGAGTCTAAAACTAGGAGTCCCAAATACACATATGCTTCAAGGTTTGATGTTGAATCGTATCAGTGACTCAATATGCAAATTCTGTTCAATACTGCAGAGTACCCAGCCTCCGTTGGGGTGAATTGCACATTACTTGCTCAAAAGTATAGTCCCTGTGTTTTCAAAAAATACTGATATGGTTTGTGTGAATGTGCGTCGAAAGGAGGTGCGTCTGATGTACATGTGTGTGGTGTATACTGTGTGTATACATAGATATATATATATAATTATATATATGTATATTATAGTATATGTTATTAGTATATTGTAATGTATATATATATATGTATATAATATGTATATCTGTATATGTATGTAATGTAGTATAATTATATATTGTATAATATGTATGTTAATATATATACATATATGATGTATATGTATGTATATATATGTATATGTATGTATTATATATATATATATAATATATATATGTTATGGTATGTATGATTTGAATCGGAATGTTGCCCCAGAATCGAATTTAATTCGTTCCAATGAGGCTGTCGGATTCCAAAACTATTTTCCAAATAAGACAATAATGGAAAGTGAAATAATCCTTCCTGACCCAAGAAAACCCACTTTCAAGACACTTTCCAACTGAAATACGCCATGTTTAAGGTTAAAATAAGTGATTAAATTGACCTTTTTCTTGAGCAGAATCTTTTTTCCAGCTGGGGATGAGCAGGACGTCATCGCTTCTTCCTCAGGTCAGGATCAGCTCCGGCCTATCAGTGGGCATTCGGGAATCTAAACGTAAACTGTTCAGCCTGTGGAGCGTAAGGTAATAAACAATGAAGCACAAATGGTGTTTTTAATTCCAGTACACTCTGTGGAGACACAAACGTGCCGTTTTCAACCGCAACGGTTCCACGTGGAGAGAATCAAGAGGTGAAGCGTTGGTGACGCAGCAATGACGTCATGACCTATGCTCGCGAAACAAACGTTGAGTTCGTTAAGCCGATTCGTCAGAGGGTTCAATGAATAGTTCGCTTCACGACGGGTTTTTCACGCTTTTATCGTTCTTTATTTTTCAGAATCCTACACACGGTCGATTTCGGCCAGCTCGAACATGGCAGCGAGATCAGAACATGCGTAACGTCTCAATGCTTAGCGAATAAGTTCTTTTTCTTCACTCAATTGTCGTCTCACGGAATTCCTCTTACCTGTTGCGCTTCATTCTGCTCTTCTTGGGTCATGGTGAATGCACAAGGGTGCCAAAAAAACAATGCACAAATCAGGTGAAAACAAGAGGTAAAGTAGCGATTGACACACGAGAGATGCTTTCACGAGGTATTCCACCGATGAACTGAAGTGAACAAAGCGCGAAGCATGTGGTCGAACAGGCGGGGAGCACGCACGTGAACAACATGAACGAACGTTGTGTTCAGTTTTCGAAATGTTGTTCGGTTTTTTAGCAAATTTCTCTTCGAAAAAATTGTTCGGATTCCAATTTGTTCAAACAATGGGTTCGGATTCTGGGGGCACCACGGTATATTATGTATAGTATTTATATGTATATGTAAACGTATTTATATGTATGTATATTTTTTATATTTATATTTATATTATTCATATGTATATAATATGTCTAGTATGTATGAATATGTGTATAATTGAGTATGTATGTGTAAGTTATTAATATGTATGTATATGTAATGTATATGTATGTATAATAGTATAAGTATATTTATTATGTATATATTAGTATATGTATTAGTATATAATGTATATGTATGTATGTATATATATATATATATATATATGTATATATATTGTTATATGGATGTATATATTAATATTATATATTATATATATGTATATATATGTACGTATGTAGGTATATAGCATAGTATGTTGTGTGTATATGTATGTATAATATATATTATATAATGTGTAATATGTAATGTAATATACATGTACGGCTGTGGAATTTCGCAAGAGCACCATATAGGTCCTTAACAGTTATGCCGAATAAGTTTGTGTTCAGATAAATTTCCCCACCGTTGTCTTAATGGGAATTATTCGTGTAACAGGGCTGTGAATCTTCAGGTAGCCGTTTTCTTTTGCTCTCGTTATTTTGGACCAACCGCAACGCCAACCACCAACCAACAAACACCACTGCCTTTCAACCACCCCAACACACCCGCATCTCAAAAACCGGCCATCATCTACCACTTCACCCCAACTGGCACATCACCTACCACCTTCACCAAAACGCCAACCACCTTCTCCACAACCACCGGAAACATCGTTCTCATCACCACCTCCCAACAGCGCCAACACCATCTAACCACCTTCTACACAACCGCACTACAAACCTCTCCACATCAAAGAAGTTCTGCAATGGATGCCGTTCGGGAAAAGAAACAAGGCGAAGAAAGAAGTTCCGATACAACCTGTATTTCCCCTCCCCTTTCCTTCTTTTCCCGCCGCCGGGAGGGGGGAGGGGCAGATCGATCAGGGGTCAAAGAATGTAAAGTGGGGCCTGATTTTGGGCGGAAAATGGGCCGGCGCCCCACCCCTTTGGGCCACGGCCAAACTATTCTCTTCCCCCACGGGCCGCGAAGGGAGGGCGGGAGCGTTGAGATAAAAGCGGACGCTGGAACGCAGCGTAAAAGAGAAGCGAGTGAGAGGGTCGAGTGAAGGGAGTCGGTCCTTCCCGGAGAAGGTCGTGGAGAGCAGAAAAGGGTGTCGTGGTGAGTTGTGAGCAGTCGTGTGAAGGCTCGCGGAGCCTGGAAGCCTGGAGTCGGAGTCCCGCAGTCGGTGGGGAGCTGGAGAGGGACCATCGAGAGTCCCAAGCAAGTCAACACGAGGGAAGGTAGCCAGCCGGTCCTCGGAGCCTCTTCGTCAACCAAGCTCCGTGTCATAAAGACCCGAAGGGGTCCAGTCTACCCCCTCGTCTTTGAGGGGGTTTTTTCCTTGCTTTTCTTTGAATGAAAGTTGTGGCGCCGAGTCCGTCAAGTGAAACTGTATAAGTGACTGTACATAATAAATAGACGGTCGTAGCGCTTTGTCTTGCTCGCGTCTTGTCCCT
>CM068957.1:117686003-117701561 GCA_035128595.1 Eptatretus atami
GAGAGAGATAGCAATCCATCCACCACCCATCCCACCCTACACCACCAACACTTAAAACCTCACTTGCCTTCCATAAATTATTTGGCCACACTATATCCAAGAAAACGATTCATTGAATTCACACACCTTACACACAATATCTTCCCACTTCCATCCTATTCCTGTAAATCGCACATCATACCTACTGCCACCAACTCACCCACCTCACCGGCCAATTTGTTATTCATGCAAGTTTAGCTTCTGGCCAATTCCTGCCCCCCTCTTGCAGTACATCCCCCCGCCTTGCAGCCATTTCTACCACATCCTTTCTTAAGCACCCCGTTCTTGATACAGATGTTTGGGAGGTGGATGGGAGGACAGTTGGTCATGATTATGGCAAAGATGTACTTTCTTTCTAACAGTTGTCTCAAGGTATATTGTATTCAATGGAGAGCTGTACATGATCGGGCTGCAGAACAAAAGACAATCGGAAGATATCATTATTGCATTCACATGGATTATAAAGATGCTTATGAGAGAATGGACAAGATATAAACGACAGACAGCTGCATTTGGATTTGAACCTTTGATTCACCAGCATCCTGAACTGGTGCTCCTTCCCAATGAGGAATGCCAAACCCGTTTGTTTGAGCATTATCTCTTGAGTATAATGGAAGGTGTGCTTCAATTGTGGGAGGTGGTGGGGACGAACACTGGCCATGTACATGTACACATAGCTATGCATACAGGGATTTGTGCCAACTATCCTCCCATATAATGTGACTTAAACATGCCCTTTTCTTCGCAACTCCCCTCTCTCCATCTCCACCACCCTCCTCCCCCTTCTCGATCTTCCTTTCTCTGGTTTTTCAACACTTTGATTTTCTCAATATACAACAACCTCCTCCCCTGCTGGTTATATTATTTTAGATGTCCCCAAGAGCGATTATAATCGGTCAAACGAGCTAACTGATAACAAGTTAACCCTCGTACTCGGTTTTGTAAAATTAAATCTATGATAGTGCCTTGAAGAAGCAACAAATTGATTTGTCAATGACAAATGGTTATTCACATCAAGTTAAGCCTCGTGTTGGCTAGTGGTTAGGGTGTGCTGGCTGGAGGATTCTAGGGGTCCCGAGTTCGAGGCCCGTTGGCCCACTGGATCCAACACCAGGTGGGGTTGACCTCAGCCTGTTCGTCCGGGGTTGGCAAAATGAATACGGTGTGCTTGGTATCTCTGGCACAGTATCAGCGGCAGTCATGCCCCACAAAATGAGACTACCTGGATGCCAAGCTGCCATAGCGCAAGAAGATGAAGAAGATATTCACAGTCGCCTTTTCTGTACAATTATTTGAAGCTCAATTTGCACAACGCTCCTTCTCTTTTATTTTGAAGACAAAACTAATTGATTTCGTTTGCTTTAATTTGTGACTCTTATTATCACGTGGTTTTTTAATTTCTGACTTATGAATGTGCCATGTAATGCATATCTATCATAACTTCTACTTCTTTCCAGGTATTGGATAACAATCTGTTCCAAACGCTCCGAGCTAGAGTATTATTGAAGTAATTGTGTTGCGAAGTGCAAATATGGTACTTTTTGTCCCAGTCCAATTCCCTCAGCTGTGGATTTCATACCGGAATGAAGGTATCGATGTGCAAGCCGAACACTGCAACATCGCTTATCCTTCTATAGCATATGGGTGTCCCATCACAATCAAACAAGAGTGATCAGCTGGCAGTCGTTTTGGTGGAGCACGTATGTCGGTTGTGAACGTTCTGACTCGGGGACGAGGTGAGTACATTTTGCACATGTAATCAGCAAAGGTTTGGGTTTTCATCAATGAGGCAATTGCGGACAGTACGCGGCCTTTTGTTGCAGAATCTTTTTCTGCATCCAAGTTGTTCTGAGGGCATTAAGAGACCAGGTTGGTGAGACAGATCACGGCAGATGCCAAACTCAAGGTCATTAGTGAGCCAGCTGGGTTTTTTCCACTCACCCAATGACCAGTCCGTCCGCAAGCATGCTTATCTCGAGACCAGTTTGATTTGCTTCAAGCCTGGAATATAACTCATTATGCTCCTGCCTTTCGCATTA
Source organism: Eptatretus atami (assembly GCA_035128595.1). Taxonomy (NCBI): domain Eukaryota; kingdom Metazoa; phylum Chordata; class Myxini; order Myxiniformes; family Myxinidae; genus Eptatretus; species Eptatretus atami. The sequence goes on from CM068957.1 coordinate 117,688,082, forward strand.
AGATCCTGAACCCACAACCTATGTGATAACATTTGAGGTGTTGAGGCCACAACTGCACTGTTAAATTGGTTAAAGGGACCCATCCTTTGTTTTGCTACGTTAAAATAAAAAATGGATGGCAAGTACATCCCCACTCAGTCAAAATCTGCCATCGAGGCATTGAAGAATTATGTTCTGTGTGAAAGCTATGCAGTATTCATATTACCATTAGGAGGGACTTGTGGAAAAATCAGGCAATGTAAAATGTCGACTTCAGTCTCAACTCCCATCCCTATCTGAATAACGTCAAGTAATGACAACCTGCCCCGCACTCCCAAACCCCGTCATCAATCACTCACACTCACAACACCTTAGGCCTTTCAAACCTTCAATCCTCCCCACTCCAAGCCTTCAAAAACTCCACCACTAACCACAGACTCCCAACTCCTGTTCTCCACTGCAAACTCAAACTCCTCCCCCCCCTCTGCAGCAAATTTTCCTGCAATCCCCCCCACCCCCTCCACACAGCACACACAACACAAACCAACACACAGCACAAACAACATCACAACACACACACACACACACACACACCACACACACACAACAACCACACACACACAACACACCCTAAGTTCAAGAATCTATCCAAAACTCTGTCCCATCTTTTCTCTTTTCAAACCCAACTTTATGTGCCCCCAACTTTGTCCATCTGGTCATAATAGCAAAGGGCATTCCCACATCGATGCATTACATATTCGATACTATAAAATGTGAGTGTGTCAGTGTGTCTCCTCTCATAACTCCAAACCATGAAACCGTAGCAGCATGAAACTTTGCATGCATACCAGAAAATCATGGAAGTTGCATGACTGAAATTGGGTGTTTGGGATAAGAAACACCCCTTTCGAAGATAATTTAACGGCCTTAATTTAATTATAATCCTTTATCAGGCGCACCCTCAGTTACTGCTCCGTATGGAGTCCAAGGGGTATCCAAGGTAATCCTCACTGGGGTCGAAGCCGCCATGTTTTTTGGCCTTGCTCAAAACATGTCTTGAAATTGGAACAGGCCGCAGCGATTTCTCAACGATAGTTTTATTTTATTTATTTATTTTTATTTTTTTCCCCAAACTATCAAAACTCATCATTGAATTCCTTGTTTATCATGAGCTAACGAATTGCTGTATACATCGCTTTGGTGACTGTGCTATAGTGTTTCATTAAAGAGCTTGGAGTGGGATTTCATGGCTTATATGATGGGCAAATTATTCCCACTTCTCCTGTCATGGTCTAAGATTAAAGTACATGGTCAAAATATTATTCGGCTTGGAGGATTGCAATCATCCAGACCAATAATTGTCGAATCTGGGTGTGAAGATCTGATTAATTTAAAGAAATAACGAGTCTTTATAACGAACCTATTATAACCTATTTACTTTAAGCAAATAAGCTATGGTCCGCCTTCTCCTCCAGATATGTGCAAGAAAATGTAAATTCAAGAATTAAACAGTCTTTTCTACTGTTTTTGGAACTTATAATTGATTGAGGGTGATTGAAGAAGAGTGAAAGGAGGCGGCATGAATGGATATATTGATTGAATTGAAGAAAGGGGATGTATGAGGTTAAAGTCCCTTGTTGTATGCGCTTCTAGTGGCAGACTGGTTTGCTGTTGCTGAGCGCCGCTGGTGTGTTTCGGTTTGTCTTCAGTCCCCCGCCACCGTGTACAATCATCTCCGATCAAAAGATTTAGGAATGTCCAAATTAACAAGCTTCTGAGCTGTATGATTTAAATACATTCACTGCTTGACCTCGTGCTCTGTCCCCCAAAGGTATTGCTTATGCATACTGTCTGCCAGATCTGTGGTCTATATTTTCGGAGGTTTTGCGAGGTGCTTCTGCAAGGGATCGTAGCAAATCTGGTAAAAAAGGATGTTTGTTAACAAAGTTATAGTAACGTCACGGACCACGAATCGATGGACCACGTGACGCATGCACGGCGAGCAGGCCACATGGCGGATTATCTGCATTTTATTTCACGGGCGATTAAACTTGTGATGTCCTCCAGGGTTGATCTACAGTAACAGCAACTTCTTTTGTGATCAAGTCATATTGATCGAATTCATTTAATTTCTTTCACTGCTGGCGGACTGGCTGAACCGGCTTTAAAGTTAAATGGGATCCATAAGGTATGCAGCCAAGTCTGAGCAGCTGGTCCGAATCAAACATTGAATTGGAGTGCTTCTATTGAGGTGCTTAAGCCACTTGCCGAAGTGTGTTAGTCATCGTAGTACAGTTCGTGTCCATCAAGAATGTACAGGTCGACAGTTGCCGTACAAGGTTAGAGGTACAGGTGGTGTTTTTACAAAGATTATATGGTTTCTGTTGTGATTTTCAAAGCAACATATATTTTATGACACCCAATTTCCAGCTGTTTGCCGTATTACGTGTGTTTTCTCAATTACAGAGCCCATAATTATTTTAACACCCATTCACATGACGATTGGCAGCTGTTTAATTAAGATTATGTTAATGCACATCTTCCTGACAGTCTTGCAGACATTGTTTTTTAGAATTTGTTTTATTGAAATCCCCAAAATAAGGGTGAAGCTACTCAGGTTTTGGGTTTGTAGACAGTACGTACTGCAGTCCGGTAATCCACACTGACTCCAATCTACAATTTCCTGAAGAAGCCTGGATGAACGGCAGCACTAATACTGTGTGTTCTGTGTCAGTGTTGTTTATTAAGCATAACATTTTCTCATTTTCCTCTGTTAACCTCCCTCCCCCACCCTCTCTCTCTCTCTCTCCTCTCTCTCTTCTTCTCTGTCCTTTCTGTCTCTTCTGTCCTCTCATGTCTCTCTGTCCTCTCTGTCTCTCTGAGTCTCTCTGTTCTCTGTCTCTCTCCGGACTCGTCAGTGTGCTTGCTCTTTGGACTGTCTGGTGTTTGTCTCCGGACAGCTCAGTTCCAGATGTTCTTTTGTCTCCAGAACAGCTTAGCTCCAGGGCGTGTTTCTCTGATGCTTGGCTCCGGCGTGTTTGGTCTCCGGACAGCTTCGCTCCGGAAGTGTGTCCAGCGGTGTTTGTTTATGAACATGGTCCGAAACGGGAGTTGTCTCTGGATATGTCGGGTCGGTTTGTCTCTGGCCGTTTAATAGTATGACTGTATAAAATGATGTCAGAGAGATCTTCACTGATGAAACTCATTGGGACTGACACAATGTGTCAACTTTCCGACCGGATCGTCAACCAAGCGGTGCATCCATTCTCTTCTGTAACTGATTTTGACCAATTTCCCTGAAAATATCTGCTGTTCTTCCTCCGCTCAATTGGTTTTGTCTGACCACATGCTTGTCAAAGTAGACATATTCTCTGTCCTGTAAATTGGAGAACCACCTCAGTGCTGTCGATCTGGGCATTTCACTCAGGCCGACTGGCACGGGACTTCCAAGCAGCCTCAATTTTCCAGACTGGGTCTCCATCTCCACTTTCTCGACATCAACTCGTCTGGGAAATCTTTCAGAAATTCCTCTATCCCAGATGCACAGATTTATCCCCATCCCTTCAGTTGTCCTATACTTTCCTCCACGCATGGTACAGACTGAACTTGTGGCGAGGCAAGTTTTTTCCTGAAACAAACTTGACTTCGCCCATGGAGGGCAAATCCAACTCGAGGTAATCTCAGTTCCTTCATAAAAGATCGAACAAGTTTTTGTCTACCCTCAGGAGAGCAGAAAATATATCTTTCTAAATCTCAAGTGAGCACAAACCTGACTCCCTCTCCAATCCTAGTGCTGTCCTAAAGTCTCTTTCTGGTGTATGCTCCCTTCATCCCCCTCTTACTCAATGGCCGGACAGCTGCCACTGCACGTGAAAAGGATGATATGCTTACATACCCCGTGTTGTGCTCTATAAATCTTGTGCCCAAACGCATCACTTTCTGAACCCAACTTTATCCAGGCACAGCCCAGTCTGTTTATGGACGTTGTGTCCTTTGTCTCTCAGACAAGGTGGAGACTTGCTGTCAACTCGACTCAGTTCTGCAACCGCCCAGAGCACGGCATCACAGCTCATGGTGTCAAAACCTGCTCTCTGTTTCTTGCTCACCCTTCTACTGTCTCGTCACCTCCTCATTTGCTCAAGGTCAATCTACCATCTGCTTGCGAAATCAGCAACATCTATGTCTGCATAAAAGGTGCAAAACAGATCCCTGCAACGACAGACAATCGGCCCTTCTCACAATCATAAAGAGGTTATGCAATCCATCATCACTCAGACATTTAAATCCTTCTCTTCTCAATGGCTGATTTCCGGATCATTACAATTGGATTCGGACCAGTCAACTCTAACCTAGATATGTTGGCTCGCTCTCCAACATGGAATGAGATCTCAATGCCAGACATGAAATCAGAGCCATCTCACTAAACACATATCGCGTGCATTTGACACGGTCTGGCACCGCTGCCGTCCTACTCACAAACACTTCGCTATGGTTCCTCCAAGGCATCTCCACTCATAGGCTCGCAACTTCCCTTCCTGTCGCAGCAAAATTGGCCCTATATGGATTTCTCTTCATCCCTCTCCATGTCCAGCTAAAGTTCCTCAAGGCGGTGTTTCTGGGCCTGTGCTTTTTCTGGTTTTCACCAATGATCTCTTCCGACTCTCTGGAAATCTCTTTATCTCTTTGTTGAGGATCCAACCTCTGCCTACATGTCATACCTGCAGACAGAAAGCAGCAGAATCTTTCACTCTTTGCAGATCTGGTAAAATCACAAGCTGTTTCTAAGCCCACTTGGAACATGTCTTTCAACCCTGAAAAATCTCACACTCTCATATGTCTCCCTGAAGACCATCCTGGAACCTCCCAACCGCCCCTCCCCCATCTCCTTAACTGCATGATATTTCCTGGAAAGCCACATTTCCAAGCTGGCCTCAAAAAGGCCCTTTTAGTCGCCGACTAGGTATCCCTCCATTGTACATAGTCCTTCCTTGGCACACTGACTCCTGACCATACAGAAGCTTTCGTCCCACAGCCTGACGGTAACGCTCTCCCCTCGGGCTGGTGCTCCGCCTCTCACCTTTCCTCCGGCTCCATGCGTGGAAACGCAAGGCATTAGGGATCATTGGCATCTCCGTGATGGGCTGAGTCTTTGGGTCCTCTCACTCTCTCACGCTGCAAGGCAGGTCGGTGTTCTTTCTTCTGTCCTCTGCTGTTCCTCTCCCGGCCTCGACCCCCCTTGCCCTTTGTGCGTATATGTGCCCCCACATTTCCACAGGGCCGCTCAAGATCCATTCAGCACCCCTTCTGGTAAAACTACCAAATCATGAATACTGCTCACCTTCACCGTTCCATTTCTCTTTTTTCCCAACCTTGCACAACTCCCGCACTCACTTCCATCCCAGTCTTCCTCCAAGTCTCCAAAACAGCTGTTCACCACCGATTCTTCTTTATTCTTCCCCCATCAAAAACATGATCTTTTCTACCCTTTTTAATCCACCCAAACCACGCTCTTTTCAAATTTCCCTGCTTCTTTCCTGAAGTCCATGTAGTGTAAGTAAATGAAAGTCCCCTGTAGTGTCCATTTTTTACCGTGGTATCACCCCATCCTCAACCTTCCCAGATCTACTATAGTTTGTTCCCACCGTTTTTGTCCTTCCTCTCCCACCTCCTTGTCTCCGCTCCCTTTTTATACGTTCTGTGTGTTGGCTCTCATAAACGAGCCTCGACGAGTGTATACAAAATATATAAACAATATTCTCTGCAGACATTTTGATGAACAGTAATGAATCGTAATTAACGCTTCCACGCGCACGTCTGTCTCTCTTGTCTCACCTCTCCACTGCCTTCACTTCCCCCACCCCTCTCACCCTCCCTCCCTCCTCGCTCCCCACCCCTCCTCGCTCCTCTGCCTCCTCTTCTTTCCCTCTTCAACTCTCTTCTCCCCCTTCCTTCTCCGCCCCCCCAACCCTTTTCGTATCCCACTGGTGAAGTGACAGGTGGTACTTCCTATTATCTAACTTTTCCCCTCCCTGATCAATGCATCACCAACTTTCAACAGAAACCGGCGACCGAAACAGCAACAGCATTTGCCTCATTCATGTCATGGCCCACAACGCGGTCGCCTGTCCCAACTCACATTTCCCACAAATATCCGGAAACCCTGGGATTTCAACTCTCAAGTGACTATGAGCAGCCTAATTGTTTATAAAGACCCTAAACCAATTATATTCCTGAGGCAGTGTCAGAAGATTCCTTTGACAATCTGATGAGAATTCCAGAATTTCCTCACCACAGAACCTCATACATGGGTTTTAATGATCGCCTACTTGGTGAGTCATTTAGAGGAACAATAGTTGGAAAAGAGAGCGAAAATTGGTGTAAGATATGGTCCCCTACCAAGTAAATTGGACTCGGAATGTAGCTTGCAAGAATATATTGCATCGCCGCTTCTTTCACTTTGGTGATGTTATGAATGGGGTGCGAGCGACAGTGTAAATTCTTCCATGAGGGAGAATTCGTCCTTCATCTTGCGACAGTAATTGCTTACCCTTGAATTTGAATGAAAGTTGTGCCTGTCTTAAGTCCAGTTAATGTGTGGAAGAGGCATGCTTTGCAGTTTCGCTCCAAGCTCGAACCATGGTGTTTCAGGGAGAATCAGTCTTGGTTGTCTTCTCCGCTTGAAATGAAATCCAGATTTCTGCAGCCGGTTTCACGGCCATGATGTGGAGTAAATTACTCAAAGTCTAAATGAATTTGTCTGTGTCCCCATTATGAACCATGACCAAATGACACAAATATAGAGGGCGTGGAGGAGATGTACTAACAACGCGAGTGTTGTTTTGCTTCTCGTGATTTGCATGATCCCATAGGCCATTCCCAACATTGAGATTACTCCTCTCCAAATCTTAGAGACCTCATATGTTTGCAGGTCGGATCATCGCTTCCAAAAGTTACAGCAGGTTAATATCTCACATTAGCCGCCCATGGGGGGAGGAAAGGGGGTCGGTATCCCCTATGTCCGCAGTTTCCCATGGGGGCTGGATCCTGTCCACTTCAATAATATGTGTTGCCCTCATCGCAAACGACTCAGTTTATTGATAACTGAAAGGCCAGATTGGGGTTCGGCCACTTAGCGGTTCCACACGAAAGCAACAATGCTCCGGTAACATCAGCTGCAGCCTTTTGATTATTGATTATTCTTATAAATGGTCATTTTGTAGTTTTACACTGAAGGGAAAACTTATAGGGATGGCATTGGAAATTGTGATATGCGGCTCCAAAGATGTTTTCTGCTTCGCAAAGTCACCAAAATGGGGCCGTATGATTTTTTTTTTTCATCAGTTGGAATTGTGGGTGGAGTCAGAATAACCAATCTGTCAACCAAGGGTGGAACAGAAAGGTCACACACACAGATGGGACAAACAAGAAGGTATTATTAAACTATCCTTGTAAATAATGTTTGAAACAAGTGGGCTAGAAAGGATAACCTAAGAGGTCACACATTACCTTTGACCCTGTATAGCAGATGTTTAACCTCCTCCACCAATGCTATAAATTGTCAGCCTGTGTTTTACATGCAGGGCAAGGCATCGATGTTTGTGCCGTCCATCCCAATGTTATGTTAAACGAGTGTCCATTCTGTCCGTATCAGTATGTGAACGTTCAGATGCCATCGTGTTATACAATGCAGAGTAGGTGAGTTATCGCCAGCAGGTCCCAGCACCCTGAACAAAATTCAAGTTTCCTGCACCTTTCAGTCAAAACTAGGGCCAAGCCTGCTGGCTAAAAAAGACTTTGGCCCAGCATAGCCCCCCTCCCCAGAGACCAAAAAAGGGGAATAAATTGGGAGAGTTCAAGAAGAAGAAAAATAAAATATTTTTCATTACTCGTCAACTCGCAGGCGATGGATGTTGCTTCACTCCCTTCTGTCTGTTTGTTTGTGTGGCGAAGATATCTCAAAAAGTTATGAGCGTATCCGGATGAAATTTTTGGACAGGGTTGGGTGTTTGGGAACAAGGACGAACTGATTAGATTTTGGTGAGATCCAGATCCGAATCCGCCGACTAGAGTTTTTTTTAGTGATTTCTTCACACCATTGAAGAGATCGGGGCCAACAACGATTATGTAGCACGAATATCTAAAAACAGTTGTGACGGTTCGGATGAAACTGGTGGCACGTTGGGTGTGGTGACAAGACGAATTGGTTCAATTTTGCTGAAGATCTGGATCCGATCTGGATACGAGAATTATTTAATTTTAAAAGTGTTTTTCTTCAACTATTGGGAGAATAGGGCCAAAACAATATAGTATTGTATAGCATGATATTCAAAAATGTGTTTGGCCGATATGGTCTCGTGGATCAGGAATAACGTGGCGGAGGTATCCCTCTCCCGAAGTGCCCTTCTATTTGGGTTTTTACTTTATAGTAATCGCTTAGTAAGTAGACTTAACCAATGGAAAAATAAATTGCCTGTAAAATTCTCGGTAATGATGCAAATTAAAAATACAATTACTTTATGAACTGTCGTACAACACGGCTTTGCATTGCGAGGCATATTTAATTAGCATTATTACATGTTTGAAAGTCCATGTTACACTGCACAAAACGGTTCTTGAGTAACTTTAACCCCCTTGAGTGCTTAAGTTACTTTACTTTACCAATGCTGCTGTTGTAACGAATAAAATGTTATTGCCGCAGTACACTATTATGATGCAAATATGAATCCCGATTTTAAAGAAAGTTAGTCCTCTTTTCGTTTTCACGTTGAAGAATTTGTTCTTGAAGATTATTTTCTAATGCATCGGGTTGGGGCCTGGGAGGAAATTCCACCTGTGTAATGCCTTTGTTCATGCAAAATGTACTCTTCTTGAAGAAAGTGGCACCGTGCCAGTTGAAACAGCTCGTACACGTTTTGCACTTTCTGCTTGTTTTTTTGTCCCTAATTGCCATCATGTAAATACAATCTGGATTGTCCTCGCATGTAACTTTATTGCTCGATACTTCACTTTCCATTTGTGAACTTGCACTTGGCACATTTTCTCTCTGGTTCATCAAAGACACTTATGCATTCTCCCTTTCATCCTATTCTCTCCTTCGTCTTTTTCTCTTCCTCTGTCTAGTCTTTGGTCTTCTGTCAGTCGATCTCTCCCCCTCTCTCTCTGTTTCTTTGTGTTAGTTAACCTTCAATACCTCATCGCCTGGTTTTATGGTGCAATATACAGAGAGTGATGTGATGAAGAATGTAAAAGATAAACCTCAGTTTAAATATTGACATTCTTGACAGAACTTGTTTTCCCTAGCTGACAACATTACAGTTTCTCGCTTAATTTATTTATGTTTGTTTGTTTGTTTGCTTGTTTTGTGAAAGACTTCTGCAGAGGAAATCTCTCTGTTAATTTCTTTATTATCTGTTGCCTTTTCACTGTCTGTGTTTGTCCAGACAATAACTCGCTAACATTTTGTATACATCTGGAATGTTATTACAGATTTGCATCTTATACTGCCACGAACTGATTCCATTTTGGGACATGGTAACACAAGTCACAATCGTCAACCAAGCACAATCCAGAATTTGCCCTGTGTCGGCAACTCTCAAGAATGCCAGAAGTTGCAGAAAGAGCAAGTTTTGCAAAGCATGCTTCACAACGATTTTTGGTAGACTTTCGAAGTATTGTCATATTTTTTTCATTTAAAGAGATCTGCCAAGTGTAGTGTTAAGGCCAAATGTCCACTAAATCACAAATTCACTTAATTAGTGTGGGATTATTCATCTCACCCAAAGATTGACACGTCTTGCACCATTTAATGTGAAATTATGTGAATTAGGTCCGATTTTTCACCGTCGATATCTCACATTGACCAACTTGTGCTTAGCACAGACATTGAATCCGACTTCCCTCATTGTAACAATGAATTGCAATTAAAGGCTTCAAATTAAAAAAAAAGAATTTGAAAAACCCTGCAGCTGTTTTAGCTTTCGCAGTTAATGCTTACAGTGAAGAGTGCAAATTACTCCTGAAATTCAGTCACAAGCTTTCACGATAAAGTAGCACAAATATCAATTAATTAATCCTACGGGTGACTCAATCATATAGTATCGTCCACCAAGTATGTGATCCGAAATTGTACGTATTCTATCTCAGGAATTTGACATTGTAAAAGTAAAAAAATTTGAATGACCTTCATCGCAGAGTCTAAAACTAGGAGTCCCAAATACACATATGCTTCAAGGTTTGATGTTGAATCGTATCAGTGACTCAATATGCAAATTCTGTTCAATACTGCAGAGTACCCAGCCTCCGTTGGGGTGAATTGCACATTACTTGCTCAAAAGTATAGTCCCTGTGTTTTCAAAAAATACTGATATGGTTTGTGTGAATGTGCGTCGAAAGGAGGTGCGTCTGATGTACATGTGTGTGGTGTATACTGTGTGTATACATAGATATATATATATAATTATATATATGTATATTATAGTATATGTTATTAGTATATTGTAATGTATATATATATATGTATATAATATGTATATCTGTATATGTATGTAATGTAGTATAATTATATATTGTATAATATGTATGTTAATATATATACATATATGATGTATATGTATGTATATATATGTATATGTATGTATTATATATATATATATAATATATATATGTTATGGTATGTATGATTTGAATCGGAATGTTGCCCCAGAATCGAATTTAATTCGTTCCAATGAGGCTGTCGGATTCCAAAACTATTTTCCAAATAAGACAATAATGGAAAGTGAAATAATCCTTCCTGACCCAAGAAAACCCACTTTCAAGACACTTTCCAACTGAAATACGCCATGTTTAAGGTTAAAATAAGTGATTAAATTGACCTTTTTCTTGAGCAGAATCTTTTTTCCAGCTGGGGATGAGCAGGACGTCATCGCTTCTTCCTCAGGTCAGGATCAGCTCCGGCCTATCAGTGGGCATTCGGGAATCTAAACGTAAACTGTTCAGCCTGTGGAGCGTAAGGTAATAAACAATGAAGCACAAATGGTGTTTTTAATTCCAGTACACTCTGTGGAGACACAAACGTGCCGTTTTCAACCGCAACGGTTCCACGTGGAGAGAATCAAGAGGTGAAGCGTTGGTGACGCAGCAATGACGTCATGACCTATGCTCGCGAAACAAACGTTGAGTTCGTTAAGCCGATTCGTCAGAGGGTTCAATGAATAGTTCGCTTCACGACGGGTTTTTCACGCTTTTATCGTTCTTTATTTTTCAGAATCCTACACACGGTCGATTTCGGCCAGCTCGAACATGGCAGCGAGATCAGAACATGCGTAACGTCTCAATGCTTAGCGAATAAGTTCTTTTTCTTCACTCAATTGTCGTCTCACGGAATTCCTCTTACCTGTTGCGCTTCATTCTGCTCTTCTTGGGTCATGGTGAATGCACAAGGGTGCCAAAAAAACAATGCACAAATCAGGTGAAAACAAGAGGTAAAGTAGCGATTGACACACGAGAGATGCTTTCACGAGGTATTCCACCGATGAACTGAAGTGAACAAAGCGCGAAGCATGTGGTCGAACAGGCGGGGAGCACGCACGTGAACAACATGAACGAACGTTGTGTTCAGTTTTCGAAATGTTGTTCGGTTTTTTAGCAAATTTCTCTTCGAAAAAATTGTTCGGATTCCAATTTGTTCAAACAATGGGTTCGGATTCTGGGGGCACCACGGTATATTATGTATAGTATTTATATGTATATGTAAACGTATTTATATGTATGTATATTTTTTATATTTATATTTATATTATTCATATGTATATAATATGTCTAGTATGTATGAATATGTGTATAATTGAGTATGTATGTGTAAGTTATTAATATGTATGTATATGTAATGTATATGTATGTATAATAGTATAAGTATATTTATTATGTATATATTAGTATATGTATTAGTATATAATGTATATGTATGTATGTATATATATATATATATATATATGTATATATATTGTTATATGGATGTATATATTAATATTATATATTATATATATGTATATATATGTACGTATGTAGGTATATAGCATAGTATGTTGTGTGTATATGTATGTATAATATATATTATATAATGTGTAATATGTAATGTAATATACATGTACGGCTGTGGAATTTCGCAAGAGCACCATATAGGTCCTTAACAGTTATGCCGAATAAGTTTGTGTTCAGATAAATTTCCCCACCGTTGTCTTAATGGGAATTATTCGTGTAACAGGGCTGTGAATCTTCAGGTAGCCGTTTTCTTTTGCTCTCGTTATTTTGGACCAACCGCAACGCCAACCACCAACCAACAAACACCACTGCCTTTCAACCACCCCAACACACCCGCATCTCAAAAACCGGCCATCATCTACCACTTCACCCCAACTGGCACATCACCTACCACCTTCACCAAAACGCCAACCACCTTCTCCACAACCACCGGAAACATCGTTCTCATCACCACCTCCCAACAGCGCCAACACCATCTAACCACCTTCTACACAACCGCACTACAAACCTCTCCACATCAAAGAAGTTCTGCAATGGATGCCGTTCGGGAAAAGAAACAAGGCGAAGAAAGAAGTTCCGATACAACCTGTATTTCCCCTCCCCTTTCCTTCTTTTCCCGCCGCCGGGAGGGGGGAGGGGCAGATCGATCAGGGGTCAAAGAATGTAAAGTGGGGCCTGATTTTGGGCGGAAAATGGGCCGGCGCCCCACCCCTTTGGGCCACGGCCAAACTATTCTCTTCCCCCACGGGCCGCGAAGGGAGGGCGGGAGCGTTGAGATAAAAGCGGACGCTGGAACGCAGCGTAAAAGAGAAGCGAGTGAGAGGGTCGAGTGAAGGGAGTCGGTCCTTCCCGGAGAAGGTCGTGGAGAGCAGAAAAGGGTGTCGTGGTGAGTTGTGAGCAGTCGTGTGAAGGCTCGCGGAGCCTGGAAGCCTGGAGTCGGAGTCCCGCAGTCGGTGGGGAGCTGGAGAGGGACCATCGAGAGTCCCAAGCAAGTCAACACGAGGGAAGGTAGCCAGCCGGTCCTCGGAGCCTCTTCGTCAACCAAGCTCCGTGTCATACAAGACCCGAAGGGGTCCAGTCTACCCCCTTCGTCTTTGAGGGGGTTTTTTCCTTGCTTTTCTTTGAATGAAAGTTGGTGGCGCCGAGTCCGTCAAGTGAACTGTATAGAGTGACTGGTACATAATAAATAGACGGTCGTAGCGCTTGTCTTGCTCGCGTCTTGTCCCTTCCCGCAATTCATTGTATAGAATGCAGCGTGCTTTTCATACCTGCCATGACTGTATACGTGTGTGATTGTTCGTAAATAAATGTGCTTGTTTAAATGTAACCTGTTCGTCGCGTCATTTTCCCTTAATTGAGCTGCAATCTTGCTCTCGGAATTTGGTGGGCTTTTAAATAGCCGATAATAGAATCGGGTCCAACGAGGCCTCGCGATAATACCCCGCTCGGTTATCCCAAACGG
>CM068957.1:117702157-117728899 GCA_035128595.1 Eptatretus atami
GATCATACGGATGATCCGCTGTGGCGACCCCTAACGGGAGCAGCCGAAAGAAGAAGAAGAAGATATTGTTACGAATTTGGAATTCAATCGCACACAACATATAGGTTCCCTTAGTCAGCTATGTCGTTAAGTGCATGTTCCCTAGATAGCTCACCTCCCATTGTTTAAATGTTTTTGAACTTCGATTAGATGCGATGGCGGATGATTTAATAGTTAGGGAAGACAATTGGAAGAGTTTCGCCTCCTACTGCGAGAAGAGTAAAAAAAAATAATAATAAAATACACCATATAAAATACTAAAAAAAAAGCAATTAAATAAAATACAAAATTAATAAATATATAAATACAAAATTAATAAAACCTAATAAACTAGCTATAATTAAATAAAAAAAATAAAATAAACAAACACTAATATAATAACAAATTAAATATAAAAACAATGATAAAATAGTAAACAAAAAATACTAAAACACACAACTCAAATAATAAATAATATAAAATACAATAAGCTCACACATACACACAAACGTTCAACACACTGCGGGTGACGTCAACACAATTCCCATCAACCTCGTAGTTAGAAGCGGTAGGGGTGGAAAATCCCTGAACGGAGTAATGAGTCACGCCGGGAGTGCGGGAGGCGGGTGCAAAGGATAAAGAGGACTCTTTTTCATTTGTTTCAGAACATGAGAAATTCCAAAAAGAAGGCATCGTGGAAGTTCGATAAAAGGTGTCCGTGAGGAGGGTAGCTTTTTTTGTACTTCGGCAGTCTGGCGGGAGTCGGGAGGAAAGAAACGCCAAGAGCTGCGATTGGAAGTCCGTGGCATACTGCGAGAGGAGACGCGAGCATGGAGGCGCCAGCTTGCTGCTGTGTACGCGCCAAAACGAGAACGTTTGGTGGAGAGAGCACGGGAAGACGAGCTGACACTGCCATATCACCGGAAGGCCCGAGCTCGACCGCGGCTGACGCAGCTGCTGTGGGGAAGGAGCATCGCGGGTCGCCCAAAGCGCAATTGTGTGGAGGACCGGAGAGAAGCATCGCCTGCCACCATCGGAATAGCACCCGAGCTCGACCGGGATACGCTAAAGCTGCTGTAAGGGGAAAGAGCATCGTGAGTGTAGCACCAAGCTCAGACACAACCATATGAAGTGCAGGTAACCTGACAACGGTCTCGTGGTAGACTTACTGTCGGGTCTAGCCAAGTCCCACAGCACAATAAAGAACCCAAGAGGATCCAGTACTGACTCCACACATATAAGCCTTGATGGGTCTTTTCTTGCTTTTCTTTTACGTAAATGATGTTTGTGGCGCTGAGTCCGTAAGTAATAGTGTAGTGATGTACATTTAACTATTGCTTATAGACGACTTGTAGTTCTTTTGTTGCTGTTAATTGCATAGTGTTTCATTATAATAAATGTCCTTGTGTAATTGATAACTGCTTCGTTCGTCATTTATCCATTGACTGAACATTTCGTTTACTATAAAACTACAACACATGTATATCTATCACTTATGCATATATCACCACATCAACATATCACTCATCATCTACTAGTGTTGGAGTTGAAAGCCGTGTGTTGTCACTAGTATCTGAGGGGCTAAATATTGGACGGACGGTACATAGGATACTCAACGCTCGGTGTAAAATCGGCAGAATCGAAAACACGATGATGAAAGGAAACATAGCATTGTCTAAAAATACAAGAACAAACCACCTCGCGACGCGCTCTTGTTCCGTACGAGCTCGTCGGGGTGGCATCCCGGTAAGTTGGTCAACGTGGGTATTTAGGGTACGCACTGAACGATTGGATCGACCCAACCCCGTGCTATCGCCGATATGGCGTATTTTGGTTCTTGTACAGGACCGTGTCGAGTTTCGGGCGGCCGATCTATATTCGGGCGATCGGTCGGGCCGACTCGACTTGCAGCTCCGTTCAGAGCGGTCGGTTGGCGGCCGACACCCGGCCAGCAACAATATATATGTATGTATGGATATTTTATGACTTATTTGTTTGTAACATATAGTTCCAGTTGTGAGTGTGCATGGATGAAAACACCTTTGGGAATATGGAGGCATATTATCTAAGGGATGGCACTTTTAAAAACGCCTCCTTTGTGAAAATATTATTCTCAACTGAGATTGGATATTTGTATTGCTAATATTTGTTTTCATGGCTAATAAATGAGTGCATCCACAAACCTTGTAATAATTCCGCAAAACGGGGGGGGAAAATAATACGATAATCACAGAGATGGAGATTGGGATATTTAATCTTTCTCACACCAACAGGCGTTAATCTATTGACGTTTTTCCCATGGCCTTGGCAAGCCCTTTTGTTCATTGTAATCATGCCCTGAAATTGTGTAATGAACAGTATTACCATACGTGCTTCCATTGCTGTTTACTGTTCGTGTTGGTTACATCATGTGGCATCACACAAACGTATGTGTTACTTGATGTGGGTGCCATGTTCAGTGGCATGGGGCTTGGAACACACACTCTGGATCTTTTATTGGTGTGCCATTATCTCTTGCCAAAATTTGATAAACAATACAGACTTGCGAGTGTGTTCGTTAGGGCGTCCGCTTCCTGGTGTCTGGAAGATCGGCGGTTCGAACCTGGCCCAATCATACCGAAGACTTAAAAAATGGTACGTGCTGCTTTCTGCTCGATGCTCAGTGTTTAAAAAGCAGAAAGCACGGATAAAAAAACCCATAAGGTTGGTAACCGTTGCGTACGTTTGATGGGCCCAATGACACTCCTGCGTTAAAGTTCCTTGAAAGGGAATTTGTTTATAAACATCTGTTAGCTTTGTGTGTAATGGATTCTTCAGTGTTCCCAGCATTTTCCACCTTTATTTAACCATATGTACATCTCCTTTAGTTTATGACTTACTCGATGGGGTTTCACTGTGACTTGTGCTATACCTGCGCTTTTTTTCTTCTTTTTTTAAAATCACAGGTATCAAGGCTTATAGACTAGCAGAGAAATCGCAGCGATCTGATTGTACCTCCGATTTATTACCTCCGCCACCGAGAGTGTACGAAGGTTGTGTTTTTATTCCTGACTGTCTGTCTATCTCTGTGAGCATGATATCTCAAAAAGTTATTAACGGATTTGGATGAAACTTGGTGGATCGGTTGAGTTTGTGACAAGGACGAATTCATTCGGCTAAATGGTGAAGATCCGGATGCGGATACTATAATTAAATAAAAAATTCTTCACCAATGAGAGGTGAGGCCCAAAACGATATGTACATAGCATGATATCTCAAAAAGTTATTAACGGATTTGGACAAAACTGGGTGGATGAGTTGGGTTTGTGACGGGGACAAGCCCATTGGATTTTGGTGAAGGTCCAGGTCTAGATCCGGCCTATCACTGGGATACAGAAGGTTAACTGTTCAGCCGAGCTCAAGCAATTTTTCTTTTCAGCTCCATCTTCAAAGGATGCTCTGATATATCCAAATGAGTATCAAAACTATGATTGTAACGTCGTCGGCACATTATTTTGTGAAATGGATTGACAGCTTTTGAACGCCGAGCACGCTATGCCTCCATCGAGCATGGCTGCACTCAACCTGAATGGTTGGCTTGTTATTGTTAAAGGGGACGTTGTATCCTTTTCCCATCGGATAACACAAGTTTGCTATTCGCAGCTGCATGCTTGATCTCAAGAAGAGGTATTTGAGTACAAGTTGTGGATGGTGTGGTGTAGCTGCTCAAAAATGGTTGTCCAGCCAACATGATGTCATTGGTGGGCAATATTATGGAAACTTAAACAACGGAGTGGTCTATAAACATCTCGACGTGCGAAAATCCGGGGAAAATGCTCACGGTGCATCTCCGGAACGTGAATCTAACTTCTTGGCTTCGCATCGCGTGCAAGTCTACGATATTTGACTTGGCATCTCGGAACGAGCTTGGAGCTGTTTTGGATGAAAATACAACTTCTGAGGACCCATCCGTGATTTGTTGTTCTCCTTCATCCTGTTCGATTTTTCTGCCTGAATAGGAAGAAAATGTAACTTTCCCCAAAATGCCAAACCCATCCTGCAATGGTGTTCTCACTTTGGCACAGAGCTTTTTGTATGATACTCGGGTTCACAGTTAAAATCCCATATACTGTTGATTTGTCTTTTGTCTCGTTTATGGAAAGTTCACGAATGGTTTCCAACTTATCTTGAACTGCACATGAAATGTTAATAACTCCTCCATGACGCTTTTATCATGAATATGTGTAAGGCACCATGCACCTATATAGCTCGCTTTGTCAATTTTGTGTCATGAATTATATACCTGTGCTGATATGGCTTGATTTGTCCAATTTTGTTCATGAAATTATATACCTTGCTGATATGGCTTAATTTGTCAATTGTCTGTCGTCATGATGATTATATACCTGTGCTGATATGGCTTGATTTGTCAATTTTGTGTCATGAATTATATACCTGTCTATATGGCTTGATTTGTCAATTTTGTGTCATGATTAATTACCTGTGCTGATATGGCTTGATTTGTCAATTTTGCTCATTTTTGGCTGATTAATAAAAACAGATCAGAAACTTGAAGAGAAGGTTTGAGGACATATAGTAATTTTGCTCACAAATTATATATATTATATATATATATTATATATATATATATATATATATATATATATATATATATATATAGCAACTAACATGGACCTATAATCTCTTCATCTCCCAACATTGTTTTCATTTTTGCTTTTTTGATTCTCATTCCACGTGTCTATGTCTGTACTCGTGTGTTGTGCTTTTGGGAAGCAGGATAGCCTAGAAGTAAGCAAAATCATCTCTCTCTCTCTCTCTCTCTCTCTCTCTCTCTCTCTCTCTCTCTCTCCCCCTCCCTGGTTTGAATCCTGACCCAGCTGTAAACTCTCACCCTGGTGTCTCGGAGGCCATGAAGAGGTATCGATGTGTGTGCCGTCCCTCGGATGGACGTTAAACTTTGCATCCCGTCTGCCAGTATTAGTTGGTGGATGTCAAAGATCCCACGGTGACCCTTGAGAAAAGTAGGCAAGCTATCGCTGGCACCCTGGCCAAATTCCAGATTCCTTCTCCAACCTACTGAGGGCATTGCATCAGTGACACAGCCATGGTCCCAGCATTGAAACCAGCATCTGCTGGCTCCATACAAATTAAAATGATGAATTTATGCTTTTACAGCATATCCTGTCATTACTTATTCCACGGAAGGTGGAAGGAGGTTACGTTTTCACCCATTTTGCTGGCTGTGTGTCTGTCTGTCTGTCTTTGTCTGTTTAGCTGTGAGCAGGATATCTTAAAAAGTTATGGACAGATTTGGACGAATCTTTGTGGACAGGTTGGGTGTGTGACAAGAATGAATTGATTAGGTTTTGGTGAAGATCTGTATCTGGCCTATCAGTGTGCTACAAAACGTAATTGTTTATGTTGGTGGAGGTGTGCACTCCACGAGAAAGTTGCTGTTCTAGTTACCTCCACCACCGAAGGTGAAGGAGGTGATGTTTTCACCCCTTTCTATCTGTTTGTCATTTGCAAAATCGAAGATTTTTCAAGTATACTGTATCGTTAGTCTTATTGTTATTCTGTCTGTTTGTTGTCTATCTGTCTGTCTTCTGTCTGTCTATCTGTTTGTCACTACAGGACACAATTTTAAACCAATCTTCACAAACTTCACCACATGGTAGAGTTTGTCATAAGGAAGAACCCTATTGTTTTTGAGGTGAAAAGGTCAACATAGGCCAACTTAGGTGAGATTTCTAAAATCCTCAATTTTCATCTGATTGACTTGAAATTTGAAGAGATATATATATATATATGTATATTCAAGTCACTGAATTCAACTAGCCAATTATTTGGAGGTCCATATTGGCCAAAAGGTGAACCTAGGCCAGATTTCTAAACATTGTCAATTTCATCTGATTGACTTGAAATTTGAAGAGGAATTGCACATTTGGTCATTTAATCCAACCACCAATTATTTTTGAGGTCAAATTTTTTTTTATGGATTTTGCAAGTGTTGTGCTCAACAAGACATTTTATCACTTCCGCCCCTTCCGGAGGGAGGGAGCGGGTATTGTAATCGTCCGGTTTGTTATCTTGCCAAACGAAGTTTTGCAGATATGTTAGTCAGCTTGTATGTTTTTTTTTTTTTTGTCTGTAATCACGTATAAAAATTCTGCAGAGCACAGTTATCATTGGAAATTTTTGTAACTTTGCATATCAGAGGCCTATAGAGGTCCCTTTCAGCGCATAAAATTTTGAAGGTCAAGGTCAAAGGTCAAGGTCACTTTGTTGCAAATCAGGGAGTCGACGAAACCTTATTTTTTGAGTAATTTTGATCGGATCGTCTCAAACTTTTGGGAATGTAGTTCATGGTCTGCGCTAGCTGATTAGTTTTGGTGGCGATTGCCTTGACCTTCATGGTTAACGCCTAGGTCAAACATATTTGACCCCAAGGTCAAATTTTCAAGTTTTAGGAACCAATATCGTGTAGTACCTCAAATTGAACACCTCGATGAGTGCTTTCTAGATATGTCAAGCTTGAGACATTATGACGTCATTTGTGACGTTATGAGGCAAACAATTATTTCATGGTTACTCTGTAGGAACGATTCTCATCGAATCTCTCGTAGGCAGATATTCCTCAAGGAGTCGCTCCTGGTGGATAGCAGCTCTGTTCACCTCAGTGTGACCTTAAGAAGTCACACGTGGTCACCTTTTGCAAGACCGTGGTTATTTGTCTGTTTATTTGTCTGTCTGTCTGTTAGCAACTTTACGGCAAAACGGCTTTAGCAAACACTATCAAATTTATCCACAGGTGGACAATGAACCTTGGACGACCCATTAACTTTTGGGTCCAATTGGATCAAAGGTCAAGGTCAAGGTCACGAAAAGATCAAAATCGTTTTTCGCTCATAACTTCGTCAAAAATGATCTGATTTACTTCAAACTAAGCTTATAGTGAACCTTATTCTATTTCTCACTTATAATCCTACCCATTCCTATAGTGAAAAATGCATATTTGTGAAGATCGGTAGGGTCCGAAGTTTTGGGGGTCATGGTCATCGGTCAAAATTACAAATTTTCCATTAAAACTAAAACGGTTACGAAAATACAACTTTACGGGAAAACGGCTGGCTCAAACACTGTCAAATTGTACATACAGGTGGGTAATGAACCTCGGACGACCCCATTAACTTTTGGGTCCAATTAGGTCAAAGGTCAAGGTCAGGCCACGGAAAGGTAAATTTTTCGCTCATAACTTCGTCAAAAATGGTTTAATTGACTTCAAACTTACACTAAAATATTCCTTATTCTATTCCTTATAATCAATATTTAGGTTAACAATATATCAAATTTAAATTCGATTCCCAAAATAACTTTATGCCTTAATGGGTGGGATTTGTTGTGCCTGGCACCACTTGTTATTATTATTATTCTGTCTGTTTGTTTGTCTGTGTACAGGATATCTCAAAACGTTGTGACCGATCCGGATGAAATTTTGTGGACAGGTTCGGTGTGTGACAAGGACGAACTGATTACATTTTGGTGAAGATCCGGATCCAGATCCGACTACTGGATTTTAAAGTGATTCTTCACCATTGAGAGATTGGGCCAAAAACGATACATAGCACGTTATCTCGAAAAGTTGTGGATGGATTCGGACGAAACTTGATGACACGTTGGGTGTGTGACCACGACAAATTTATTTGATTTTGGTGAACATCCGAATCCAGATCTGGATACGGAATTATTTAATTTTTAAAGTGATTCTTCACCATTGAGAGAAAGGGCCAAAAACGATATAGGACTGTAGAGCACGATATTTCAAAAATGTATTGGGCTCGATATGTTCTCGTGGATCAGGCATTACGTGGCGGAGATAGCGATCTACCGAGTGTCCTAGTTTGGTTCTGTATTAATCATCTTTCATCATCTTTTGTCATGCTTTACATATATATATAATATATATATATATATATATATATATATATATATATACTGTATATATATATATATATATTATTTATATATTATATATATTATATTTATATTATATTATATATATTGTATATATATTGTAATATATTGTATATATATTTATATATATTGTATATATTATATATTTAGTGTATGTATATATATATATATAATATATATACAGTATATTATATATATATATATTTATTATATATATATATATATATTTTATATTATATATATATAATTATATATATTTTATATTTATATATATTATATTATATTTTTTATATTATATTATATATAATTGTATATATATATATATATATATATATATATTATATATATGTATATTATATATATATTTTATATTTTATATATATAATATATTTATATTATATATATAATTGTATATATATATTGTATATATATTGTATTATATTGTAATATATATTATATATATTATATATATTTAGGTATGTTATATATATATATATATATTATATATATATATATATATATATATATATATATATATATTTGCTGTTTCACAAGCTTTAGATTCCACTCTGATGCCTTCTGCTAGAAAACATTCATGGCATTTGGTGGAAACATGATGCTGCCAATACAAAAAGAACTCGAGCAGCATGCCATTGACATCTTTAAATAGAGCAGAGCACCCTGTGGTTTGTGCCGGCTAATGTCTAAACGGGTAAAGCATTTACAAGGTCTAACAAATACATATTTGGTTGGCATCATCTTATCTAACCCTCTTAGTATGCCCAAAGGGAAACCTGTTTTCAAAACTTATGAATCCAATAAGTTCCGTTGCAGTGGAGCACCAAGTTACTTCTGGGCATAAATGCAAAGCCTTTGTATGAAAACAATTCCCCAAATACCAAATCCTCGCTCTCTTGTGTTTGTCGTACGATCAAATTATTTTCATTGCAGACAATGGAATAACAAAAATCTCGTGACTGCCTTTGAGTTTTTCTTGCACGTTGAACGAAGAATGTTCATCACATATTTTAAAGCAATAGCATGATTAAAGGCTCTGGTTGAACTTGAATCACTTTGCGGCGTTCATCAAAACTACAATTCTGGAATGTGAGTCGAGATGCAGATCTTCAGCAATGATGTGATAACTTGTAATGTTATCGAGATACGTTGTTCCAAGTTTGGCTGAATTTGTTTTTCTAAAGCATGGATGAAAGCAGTTTTGGAACGAGATGAGAGAATACAAGATGAAGACGTCGCAGTGATGGTGAAAGTGCAGAGTTGATTTTGCACCGCAACTGTGATGTGAAGGCACAACAAATTAGAGCCAACACGGGCAACGGCAGAAGGCCTGAGCCTCGTTGTCATGCTCTCTTTCATTTTCCCATTGGGCGTTCTCGTATGTTCAACCTTGTGAGAGATCACACACCATAACATTGTCCTGCCTGCAGCGGCTCACTTGACAGGAGTATCCCTTTGGGCCGTCGTGGCCAAATATATCGTGCAGCCTTGAGATTCTTAGCAAAGCCCTTCCCTTAATGACCGAGACCACAGGTTCAAGTCTTATGTTCTGTGTTTGTTTGAATTGCATTTTGTTTGTTTTCTTTGCCTTTTATTTGCCGTCTTTGCCTTTTCTAAAAAAGGGGTGCCACAAAATAATAATAATAATAATAATATAATGGGTACCATACGGAATCTACTTTGGCCGAGAAGCCCGAGGAGAACCCAATAATGAGCATGTATTCTCAATTGGTCAAGTCTGTCTCCTCTTTTTATTTTAATTACTTGTCATGACTCTTCCCTTTCTTACTCTCTCGGCAGAGGAATTGATTTTTCTTTTTGATCAACCTTTTAGCTTCTTTCTGCTACAACACAAGTACGCTCATCAGTGGCTGTGCAATGACCGAACACAAATAGGTGCAAATAATCTAAGATCTGGACCTGGGAATTACTCTTCCTGTGTCCGTGGTGGTGTTCTCCAGTTTTTGCTACATTCTCATGCAGGATATTTGAGCATTCTTTGCACTTTAGATGTGTGCAGACTTCCTTGTAATTCCTGTCGGAGTACACCGAAGTAAGCTCGTGTCCTTGTCCTGCACGTGATGTATTAATACAAGCTTCAACATCAGCCTTAGTTTCTGTCAGCAAAAGGGGCTTCTACAGTTTATAGGTCTTTCCTAGTGACAGCCTCATTTGTTATTTGGCAGCAGGTTGACTTCATTAATGGTCAGTGGCAAATATGGACGATGCACAAGTGTGCACCTTAATATAGAGTCTGCATACGCTACACACAACTCTGATAACGTATGACCACATGTCAATTCACCAAAATAGAATGTCCAAAAATTGTCATAAAATAATATAACAAGCTTTGTAATATTCTTTTTAAACATTGTAAAGTGCTTGGCCTATAATAGATTTCGTTTTTCAGATGACAAAAAGCAAGACATGGACTAACCAGAAATGCAGGTTTCCATCTGCAGTATATTGGCTATTGTGTGTGTGTGTGTGTGTTGTGTGTGTGTGTGTGTGTGTGTGTGTGTGTGTGTGTGTGTGTGTGTTGTGGTGTGAGAGAGAGAGAGAGAGGAGAGAGAGGAGAGAGAGAGAGAGAGGAGAGAGAGAGAGAGAGAGAGAGAGAGAGAGAGAGAGAGAGAGAGAGAGAGACAGAGAGAGAAGAGAGAGAGAGAGAACAGAGACAGAGACAGAGACAGAGACAGAGACAGGAAGACAGAGACAGAGACAGAGACAGAGACAGAGACAGAACAGAGACAGAGGACAGAGACAGAGACAGAGACAGAGACAGAGACAGAGACAGAGACAGAGACGAGACCAGAGACAGAGAACAGAGACCCAGGAAAAACGAGAGTGCTAGAGTACGTGAGGACGCACACACCCAGTGATTTGGCATTACCAATGGGGGGGAGAGGTGAGTTGGATTTTTCCCTTCATTGCACAGCTGCCTGGTGAGAGAAAAGCGATGTCACAAAGATCGCGTCACCTGTACCCAGAGTCCTCCGGAGAAGTTACTGCCTCCCAGTGTCAGCGGCTGTGTTTGGCTGGTCCAGTCCAGTGTTGTCTCGTGTACTTGCCCGCACTTCTCCCCATTGCACCTCCTCCATAAACCTGTGGCCCTGTAAAAAATATTAAATTCTCCCATCTGGTATATCTGTTCAGAGGTATCTTGTGGCAGGGAAGTTTGGCCGCATAAGAGTGGCAAACTAGGTTCTGTGGAAATTAAGTCAGGTAGGTTGTCAACATACTTGTGATTTAGTTGTTGCTTAGCCCAAGCCTGAATGTACTTGTTTGTTGTGAAAGTTTAATGAACACTGCACATCATAATTTTAAGAGACAAATGTTGATGCCTGTCATCGTCTTATTTTGGTCCTTTCCCTCTCTTTGAATTCCTAACAGGCGAATGAGGTAGCACGCAAGTTTGCAATGCGGACGAGTGCTGCAAGTGGATAAGGTCGCAGGTAAATTAGCACAGTATTGTGTCTTATCTCAACTTTAACCCCTTGAAATAATGTCTCATGGTGCATGATTCAAGCCAATTCGTAGTTTATGATGACATGAGTATTGACATACACTCGTTACTTTAAATCAGAATGGTTTCGCAATGATACTTAGCTCCCACACCGAAGGTGGATGGAGGTTATTTTTCACCGCTTTCTGTCTGTGAGCAGGATATCTCAAAAAGTTATGGACGGATTCGGACAAAATTTGGGTGTGTAACAAGTACCAATTGGTTCGATTTTGGTGAAGATCCTGATACTGATCTGGATCCGGAGAATTTTTTGAGTGATTCTTCACCATTGGGAGATGGGACCAAAAATGATATATAGCATGGTATCTCAAAAAGTTGCCTACGGATTCGGATGAAACTTGGTGGACAGGTTTGGTGTGTGACAAGGAAGAAATGATTCGATTTTGGGAAAGATCCGGAACCAGATATGCGAATTTTAAAACTTATTTTCCAAGTGATTCTTCACCATTGAGCGATGGGCTCCAAAATGATATATAGCACGATATTTCAAAATGTTTTGGACGAGTTATGACAAAATTTGGTGGATTAGTTGGTTCGGTGACAAGAAGAAGCCGATTCAATTTTGGATAAGGTCCAGATGCAGATCCGGCCTATCAGTGGCGCAGAAAATGTAAATTGTTCATCCTGGTGGTGGTATGCACCCTACCAAGTGCCGTTCTCGTATGTACTGCACTGCAGTTGCAGACATTCGCAAGCGAATGCAATATGTCCCCCCACCCCCACCCCACACCGCGAAACACCGCCCCACCCATCTACTTTTCCCCTGCAAAATCACAATGAAGACACCAAGCCAATGTATACCTGCTAAAGTCTGCAGGGGCTGTGACAAAGGTATCATTTTGCCCACTCCTGTTTAGATTGGTTTGAAATATAGAGGCGTGGCAGGCAAATTACCTGAATTTTGCGACAGATTTTGACCTTTTACTCCTGTATAATGCGACACTAATTTTGAAAAACGACTCTAATTAGAAATTTTTCTTCACATCCCTATATAGGGGGTTGTTTGACAGTATTCTTGCACCAAACCTCGTCTCTATTGACTCAAACACAAGGGAATCGCAAAATGTGTTCCTTTTGTTTTTATGGTCTCACTCTCACCCTTTGACTCCATAAAATCAGAATAATGTTAAAATTGTTTGCATGTTTTGGTCCAAGATACCTCGTGGCAAAATTTGAAGAAGATGAATGGCTCAGAATAAGGAATGGTTTGTGATTGTAATTGTTGGTAAGAAAGAAAGAACGAAGAAACGTATGAAAAATAATGTCCCCCCTCCCTGTTGAAATCCGACTCGACCATCTATCTCCCTGTAATTATGGGAGATTTCATAAATATATATATATATATATATAATACATATATATATACATATACATATATATATATATATATATATATATATATAAATTATATATATATTTTTTTTTTTATAAAATAAAATTAAGATATTTTGTATTTTGTTCTTCCTTTAATTCCATATTGTATGACCATTAATATTCAGCTTGTCTAATATTGAGAAGTATATTCAGAAATGATGCAACCACCATGGATTGGCTTGTGGCTTCGATGAAACGTGGCATTGACTTTGCTGTTTTCTCAAATGAGCAATTGCCTCTTTAATTTGAAATCTCACATGCTGAGCTTATTTGCTTATTGTTTACTCAAGTCCTTGTTGTTGATGTAGAAGCATGCCCTCATTTCCCAAACTCATTGTTGTGCCTTGGATGCGTGCCCGAATGTATGTGTGAGCTCCACGAGTTTGAGACGGGGAAAGGATTTCCAAGCCAAACCTCCTCATGTTTACCCATACACTGAGTCTTGGTCTGTTCCTTATTTTCGTTGTATAATCACTGTAATTGTAACTAGAGCGAAGTCCATCCATCCATCCATCCATCCATTGGGACCATACTCTATGCAGAGCATTGGTGCTGCTGAAGCAGTCTCCTAGGCCATTGAGCACAATCCTGGATGGGTCACCACTCTGACACAAGATACCAGCAAGCTGGCACTCATTTTGCCGACCTCAGAAGGATGACAGTCAGAGTCAACCCCACCTGGTGTTAATTCAACAGCCAAGCGAGATTTTTTACTCAGGATCCTAGGATCCCAAGCCCACCACCCTAACCATTAAGCCAACACCAGGCATAGAGCGAAGTAGATGGTGCGTTATCGCAAATCCCCACACTTCCCATCTGAAGAAAGTTCAAAGATGGCAAAAGGTTCCACCAGGAATGACCAAATATCAAATTTAGAGTTAATTTTTTTCCCCCATTTTGACCACTGTGATCCTAAGTCCCCACCCCCTGAGGCTTGAACCCGTGGTCAAATCAAAACAATTGTTACACAATTCATGCGTCCCCCAATGTTGGCTGCATACACCAAGCTTCATTAAAAAATGGTTGAAAATGTGCTACAATTGAATTTTTGGGGATTTGACCCTTTGACCCCACTCCTGGGGGCAGGGCCAAAAATGACACTGCTCCTGCACGTTTGTGGAATGTGGTGATCATAACGACCAAACTTGGTGAATTTCTGTTCAACCGTTTAGGAGCTGATACTCGGATGGACAGACAGACAGATTACAATATCCCCCTCGTTTTTTTTTTCAAAAAGCATGGGGGTAATTTTTTATTATGAGAACTACTACCTTAAGTAGCAATAGAAAAGCATAAAACAAAATGTCTCGTCTTTGTGGATGGAAGCCCCGGTGTCACACCGCATGAAAAACGCCAGAGGTTGATCGTTTATCGCTGGATCGAGATTCAAACCCTGACTAGACAGCTCAAAGGGAAGTGTGCATACCCCTCGGTTACATCGCCAGCCCATTTAATTATATCCATCGACTGATTTTATCTTTGTATTTATTTATTTTAATTTATTCATTAATTTTATTTGCTTTTGGTCTTGCAGCAGTCTCAGAGTGGTGCTACACCGGGACGGCGCACCAGCCGACTTCCAGTTCAGCAACAAGCTGGGAGAGGCAGACATTAACACGATACTGGGATGGGCAAGTGAGTAAAGGTATTGTACCCATTTTAATAGCTCTGAGCCATAATTTTTTTTCTTTTCACATTTGACAACTTTTACAAATGAGTTCCATATCTCAGGCTGATTTTTGCCATAGTTTCATCCTATCCTTGCTCTTCATGTTGTATTTGTATGTTTTTCTGATCCTATTATACGCGGGAGTCAAAAGGTTTTTTTTTTCTCTCAAAGTCCAAAAAGAAAGAATCAAAACTCGACACACACGTTTGTCCTTTTTTGTATAGTTTCCAGCCATTGTTTGGCACAATTTTAATTTCCAGTGGTGAGCGAGTTCCCTGCCGCTATTGGTCGAGCTCTGAAATTTTTATTTTCAGGGGGAAAACTTTTCGACCTCACATTGGCTTGGGGTGTGCATTTTGGTAAATCAGTGCCTTATATACGCAAGTCAACTCGAATCCGCAAGCAATTTCTGCCGAGGGTTTAACGGATTGGTTTGAAGTGTGCATTTTATTGATTATTATTTAATGGAAGAAGAGCCTTTCCCATATATGGAAGTTTGGTGCTTTCCTTCATCATGGTAATTGTCTTCTTTTTTGTTTTCCAGCATAATTGGTTTGGGCATAACTGACATTACCTTAGCACATGATTTAACCCAAAACTTGTTGATGCTGTACTTTACAATGCAGCTGTTTTCAGGCGAGTCTTTATGACCCTGCAGGTGGGGGGGGATGTGCAGCTATTGGTAACGTCAACATGAGCAGCATGGCTTCCATGGATAGACATATCCAGCAGACCAATGACAGGCTGCAATGCATCAAGCAGGTACATGACTATTGCATAACAAAACCAATATTATTTCACCAGCACTTACCCATTCCCAGCAAAGCCGTACACCATGTGTTCTGCTTGTAAACCCGTGGCAATTGCCCTACGCTCTGATTCTCAGCATTTGCAAAGCCCCGGGAGCTTCCAGTCTGCTGCACGTGAGCTGTTGGACTGGTGCGGAGATCCTCGGGCCTTTCAGCGGCCTTTTGAGCAGAGCCTCATTTCTTGTTTGACGGTGAGACAATGTGTGCCATGTACTACTTTTAGCCATGTTGTGTAGCACGTAGCTTAACGTTGACGGTTGGGGAGGGAGGGACAAAGAAATGTAATTTGGTAACAGCTTGAGGTTGCCCGAGTGGTAATTGTTGTGATGTTGCGGCACACGGTGTGAGCAGGTGGTGAGCAGGGTGGCTGGGCAGCAGGGGTTTGACCTGGATCTTGGTTACCGGCTGCTTGCTGTTTGTGCTTCGAATCGTGACAAGTTCACACCGAAGTCTGCTGGTACATATAATTTGCTCACGGGTTTGCCCCTTGCCGTTTGTGCATCTTTGCCGCTTGTGCGTCGGTATCTGCTTAGTTCCTTTGCATGACTACTGTTCACAAATTGCATATCTTTTTTTTGCCTTGCATTCACAGCTACTTTGATAGAGGTATTTGTCTTGGGTGCAAAAACTCCATCTGCTGTTTTCAAACTGCTTCTTTCATTCGATTTATCAGGGTTGTGCAAAGAATTCTTTTTGGCCAAAAAGTCATCTGGTGGAATGACAGCAATTCATTGTCATTGCTGTTATTCATTACGATCGGAGCACAACATCAAGGACTGTGGCTTGCATCGGGCTTGCTAAGAAATCCCGAACAATTACATATTTAGTCTTTCTGTTCGGTCGAACGTACTTTTCGTAGACATTTGCCCCGATTCTTGTGGCTCTTGTTTTTATCTGGAGGGCTCGGTTTTTAGAGTTGGTAAAGGAGAAAACAAAGTGAAACTAGAAAGCATCTAAAAATGCAAAGCCCCTCCGCTTTGTACTCTGACTTCTTCTTCTTCCATGTGCTAAACGGTACCTTTTGACCTTTTGACCAAATTATTAATTTGTCTTCTCCATATTCTCACAATAAAGCGTTGTTGAAAATTTTATACCAAAAGCTCAAATGGTAAAAATTGTTACAGCCTGGACAGACACACAGACAGACACACAGAAGTGATTGCAAAACCCCGTCTCCTGCTGCTTGGGGGGACAGGTTAATAATCGCTGCTTGTATATGGCTGTAACAATATTGTGCCAGTTTGGAAGCAACACAATATTGACTGTTTTTCACTCGTCGTGGTTTGATCATTACAAAGGCTGCAATGAGTCATCTGCAAGCTATTGTTGCAAGTCCTAGTTTAAAGCTATTGTTTTGCCGTGAAGCCATGAAGTTTTTGATGGCTGACCAACCTCTTTTTGTCACATTTTGGTTCCATCCTAGACCTCCTTTCCCGCTCCCTTCCCGTCTCATCAGTATGTATATTTTTTTTTGCGGCGTGAAATGCAGGGGCTTATGCCTCAATCTCAACATTGCGCATATAGTTTGAGGTGGTGTTCGTACGCGCACTTTGTGTGTTGTGCAAACGGGTGAAGAAGGGAAGGCAAAAGATTGTGGTTGATCTCAAGAATATGTAGTTATACTTCTGTCACCAAAGGTGGACGGTGGTTGTGTTTTCACCCCTGTCTGTTGTCTATTTGTTTGTGAACAGGATATCTCGAAAGTTCATGGACGGATTTGGGCAAAATTTGGTGGAAAGGTTGGGTGTGAGACGAGGACTAAATTGTTAGATTTTGGTGAAGATCTGGATCCGGCTCCAAGAATTTTAAAAGTGTTTCTTCACCATTGAGAGATAGGGCCCAAAAACGATAGATAGCACGACATCTCAAAAATTTGTGGACGGATTTGAATGAAACTTTGTGAACAGGTTGGGTGTGTGATGAGGAAGAATTGATTTTATTCTGCTGAAGTTATGGATCCGGATCCGGATACAAGAATTTTGAATTTTTTTTAAAAAAGTGATTCTTCTCCATTGAGAGATAGTGTCAAAAACGATATATCGAGCACATTGTTTCAAAAAGTTACGAACGGATTTGGACAAAGGACAAAAGTGGATGAATTGGTGAGGTGACGAGAACAAGCCGATTCAATTTTGGTTCAGATCAGCAGATCTGGCCTATCGGTGGGATAGAAAACGTAAACCGGTCAGCCTGGCGGAGGTACGCGCTCTACCGAGTGTCGTTCTAGCTGTTTTAAGTCATTCTTCATCATTGAGAGAGAGAAAACTATATAGCACTGTCGTGACTCATTAATTTTTATTTTATTGAACAATTGCACACCAACATTAGTTTTTGATATTATCTATACTAATGTGTGTGTGTGTGTGTGTGTCTCTATAACTCCAAAACCATGAAACCTAGCAGTCTGAAACTTTGCATGCACACCAAGAAAACTCCAGGAAGGTGCATGACTGAAAAGGGGGGTTTAAACACCCCTTTTAAAGATAATTAACGGCCTTATTTAATTATATCCTTCATCAGGCACATCATTGGTCACTGCTGTCCATGGGGTTTTAAGGTGTATCTCAGGTAACCTCGCTGGAGTCTGAAGCCGCCATGTTTTTTGGCCTGCTCAACCATGCCTTGACTTGGAACAGGCCACAATGATTTCTTCACAATAATGTTTATTTTTTTCACTTTCTTTACTCATATTATTGAATGCCTATCTCTGGGTACTTTGCAATGCTTATAAATGCCCGGAGACGTCAGCTTTCGTTGCTTTATTTCATTTCCGCAAAAGCGATCATTGCGAGAATCACTTAAACTAAACAGAATTACAAAATTTAAGCTCCAGAACTAAACAGA
Organism: Eptatretus atami; assembly: GCA_035128595.1. NCBI lineage: Eukaryota > Metazoa > Chordata > Myxini > Myxiniformes > Myxinidae > Eptatretus > Eptatretus atami. The sequence continues at coordinate 117,720,387 of CM068957.1, forward strand.
AACAAAATTTAATTAAAAAATTCACGCAGTTCCGACTCCTAAAAAAGTGTTAATTTGTCCAATTCGGACATATTTGATATTTTGGGCATCTCAGGAGTCCGGGAGGTGGATGTTTAATATGACGGTTTGGTGATTGGTAATCGCATGCCAATCGAGCCGTTTCTTATCAACCGTTTAGTTGGAGTGCTTAAGCCACTTGGCGAGGGCATGACAATATTCACACTGTCACTGAATACTGTACGTCGATTGACTTGAACAAAGTTCAAGGGTTGCTCGCATGCGTTCTTAGCCACGGTGTTGTTCTGCGGTGAAAAAGGCAGTGGCTGGCTCGCTGAAAATGTGAAAAATTATTTTGCACAACATTTCTCCTTTTTGTACGATCTTCCATTATATGACCCGTCACTTCGGCATAGATGTACACAAATAAAAATTAAACATTTCGTTTCTAAAATTTTCTTCAACCATTTCGTGGAGTGCTTGGTGAAGCCACTTGGCGCGTGTTCTTCACGTTTCAATGGCGATACGGCAGTTTGACACCGGAGGTAGGAAGGTAAAATAAGTTATATGATCACAATGAGAAAAAATATTTTCAGTTATGAAATAATGAATCGCCACCATGGCAGGAACGCCGAGAGGTACACACGCTCACTCTGTGTAGCCTGGATTTGAATCCCAACACAGCTATAAACTGTCATCCCAGTGTTTCACAGGCAGGGTGAATCACTAATGTGTGTGTGTGCCCTCTCTCGATGGATGATAAACTGGGTGCCACATCTGCTGGAATCCCTCACCCCTCTCCCTCCCAACCCTACCCCCTCTCTCCCACCTTACTCTCTTTCTGACACTGACCCCCCCCCCCCTCTTTCTCTCTCTCTCTCTTGACCTCTCCTCTCCCTTCTTTCCTCTTCCCTTCCTCTCTCTTCAACCCTCCCCTGGTCCCCACCTCTCCCCTCTGTTGAGAGGACTAGCATGTGTGAAACGGATTCGGAGCGAGCCGACCGGTTGGGTGCAAAGGTCGCTCACTGCCTGTACGAGCATGCATGCATGAGGCAGACCTTTCCCAGGAAGATAGCGTGAGTTTTAAATGCCTCCGCCCAGTTCTCAAAGAGTGTGCATCGTGCGTGTGTTGTTCATAAAGCATAACATTTTCTTTCTGCTAACTCACCTCCCCCCACCATCTCTCTCTTCTCTTCTCTCTCTCTCTCTCTCTCTCTCTCTCTCTCTCTCTCTCTCTCTCTCTCTCTCTCTCTCTCTCTCCACTTCTTTTCTCCGGACGTGTCTGGATGGGAGTTTGTCTCCAGATGTGGCTGAGTAGTGTTTGGCTCCGGACACGTCCAGGTGGTGTTTGTCTCAGACAGCTGACTCTGGATGCATCAGGTGGTGTTGTCTCCTCTACCGTGTCTAGCAGTGTTTAGTCTGGACGGGAGTTTGTCTCCGGACGTGTCCAGCGGTGTTTGTCTCTGAGCGGTATTTATAGTATGACCAGTGGAAAATGGATTTCAGACATATTTTGTTTCAATCTTCACTGTTATTTTATGCAGAATCATTTTGATGAGACAGTATGAATCATAATTAACACTCCCATACGTCTGCCTTCCCTTCCCCCACCCTCCTCACTTTCCATCCCTCTCTCTCTTTCCCATCACCTCCTCACTCTCCATCCCCTCTCTCTCCTCCACCCCTCTCCTACTCTCCCCCTCTTTTTCCTCCCCCCTCCTTTCGTATTCCTGTCTGTGAAGCGACGGGTGGTATTTATTAGTTTGTAATAAAGCAAACGTGTGAACTCTTAATAGCCACTTGGAGGTCTTTCTGCAAGAGCCCAATAAGCATAGAGGACACTGCAAGGTTCACTTCACGATAGCTCGTCATTCCGACACGTAATATGCTCGCGCGCTTTTCCTTTCAAGCATTTTCTTTTTCACGAGTCACTCAACACGTCAATATTTGAAAGTCACTTTTGTTCTCTCTCATCAAGACAATTGAGTGAAGTGGATTTTGTTTGATGAACAACCACGACAAAAATGAAGGAGTCTACTCAACCGGACTTCACTTACAACACATCGTTGCATCTTAAATGTGAGTGAGATTTATTTTGTTCTGGTTTAAACACCATCATCATATAACCAGCACACGAAAAGGAATTATCACCACAATTGGAAAAACCGGATTTGTGCCACTGCCAATGATGTGGTGCACCGGCAAGCCACGAATGTCAGCACATTGACGGGATTTGACACGACGAGCATGGCACAGTTTTTTGTACTTGATGTTGGGATGACGTGCTTGAAGATGTTCACGTTACGCTGCACAAGGTTAAGACTGCTCTCACCCTCTTGCTGACGAGCACCGGCAGTGACCACGACCTGCTGAGAATCGCTGCTTACGGAATAATCTTTTCTCCTGACGATTTATGGGAGTCTTGAGAAAAAGGCTTCCACGGAGCAAATCCATCATCGTGCCCTTCAGTTCGTCTTCCCTTACATCAATGAGAGCAAGCCCATCAGTCAAATTTTTCAACAAAATGCTGAATGCATAAGCCATGCCAACCTGGCCAACCGCTACATCGGTCGCTTTGTTCCTGGGAGCACCCTTCTCTCCATCAGCCTGAATCCCATGCATCAGAAGGTCTTTGATTGCCATGACGTAAGAAGGCAGGAGTCAAGTGAGCGATATTTAAAACTCAATGACATGTTATAAATGAAGTGCAGTTGATAATAATTGAATCCTCCGTCATCTCACCAGCGGTAAGTGAAGAAGAAGAAGGGTCGCTTGGAGTCGAGCTTCCGCGGCTTTAAAATGGCATCGCCGATAATAAGCAGGAGAGTAGACTCGTTCGTTTTTGTCGTGGTTGCTCACCAAACAAATTAAATCCACTTCACTCAATTGTCTTGATGATGTAAACCAAAAGTCACTCTTAAATATTGACGTGTTGAGTGACTCGTGATGAAGAAAACGCTTGTAAGGAAAAGAGCTTCTAATGCGTCGGGATGACGAGCTCTTGTGATGTGAACCTTGCAGTGTCCTTTCCACCTATTGGTTCTCCAGAAAGACTCCTCTGAGTAGCTGCTCGAGTTCACACGTTTGCTTTATTACAAATTTTCGCAAAAATTAATGTTAAGGGTTTAATAAAATAAAAATTAATGAGTCACCGTCTTAAAACTTTAATATCTTAAAACGTTTTGGACGGGTTATGACAAAACTTGGTGGATGAGTTAGGTAGGTGACAAGAACAAGCCGATTAAACTTTGTTTGAGGTCCGGTTATGCATAACCGGACTATCAGTGGATACAAAATGTAAACTGTTCAGCCTGTCGGAGGTGTGCGCTCTACCGAGTGCCATTCTATTTATTTAAAGTATTGCTCAAGAATTTGCACGGAAAAGTTTGTTTCGTTGTGGATTAAATTGTTTTGGAAAATGGAAGTACAATTAACTTTGTTTATAGGTCATGCTGGAGTAAGGGAGGCCAGGATTCGTGCATTCTTTCGAGACACTTAGCCGTTTTATGTTCTACCAAATTGGCTAATGTTTTATGTCCTTTTGCCCTCCTTGCTGACACCATGACAATATCCATCTGGGTGTTTATGGTGATCTCAGATCGGTTCATAAACAAATTACTTCTTAATTTTTTTTACTTAATTGCCTCCTTTCATTGCATTTATTTTGTTTTTCTTCAGTACCTCCTGCCATTGTCTTTCAGTAGAAGTTCGTGGGACCGATATTGTTCGTATAATTGTGTATTTCCTCAAAGGGATTCACCAGGTTGCTTGGTTGTCCTTTACTTATCATCTGGCAACCTAATTTAAATAATGCTTATTTGGATTAAGTTAACATTTCATACAAACTGGCATCCTCAACATTTCTCTATCATAACTTTAAAAGCATTTTTTACGAAGGTCAATTGCACATCACTCTGATCTTATGGCCAAGGGTTCCTCCATCCAGTCTTTCACTCATTTGGAACCCAAAGCTCTGAGCATTATTGGCAGTACCCATCAGGAGACCAAGGCAATGGGCCTACCCCTTTGTCATCACACAAGTTTACATCCTTTTGGTTTTCTGCTGCCTCTCATATGTTATTGCTCTTCTTGGCAATTTAGGCCTCGGTCACACATTCATCCAGTCACCTGCCCTTTTTCATCCATCTTCCATAATCGATGCTTGTTTTTCACCTCCTTTGTCTCTCTCTCTCTCTCTCTCTCTCTCTCTCTCTCTCTCTGTCTTCTCTTTTTTCAATTGGAACTGCCTCTCTGTACTCGTCCAAAACTACCCTTCCCTCCGGTCTTTATAAAGACAGCTGCTCACCAACATTTGATGTCGCCCTGCTAGTCTATCGATGTTCTTTTCTACTCTCATTAATTTTGTTTGTCTTGTTATACCTGTATGTCTTCCTTTTCTTTACCAAGCCATCCTGTCCTAGGTCAATCGTCAAACGACTCAGGGGGCAGCAAGAGACATGGAAACTGCTCCGACGCCAAACGCGGCAGCACAAGGAATATTTTGTTGTTGTTTTTATTGTGAGGAATGGAAGGAAAGGCATGAAGTCTCCCGTGTTGCGTTAAAAAGGGAACCGAAGCAACATAACGCAAGTGACGGACGTAATGAGCAACATAACATAACACAACACAACAACCGACTGACGTGCATTTAAAATAAACCATTCAATCCACACGAGAATATCACAGTTAATTATTCTTCTGCCTTGTAGTCTTACCCACAAATCGGGACTCCTTCACTCTCATTACCTCTTGGCGGTTATTGAGTTTCCTTTAAACTTCTTCACTGTTGTGAGCGGTTAATCCACTCATTCAATGGGCTTGACATACGTGGGTGCTTCAAATTTGACCTGAACTAATCTACATTCATTACCCTGCCTTTTGTTCAGGTCGAATCCGAACTACTGATGCGTGTTTATCTTCCCTGGTCATTCTGATCGTTATCCTTTCTTTCTATGTTTACTTGTTCTCTTAAGTTGTATTATCCTGCTGCTTTCTATTCTCTCCGTCTTTGCCAGTTGTGGTTCTTGTAGTTTCAGCACCCTTACTTTGATGATGTCTTTCAGGTTTACAGGGTTTTTGCACAAACGTTAAACAATTATTTCCTTTATTTGTCTTGCTGATGAACCTTTGAGACAGAGAGAGTGCTGTCTATGACCGATATTCTTGATCTTGCCAAACGTGATTCATAGATGCTTATGCAACACCTTGCTGACATGACCCCTGTAAATGAGGGCAGGAATTAATTAATTATACTTTTCCTAGGATACAAGCTCACAATGGCTAGCTCCTTTTGAAAGGTATTATAAAATCTTTAATGTCTACGAGCAAAGTTCTGTTGGATGGGATCGCTGTCTCGATGTCCTCTCCGCAGTGCAGCGTACCCATTGAGGTAAAAGACTTTGACCATTTGGCGAATTTCCACTCTTTGCCTTCAAATTGGTCAAGAATTTATGGTAATTAATTTTATTATTCATCCACTCTGGTGTTATGCCCTGGTATTAACAACTTTGGCTGTATGGGTATGATGCTTGATATTACTGAGCATTTGAAAACACTAGTACGTGCCCGTACGTGCGTGGCCGTACGTGAAAAAAAAGAAGCTTTCAAACCGTGAGCCAGAAACAACAACCACACAGGCCGTCCCTTCGCTCTCGCGTGCCCCCGTACGTGCGTGGCCCGGAAGTTCGCATATTGCAGTTACGATTATTCGCAATTTAGTTTGAATGGCCAGTTATTCAATTAGCGCCAACATATTTTGCCTTTTCACAATGTCATCGCAAGGAAAAACACGAAGAGAAGAGAAGAGAGAAAAGAAAAAAAAACGTATGTGCAAAATTAAAAAAACAAACAAACAAAAAAAAACAACCACACTCTCGTTCCTTCGCTCTCGAAAACGACGACTGGATTGGGGCATTGTGTTTATCTATAAATGCGCATAAGAAATCGAGAAATTATTAGAATACACGAAGTCATCACTTTCCGGAAGTCCGTACGTTGTAACCAGTAATGGGGAACGCGGCTGAGGTTCTCTTCCCCATGGGCCACGCCTACGCAGCAACGTGTCTTGTCATTGGTTGGTAAATAAATGGCCATAACTTGGGAAGCAACTTGTCCGATTAATATCAAACTTGAAAAGGCACATACTAGCAGTCCCCACGATATACCTGGCAAGTTTCAATTAGATCGGACCAGTGGTTGTCGAGAAACAGCGGTCACAGACACAACACACACACACACACACACACACACACACACACACACACACACACACACACACACACTGCTGGAATTATAGATAGATGTAATAACTCGAGAGTAATATAATACAATTCCGAAAGTTTACCCGTCCTCCATTGATGCAGTGGCTTTTTACATCCACCTTATCGAACATATTTACATTCATTCTCCGTGCCTGTTGTTTGGTCCTTTATGACTTCCTTAAAAACAGTAAGTTTCCTGTTCTGAATGATTTTAAATTTTGTTTTGACTGCCAGGCAGGCAGACAGGATTTTTTTTTATCTCACTTCTCTCTGTGCATGGGGCCCATTCAAAACAATTATGTAATGCATGGGGGAGAGGGGGGTGGGGTGCGGTGTATGTCCAAGCGTTTCAGAGTGCTAACGGTGGGGGGGGGGGGGGGGTAGGGTGTGTTTCCAGTGCTGTTGCATCACGCTAAAATCGATCAATGACAACTAAATTCCAGGCACCCTTAATTTAAAGATGCAAGTATATTACAGTAATGATGGGCTTATTCAATTCATGATGAAAAGCAAAATCGCTTTTAGATTCCGTCATTGCTTTTTCCACAGACACTTAATTTAATTTTCAAATGAAAACGATTGAACACATTTCAAAATGATTACATCACTCCGAGCAATTAGTTCGACAATGTCATGACAGGGATTCCGACTGCTGCCTGGTCTTATTGACGATGCACTGTACTGCCTTTACTTTTAAAAAATATCGTTCATAGTAACTGAAAAAACACAACGGGCTAAATAGCATCCTGGGATTAAGGTATGAAATAGGGGGAGGGGGTGTTTTCATCGAGCGTTACATAATATTTTAGGGGGTATCTGTTGAAGTGTTACGGAGCGTTACAGGTGTCAGATTATTGGGCTAAAAATGCGTTACGTGATTATTGAATGGCCTCGGGACAAAGTCAGAGCCAAATTACCGCTAAACTGCAGGTTCATTTTCCGATTTGTGTTCAAAATATGACATTCAATTGAAATTAAGTTGTTCCTCGATCATAAACTGATGTTTTAGGACGGACAGGCCAAAGTGAATTTTTTTTTTAACCCCGCCTTTTGGGTAACCAGAACAGCACTCGGTAGAGCGCATACCTCCGCCAGGCTGAACACTTTACTTTTTGTATCTCACTGATAGGTCGGATCTGCATCCGGACCTGAACCAAAATCAAATTGGCTCGTTTACGTCACCTAACCAACTCGTTCACCTCGTTTTGTCAAAACCTGTCCACAAATTTTTGAGATATCGTACTCTATATTGTTTTTTTTTGCCTCATCTCTTTATGGTGAAGAATCACCTAAAAATTCTCGGATCCGGATTCTGATTTTCACCAAAATTTAATTCAATTTGTTCTTGTCACACACCTAACCTGTCCAAGTTTTGTCCAAATCTGTCCATAACTTTTTGAGATATCCTGCTCACAAACAAACAAACAGGGGTGAATGCATAACCTCTGTCCACATCAAGTGGCACAGGTAAAAATCAAGAAACATCATCGTTTCATTATTTTAGCACATATTGAATTATTTATTCTTTATCTTTTCTTTTTCTTCATTCTTCACTGCCACGTGTCAGTATTACGGAATGTGAAATACTTTCTGCAGTTGCTTTATCCATTCCTTTAATTATTGTAAATGCTTCCAGTGGTGCCGTTGCATCTTAAGGGAGGAAACACCTGAGAGGTCAATTTGGCTGTCCCAAGTCTTTGTTCTCGTCTTTTTGATACATGACCTTTCCTTTCCCTCCACTTACTCCAACCTCCTCCCAAACTTCTTTCCCTTATCTCTCCACACATCCCACTCTCCCTTGTACCCTTTTTCTCTCTCCTATCTTATTCCCTTCCCTTCTCTTTCTTGTCTCGTCAATAAATTCCTCAATTTAGCTTCCCTGTTGATAAAACACCAGCATATTGGTATCAAACGACAAATTACAGAGACATACGGACATCTCCTGGCACCAGTACACACCAAGTGAGCAGATTTGCACATTTCTTTTTTCCCTTCATGGAGGCTCAGCTTTGATACTATTTGTACATCAACAAAGTAATTCCCTAAAACTACTTTTCTGCACAATGTGCATATCTTCAACAGATTTGAAGCTCTTTAACGAGAGGAGCATGGAAAATTTGAGGACAACCCGAAAAGTACAACGTTTAAAGCCAGCTACTACGACGTATGCAGTGTTTTCAGCTGCTCTCAATGTTATCAAACTTACCCATAACGTATTCAAACGTGTACCAGCGTTTTACACAAAATTTTCCAAAA
>CM068957.1:117728924-117757107 GCA_035128595.1 Eptatretus atami
ATATCTTGCCGATCTTACTTATGAAATCTAAGATTTCGTAAGTATATTGATGACTTCCGTCCTCTGTTTGTTTGTGCTGTTTGTTGAGTGTTTGTTTGTGTGTGTTTGTGTGTTTGTTGTGTGGTGTTGTGTGTTTGTTGTAGGCACGATAACTCGGAGAACGGAAAAAGCTACCAAATGTAAAATTACACCACGTGATTCCAGGAGGGTGATGGCTACGCTATTAATTTGCGTCAAAATCGGTTCAAAGTCAAGGTCAACAGTGAGGTCAAAACATAATTCCGTAAATTCATTGGAGAATTGGATATGTTTTGCTGTCGCTCGACGTTACGAGGTTTGTTTTAATTCGTTATTTTTTAATTTTGTCTTCGTTTTGCAATCGCTTAGGACGCTTAACACTCGGTGGCCAAATTCTGTAAAAATCAGATGTTTGAGACGGTTTTAAAGGATTATAAATATTAATAAAAAGTTGTAAAAAATATTTCCACTACCGATCACAGCTGTTCACGGCGGCAGCACGCTCGAGCAGAGGCGCGTTGATCACGTAAAGGTTTCCGTGTGCGCCGTACGGTGTTTTCGATAAGCATGTGTTTAAAAGCATTTTTATCCCAAAAAGTTATCGTCGCTATGCCTGACTCGCTAAGCCGTCGCGTCTGATTATTGTAAGATTGTTGGTGGAGCCCGAAATTACAGTTTTGTGACTTGATTAAAATAAATTAAATAATTGCGTGAGAAATGTAATTTTTTGATTGGTCGACGTTACGATTTTTGATGGTTTGGTAACAGAATCATCATAGAAACTTCTGGTTTGTGCGCTACCTTCTCTAGAAGACAGGCTTTAAAAAGCCCAGTCAACCTTGACGTTTTAGCCAGCAATGGCAACGTATCAAAATGTATGTTAAAACGCTGGCTTACGTTGAACTTTGACTGTTTTTTGAAGATTCGGACGTATTCATTAAGGTGTGTGCGTATGCATTAAACATAATTATAACGACACAGAATGTTTCTTTCTATAGATAACTTATACCAACGAAATGCTTAGCCTGTTGTCGGCGTTCACAACCTATGCCCAACGATAGATCTAAACTTATGCATAGCGCGCTGCCAACGTTATCGCCGACATCACGTGCGTAGCCTATAAAGCTGCCGCACAACGATTCAAATCAAACCGCCGGAGAAATGAAGTTCAACATCGCAGTCAACACCTTGCATCTTGCCAGCGTATGCCGACCTCTGAATAGAAGCGTCTATAAACGCTGCGCGCACGTCGAATACGGTATGTAAGTTTGGTATCGTGAATAGAACGCTAAAGTACGCATCATACTCGTATTAATGGAGTACGTCTTGTAATTATAACGTTGTTAAACAATTTTTAACAACGTTATTGGCCGTTATGAACACGTTCCGCATGCGATGGGAATTAGTTGTACGCCACGATATGCCAACCTTGTACACGTCGACAAAAGTTACTTGTAATACGCATAAGTCGAAAACACGTCAATGTAATGGTTAGCGTCAGTGTTCCAGACTCCATGGTTTTTTTCTTCAGTAGACTGTGATGTTACACTTCGATTTCTAGTGCGTTAATGATTTAAATCGCCTGAGCGCAAGCCTTTAATTATATCTATATTATAACTGCCACTACAATCGAATTGCAACCATCACCTCATACCTGAAGAAAAAAAAATAAAACCAGGGAGTTGGAACCACTACGCTAACCATTACCTTGACGATGTTCTCGATATGAGACCTTACAAGTAACTTTTTCGCACGTTGTGCCAACCTTCGCATATCGTGCGGTATCAACACGGTTACTCATTAGGTTAGAAATAAGTTTCGGGTACGCTAAACATTACCTCGACGTGTTTCGCTTATGCAGTACTTACAAGTAACGTGTGTCAACGATCGCTAACGTGCCTACAACTTATGGCCAGCTTTATGCGGAACGTGTGAGTCATACGCTAGCATAAGTCTTAAAAATTTCAAGCATGGAAAATTTGAGACAACCCGAAAAGTACAACGTTTAAAGCCAGCTACTACGACGTATGGCAGTGTTTTCAGCGTGCTCTCAATGTTATCAAACTTACCCATAACGTATTAACGTGTACCAGCGTTTTACACAAATTTTCCAAAAATCGCATAAGCTGGCTAAAACGTCAAGGTGTGACTGGGCCTTGAGAACAAGTCAGAGGTCAAGTGACTATTTCGTAAGTACCAGTCTATGACTGCTTGTTTAGTGGTTGTATTGTTTATAATATGCAATGTATTTTTTATTTTTTTTGTTGGAGTTAGAAATGAATGAACTTTCTGAAGTCAAACAAACTTCATTCCATGTTTCACAAACCCCTGTGTTCATTCACATGTTTCACCTACTTGCTTGACATTTACTTGCACAATACACCTAACGAATCGGTGATACTAATTACATCCCCACCGAGTGGATGGAGGTTATGTTTTCATTTTCTTTGTCTGTCTCTGTCTGTCTGTCTCTCTGCGAGCAGGATATCTGAAAATTATGGAGGATTCAGACGAAACATAGTGGACATGTGGTGTGTGACAAGGACGAATTGATTCGATTTTGGTGAAGGTCTGGTTCCGCATACGAGAATTTTTTTAATTTCTCAAGTGATTCTTCACCATTGAGAGATCGGCCAAAAATGATACATAGCATGATATCACAAAAAAGCACGACGAAACTTTGTGGGCAAGTTTGGTGTTGACAAGGATGAACTGATTAGATTTTGTGAGATCTGGATCTGAGAATTTTAAAACTTGTTCTTCACAATTGAGAGATAGTTTTCCTATTCATATCTGCTTCATCGAATTCTGGCCATGAATCTGAACATTGTTAACAAATGTAATGCGCGTAAATATTTGAGATTGTCACTCAGTTTGACTGAATATATGCGCAAGAGAGCCAAAGTGTCCATTTCAGAACTGAAAAGCTGGAAATATTTTCACCCATGAGGTGGGGGGGGGGCATGAAAACCATTTCATGGAGTCAAACTGTTTCAAGGTGTCTTCCTTATCGCTGTTGTTACCACTATCTGTAGGTAGACCAGCCAAAAATCGAAAAGTCCCCTAGAATTTTTTTTTGCGGCATCGCTTGTTAATAGCAGGCATCCATGTTGTGTTCATTCCACTGTGGCAAGGTAAAAAGAATGTGGGTGGATGCCATCGCCAAAATTTCAATTTCAAGGTCATTTTGAAGGTCACCAAGGTCATTGCCGGTCGATTTTGGGTTTTGCCTATTTTGATGAAACGGTGCCTATTTTATTGAACAATCAATAAAACCAAAGTTTATATGTAGTTAAGTGTATTTTTGCATTGTGAATGGTTAAACTGAAAATATACCTTATATTTATAGAGTTTTAAGAGAATGAAAGGCAAACATTGCCATTTCTCTGTTTATATCTTATGGGTATTTTACCATGTCCAATGTCGCTTTGTTCTCAGTACTACCAGAACTTTCACACCATGACATGTTTATTTCTTTCCAGTTTTGGAGATAGGCAGGCTTCCTGCCCAATATGTACAAGAGTGTATAGTTAGGTTTTTTTGTCTCCCGGGTTGTTTGTGGATAAGGCCTCTGTATATTGATGAGTGTTTCTGTGCTCAACTCGCATTGTTGTTGTATTAATTTTCTACCTAGGTAGACCTGCTTGCTTAGTTATAAGTATTATTCTTCTTGTTTGTCTTATGTACTCGACGAAAAGATGCAAGTATGATATTACTGCTTGTGAGTTTTCTTTCGTATATTTGTTCTGTATGCGTCATACACCGGTTGCCTCATTTGTTAATCTTGTCTTTGCCTTGTTACTTTGTCTAGACTACTACTAGCACAAAGATTACCGGTGCAACAAGTTACACATTCTGTACAGGTCTGTACGTGTCTTGTTTTCCCGTGCTGTATTTGATTACATGTTATCCATTTATATCATCTCAGATTATTAGCAAAAACTGAACAAACCCCATGGTTATGATTGATCTATCTGTTTATCTTACTGTCTGTTGACGAGATTATCACTTACCTTTGGCTCATGTTGATATTCATGTCTTGCTTGTGCTTTGTGATATGTCAGGAGGTCAATAGCCCGTTTGTGAGGTCTGTTCGGTTTCTCGCTGCGGAAAGTCATGTTGGATTCAACTGGATTGATGGTGGATAAGGGCCCGCTCCCGGCGAGGTGGCTGTTTTATTAGATTTTATGTATATCTTTTTGTTACATATGGTACTGTGCTTTTTTCTGCTGCTATTGAATGTTTGTATACATTTGTATTGTAGGTTGCTTGATTCATGTCTCGGATGATTCCAAGCTCCCAAATAACCGCCGTCCTCTAACATAATAAGATGAATACGTCTAAGCTGTATAAGCCAAAAAAAAAAAAAAAAAAAAAAAAAAAAATGAAAAAACAAAATATAAAAAAAAAAAAAAAAAAAACAAAAAAAAAAAAAAAAACAAAAAAACAAAGAAAAAAATATAAAAAAAAAAAAAAAAAAAAAAAATAAAAATATAAATAATAAAACTAGCAGATAAGAAAAATAGGGGAGGGACGAAGAAACAGAACAAACTCCGAGTTCTCGTCCTGGTACTTCCCAGCTCTTTGCCTCTATGGTTATGCTATACTGGAGACTTGGAACCTGACCTATCTCCAAAAGGAATCATAGATTATCCTGAGTCTTAATCTGTACATCTGTATGTGTGCTATGTTTGTTTGACACCCAAACACCCGAGCTGTACAAGTACATCATCTTTTCCGGAAAGTTTTGTGTGGCCATAAATCGAATCACTCTAGGTCACGGATCTAGGTTGTGGTTACTTCCCAACGTATTGATCGTGGTTACATGTTGCTGAAGAGAGAAGACGTCCTGTGTGGAACTCGATGATAATTATAAGACCGACACTTTTGTTAAACACGGGGCCAATTGATTTTTCCTGCCAGTTCAAGTGTCCGTGTACTACACTTTGTTTATTTTCAGCCAGATCCTAGGAAACCCCCGGCTTTCGCACAGTGGATTTGTTTGGAAGATGCAGAGTCAGTATACAAGCTCCTACAGTGAGAAGAATAACAAAAGTTTATTAATAGGTTACAGCTAGGTCGTTCAGCCCTTGGACAGAGCTCATAGGTAAGTGGTCTTATTGTTCGTAGCCAGCATGCTTCGCGCTCTACCGGACACCTGTATCAATTATTCAAGCGGTGTTAAAATAAGAAGTGCGTTCTGGGTACCCAATAAAGAGCAGCAAAGAGACACAGACAAGCGTTTAAAAAAAAAAATCACGGTTGCTTGGAGCCTGGTCCGTGGCCTCCTCTTCATTAAAACATCATAGATGACGGTAGCCCAGATTGACCAACTAAAATTTTCAACGGTCCCTGAAATTCATATATTATTTTGAACACGAAAATCGTGAGAAAGGAATAACTCCTGCGAGTGTTTGCTACCGCTTTGGGCTGAATGACCCGCTTGATCTCACCTGTTCTTTTTTTTGTGTTCTTTGTGTACTTTTCTCGCAGTAGCCTAACCGTGTATTCTCTCAGCCGCGTCGGCGAGTCTCCCGCACAGCACATTCAGTGGACAACCTCCGCACCAGCTTTTCTTTAGCACTCCACCCAGAAGAGAGAAAAACAGACAGGCATGATACGAAGGAAACAGTCAGCTGAGAAGGGAGGCCAAAAGGTGTGCCCGACCACACAGAGTGGCGCCTGCAAAAACAACTGGTGCGGAGCACGCCCTCTACACTCATCTCCAAGGGATGACCCAGATGGGGGTAATCGGCTCCTTGGCATTGTCTGTGTTTTGATTGCGTTTCAATGGTCAGACGGTCTCAGCCTAAATGTTAAGGCCGTAAGATCATCCTTGATCTGGAGTAATTTTGATGTTAGGGTTATCTCTTCAGAGGTAAGTATAACAAGAAATTTCCAAGTGCAATTATGGATTAATCAATCCCGCGATGTCAGACAAATAACCGACGCGAACCTAGACTAACTTCCACATATCACCTCTGAAAAGCAGTAAGGACGGCCCTCACTAGCACAGACACTAAAAAACAGCGCCGACCAATTCAATAATCACACGTAAAGCCCGACGCGATTGCCTAGTGTTCGTCCAGCCATCAAAATTTTAAATCCAACCTTTGCCAGCGCAGCATTGTAACGCATTGCCTCCCCCCCAAATATCCATCGGGTCGGTTCTAAGAGACACCTATGTGCCTCAACACCGATCTCCCAGCTTAACACCATCGTACCATTTTTTCAATTTACCCTAACACAGCCACCTCATCGTAAACGCACCGTCTAATAACCCACACGCGTTAAGCTCAGATGAAAATAACACTCTAACCTTTTATGTCTACCTCTCCCCCCTACTGTCATATTTCACTACTCAACTATACTACCACAGGCACCTTATAATGTGTTGCACAAGCATAATTAGGAGTTACTTAAAAATCAAAATAATATTCTTAAGTCACCACTGACGTAGTGTCAGTTTGTCAATTCTCCCGATACCGATATTACAAACTTTAAACCCCTATACCAGTCAATCTGTCGCCCTAAGTGAAAAAACCAAAAGTTCAAGATGTGCGAAGGACAAGGCCTACGTGCGGAGAATTTCAACCTGTCAGACAATTTGATCGTAAAGAGTCCGTTAGTCACTAAGAATGGATCGGATGAATTATCCAGCTTTTTAAAGTTCAACACGGTTCCTTTCATTTGAAATATTATTAAAAAAAAGATCTTGGGAATAGTAAAAACAATGACAGATAATTCATCGCAAAAAACGATTTGCTTTGATACATCGCGTCCAAACTTAGTTCACTTACAATTGAAGTAAGCCACCCACATGTACTTTATCCATCTAAACTGCACCTTAGATTTTCCAGGGTGTCGCAGAAATGTTATATTTTCCTATCATTTTGATACGATAATAGCTTTAAGACAGGAAGCAGCTGCATACCTTGAAGTCAGCCTAGACAGGCACATAGGGGTTGCTATACAATCCCACACTCCTTACCTCCCTCGCGCCCCCCCTCCTCCCTATGCGTATCGCACCATTCTTGGAAAGACACTCTGCAGAAGACCAGCACGTATCCTTAGGCCAATGAAACCTCGACATACACCGCACCCCCACCCCCCTCACACTCCACCAAGCACTAACCACAGTAGTTTGAATGTGCCGCAGCTACATCACATGAAAATGAGTGAGTCAGATGATAAAAAATAAAAGATCAATCATGCAGACCTCTGCGTTAGCAAGCATCAGATACGTACTCAATATTGTCTAAGAGGAACCACATTCAGAGTAATGACAGCGAGTAGAACGTTAACTGCTTATTAATATGAACATATACGAGAGATGAGCATGAAATGTACGAGGACAGAAATTATGAAGTTTGATACCACCCCACAACAACAGACATACAGGATCAAGAGATCGAAATTTTGGACAAATGTATCAGTATGAGATTGTGAGATAAGACTCAAGCTCATGCACCAGCGCATCAAAACGAGCACGGGTATTATAGTAACACAATCTCCTAGATCCAGTATCCATGGATCGCATATCTCGCTCGACTTAAGTATCATTTACTCACCTCTGAATTCCCACCAGGGTGGTGTGGTGTGTTTGGTTAGTTGGTAACATTTGTTGAAAATCATGGCGTGTAGTAGTGGCACTTGGTGTCTTGACCGCTGTTTTCTCGACAATCCACTGTTCCATCTGAATATGAAACTTGCCAGGTTCACTATCGTTGGGGCACCTGACTGAGTATGTGCCTTTTCAAGCTTTGAATAATCGGACAAGGTGCTTCCCAATTATGCCATTATTTACCAACAATGACAAAAAACGTTTGCTGCGAGCGTGGCACGCATGGGAAGAAGAACCTTCAGCCGCTTCCCCAATACTGTTACAACGTACGGACTTCCGGAAAGTTGATGTAACTTGTTGTATTCTAATTAATTTCTCGACTCTTACTTATGCGCATTTATAATAAACAACAATGCCCCAATCCAGTCGTCGTTTTCGAGAGCGATAGAATTCAAGTCGATGTTGTTTTTTTGTTTGTGTTTTTTATTTTACATTTCACATCGTTTTTTTTCTTTTCTCTCTTTTCTTCTCTTCGTGTTTATTTCCTTTGCGATGACATTTGTGAAAAGGCCAAAATATTTACGCCTAATTTGATATAACCTGGCCATTCCAAACTAAATATGGAACAATCGTAATCTGCAATATGCGATACTTCCGGCCCACACTTTACGGGGCACCGCGAGAGCGACAGCACGGCCTGTGTGGTTTTGTTCGGCCACGGTTTGAAAAGCTCTTACTCTTTTCACGTACGGCCACGCCACGGTTACTGGCACGTGACATTATGTTTTCAAATGCCATAAATATCAAGATCATACCCATACGCACAAAGTTAGTTCACAATACCAGGCATAAATCAACCAGAGTGGATGAAAATAAAATTAATTATCCTAAATCATTGACAATTGTGAAGGCAAAGAGTGGAAATCGCAAATTGCGTCAAAGTCATTTTACCTGCAATGGTACGCTGCACTGGGACGAGACATCGAGACAGCGATCCCACCAACAGAAACATTTCTCGTTTAGATCATTAAAATATATATAACTCTTTCAAAAAGAGCTAGCCATGTGAGCTTGTTATCCTAGGCAAAAGATAAATTTATATTAATTCCTGCCCTCATTTTACAGGGTCATGTCAGCAAGTGTTGCATAAGCATCTATGTATCACGTTTGGCAATGTATAAGAATATCGGTCTATAGACACACTCGCTCTGTCTCAAAGTTCTCATCAGCAAACAATATTATAAAAGGAAAATAATTGATTTAACGTTTGTGCAAAAAACCCGTAAAACTGGAAAGACATCATCAAAGTCACAGGGTTATGAACACAAACGACTCACAATTGCACAAGACGAGAGATAGTAAAAGCATCAGTAATACAACTAACTTAAGAAACAATAAACATAGAGAAGAAAATAACACAAGACTATGCCAGGAAGAAAAACACGATCGAATTCAGAATCGAATCGAACCTATACAAAAGGCAAAGCTAATAATGTTAATTTAGTTCAGAGTCAAATCTTCGAAGCTACCCACTCATGTACACAGCCCATTAATGAGTCTTGGACTTAATCCGCTACAACAGTGAGAAGAAGTTTAAAGGAGAATCACATAACCGCCAAATAGTTAATGGACGTGAAGAGTCCTCGATTTGTGTGGGGTAACTGAACCTACAAGCCAGAATAACAATAATCATAACTGTATATCGGTCGTGGATGAAGGTAGTTTTAAATGCAGTCAGTGCGTGTTGTTTGTGTTATTGTTATGTTGCTCATTACGTCCGTCACTTGCGTTATTATGTTGCTTCCGGTTCCCTTTTTTAACGCAAACGGGAGACTTCATGCCTTTCCTTCCATTCCTCACACTAAAAAAACACAACAAAATATTCCTTGCTTTGCTGCCGCATGTTTGCGCGGTGAGCAGTTTCATGTCTCTTCGTCGTGCGTCCCCATCTGCGACGTCGTTGAACGATTAGCACCTAGATCCCGATGAGGCTTTGGTAAAAAGAAAGAAGTGTACAAGATTACATTACACAGGTATCAACAAACCTAAAACATAATTAGCATGAGGTGAGAAATAACGAACAGATTTCACGACTAAGCCAGAGGCGACATCAAATGTGGTTGAAGCATAAGCAGCTTCATGTCTAATCTAAAGACCGGCAGAACGGGTAGTAATTGATGGTGCGCACGAGTCAAGGAGGCGTCGCAATTTCGATATAAAAATAAAGAAGACAGAGATGAGAGAGAGAGAAAGAGGCGAGAGCAGTAGAGAAGAGAGCCAAAATGGAGCTTGTGAAAAACAAAGCATCGATTTTTGGAAGAGAATGAAACAATAAGGGCATGGTGAACTGAGAATGAATGTGTGAACCGAGAGCCTAATTGCCAAGATAAGAGCCAATAAACATTAATGAGACAGCAGATTAATACCAATAAGCGAGATGTAAACTTCTGTGTGATAGAATCAAAGGGATAGGCCATTTCTCTTTGGTTCCTGATGGGTCATTCTGTTGACTGACGTAACTAAAGGTGAGCTTACAAATTAATGCTCAGAGCTTGGGTCCACATGAGTGAACAGACTGGATGGAGAACTCTATGGCCCAAAATCAGATATCGTGCAATTTGACCTTCGTAAAAAAATGCTTAAGTTATATAGAGAAAGTTAGGATGCCAGTTTGTATAAATGTTACTAATCCAAATAAGCATTATTTTTAAATTAGGTTGCCAGATGAAAGGTAAAGGACAACCAAGCAGACTGGTGAATCCCTTTGGGACAATACCAACAAATGTTACGAACTAGAATACAGCGTTCCCGAAACCTATCTACTGATAAGTCAATGCAGGGAGCAGGTACTGAGAAAAACAAAATAAAATGCAATGAACAGGAGCAATTACAGTAAAAAAAATTAAGAAGTAATTTTTTATGAACCGATCGTAGATCACCATTAAACACCCAGTAGATATTGTTCATTGGTCTCAGCCAAGGAGGGCAAAAAGACAAAAAACTTAGCCAATTGTACACATTAAATACGGCCTAAGGTCTCGAAAGATAGCACGAATAAGCCTGCCCCCTTACTCCAGGCATGACCTATAACTAAATTGAATGTAACTTCCATTTCCAAAACTAATTAATCCACAATCTGAAACAAACTTTTTCCAGCAAATTCTTGAGTCAGCATATCTTTTAAATAAAATAGACAGGCACATCCGGTTCATAAGAGCGCAACACCTCCGACAGGACCTGAAAGTTTACATTTGATCCACTGATAGTCCTGTTATGCATAAACGGACCTCAAACAAATTTTAAATCGGCTTAGTTCTTTGTTCACCTACCTAACTCATCCACCAATATGTCAAACTAACCCGTTCCAAAACGTATTTAAGATTTATTAAAAGTTTTTAAGCACGGATGAACTCATAATTTTTATTTTATTAACCACTCTAACATTTCAATTTTTATGCGGAAAATTTGTAATAAAGCAAACGGTGAACCAGCAGCTACTCAGGGAATTCTTTCTGGTGATAAACCAAAATAGTTGGAAAACACTGCCAGGCACATCCACAAGAGCTCTTCATACCCGACGCCATAGAAGCTCTTTTCCTCTACTAAGCGATTTCTTCATTCAGTAGTCACTCCAACACGTCAATATTACGAAGTGACTATTGGTTTACTCTTATCTAAACATTGAAGTTAAGTGGATTTTAATTTGTTTTAGGTGAGCAACCACGACAAAAAACGAACGAGTATCTGACTCTCCCTGTCTTTATCGCATGCCATTTTTAAAGCCCAAGCTCGACTCCAAGCGACCTCTCTTCTTTTCACTTACGCTGGAAATCACGGAGGATTCAATTATTATCAACTGCACTATTTAATAACATTGTCATTGATTTTTAAAATATTGCGCTCCACTACTCCATGCCTTCTTACGTCTCTATGCAATCTAAAAGACCTTCTGATGATACTGGATTCAGGCTGAATGGGAGAAGTGCTCCCAGGAACACTAAAGGCACCGTAATATTAAGCGACTTGCCAGTTCGCATGCTTATGCATCAGCATTTGTTGAAAAATGACTGATGGGCTTGCTCTCATTGATGTAAGGAAGAGACAACCGAAGGACACGATGAGTGGATTTGCTCCGTAGGAAGCCACTTTTTCAAGGACTCCCATAAACAGTTATGAGAAAAGATTATTCCGTAAGCAGCGATTCAGACAGGTCTATGTGTCACTGTCGGGTGCTCGTTCAGCTAAGAGGGTGAGAGCAGTCTTAACCTTGTGTGCAGCCGCCGTAACTGAACATCTTCAAGCACTCATCCCAAATTCAAGTTACAAAAAACGTGTGCATGCTCGTCGTGTCAAATCCCACAATATACTGTTGACATTCGATGTCTTGTCACGCATGCACCATCCATCAAGCAATGTAGTGGCACAATATATCCGTTTTCTCTCGATATATGTGGTGATAATTTCCTTTTCGTGGCTCGTTAACATGATTGAATTCTGTGTACTTAACTCCGAGAAACCAAAATAAATACATCAACTTCACAGTTTAAGATTTTGCAACGATGATTTGTAAGTGAATCCTCGGCTATGAGTGCAACTCCTGGCATTGAATCGGCATAAGCTGGCTAAAACGTCAAGGTGTGACTGGGCCTTTAGACAAGGTCAGAGGTCAAGTTGACTATTTCGTAAGTACCAGTCTATGACTGCTTGTTTAGTGGTTGTATTGTTTATAATATGCAATGTATTTTTTATTTTTTTGTTGGAGTTAAGGAAATGAATGAACTTTCTGAAGTCAAACAAACTTCATTCCATGTTTCACAAACCCCTGTGGTTCATTCACATGTTTCACCTACTTGGCTTGACATTTACTTGCACAATACACCTAACGAATCGGTGATACTAATTACATCCGCCACCGAGGGTGGATGGAGGTTATGTTTTCATTTTCTTTGTCTGTCTCTGTCTGTCTGTCTCTCTGCGAGCAGGATATCTGAAAAAGTTATGGATGGATTCAGACGAAACTAGGTGGACATGTTGGGTGTGTGACAAGGACGAATTGATTCGATTTTGGTGAAGGTCTGGTTCCGCATACGAGAATTTTTTTAATTTCTCAAGTGATTCTTCACCATTGAGAGATCGGGCCAAAAATGATACATAGCATGATATCACAAAAAGCACGACGAAACTTTGTGGGCAAGTTTGGTGTGTGACAAGGATGAACTGATTAGATTTTTGTGAGGATCTGGATCTGAGAATTTTAAAACTGGTTCTTCACAATTGAGAGATAGTTTTCCTATTCATATCTGCTTCATCGAATTCTGGCCATGAATCTGAACATTGTTAACAAATGGTAATGCGCGTAAATATTTGGAGATTGTCACTCAGTTTGACTGAATATATGCGCAAGAGAGCCAAGTGTCCATTTCAGAACTGAAAAGCTGGAAATATTTTTCGCCCATGAGGTGGGGGTGGGGGGGCATGAAAACCATTTCATGGAGTCAAAACTGTTTCAAGGTGTCCTTCCTTATCGCTGTTGTTACCACTATCTGTAGTAGACCAGCCAAAAATCGAAAAGTCCCCTAGAATTTTTTTTTGCGGCATCGCTTGTTAATAGCAGGCATCCATGTTGGTTCATTCCATGTGGCAAGGTAAAAAGAATGTGGGTGGATGCGGCATCGGCCATTCAATTTCAAGGTCATTTTGGAGTCACCAAGGTCATTGCCGGTCGATTTTGGGGTTTTGCCTATTTTGATGAAACCGTGCCTATTTTATTGAACATATCAATAAACCAAAGCTGTATTTGGTGTAAGTGCTATTTTTCAGTTGTGAAGGTTAAACTGAACTATCTTAATTTAATAGGGAGTTTTAAGAGAATGAAAGGCAAACATTGCCATTTCTCTGTTATATTCTTATGGGTATTTTACCATGTCCAATGTCGCTTTGTTCTCAGTACTACCAGAACTTTCACACCATTGACATGTTGTTATTTTCTTTCCAGTTGGAGATAGGCAGGCTTCCTGCCCATATTCCAGATGTAGTGTTATATAGCGTGTGCTAGGTGTTCTTGTTGATCGTTGTTACATGGTTATAACCATTGTGTACACTGTATTTTCAGATCGCTAGAAACTTCCACAGTTTGAAAGCAGTAGTGTCGTAGCCAGCCATGGACCCTGTATCAATTATCAAGCGTAAAAGAGAGGCAAAGACACAGACAAGCTCTCATGTCTTTTTTTTGTCAGAGCAGTTCAGGTGACCTCCGCACAGCATCCACAGAAGGAAAAACAGAACAAGGACAGTCGCTGATCAGAGGCGAAAACTGGGTGACACCACCAATGTAGACTCCTTGAGAGACTTGAGGTGCTTTCAGAGGAAGAATTCCATGCAATGGAATACAGGTGGCACAAAACCTGCTACTTCACATTCACCTCTGAAGCAAGCTAAGCAGACTAAAGAAACAGCGCAGTCATCAATGCAGCGAGCATCCCATCATGGTCTTGATCCATGCTCCAGCACTAATTCAGTACCCACCCGACGAAGCACCCAGCGAGCAATTAATTGGTCCCTATGCATGTTTTGCCAAGAAGAGGGCAAAATAAAATTTAACACGGGTGGAAACTCTGGAGAAGTCTGCAGAATTGATTGAGCGTTCCAAATTCACCCGGTGATGAGTTCAAGATTGTCAGGAGTCAGCGACTTGATAGCAGCTGAAGGTTGCTATCATCTTGCTTTTGGTATCCTTTGAAAGACACTCTGCAAGACCAGGATCAGCCAGGGATCACAACAGCCAGTGGAGGATGAGTGCATGATGATGATATGCAGAGACTTGTGTGTGGTTGTCTTGTGTCACGTGTATGACATGAGTGACGTATATGACAGATACGAGAGGATGAGCAGTGAAATGGGCAAATGTGTACCACCAAAATACCAGTCCAGGAGAACAACTTTCAATGAAGTGGTTCAAGAGCTCGTTGGACCAAAGGCCAGTTATGTGAAACCTCTATCCAGGGGATCTCCTGATGTACCCCGGTGACGAGTCAGATTTCTTGATCTCCAGAACACTGACCCAATCCATAGAGCATGGAATGTTCTCATCGGAATTGGAATCAACTGAAGATGAAGACGGTGGAACACTCAAGTTTGCACAAGGCAACATCTTTCAAGAGAGGTGCACGTTGCCCTCAGTCAGGCAGGATCTGCTCGACACACCAGGACACTCGAGCACACTGGCATGGACTTGATCCAGAGCATTTGATCAAGTGATCCCAGAGAGCTTGTATATGTTCCTTCGCTTGCTCTTCGGGGCATAAATACCTTCATGAGGAGAGAGATGAAGACAATACCATCAAACAGACTGTGTGCAGTATTGCCCAAGACATTGTTTATGGGGTGTCCCATAAACGGAAGTTGACACCAAGCACATTGGTCTGGGCTTGCTCTCCACCAGGCTACTCGCTCTGAGGCTCTTGTTGACCTGTTCCAAGCAGCCAACCACCCATAGGCATTGACACTGTTCGAAGGTTTGACACGAGCATAGCTAAAGAATACTGGACAGGTTTGCCAAGAACGGTATGTCTATTCCCAGACAACATTGTCAAGAAGCGGATGTCCACTGTTCCTGTGACAACATAGATGTGCTTGAAGCAACTTGATGGAAAGAATACGTTCCACTGCACGCAAATGATGGTCTGCAGAGAGGTCCACCTCCAGAACAAGAGAAGATACTGCAAGTGGAAAGGGCCAAGTGGAAAGAGCCTCTTAAGATCAAGAGCTATAAGGCCTGGTGCTTGCATGAGTTTCAAAGGCTTGACCAGGCTACCTTGGCATCAGGGCAGAAACTCTCACCATCTTTCAGTGGACAGAAGAAGATTGAGATGGAATGGTTCAGCAATGCTCAAGATGATGAAAGAGAGAAGGCCCATGCCAAAGATTTGGCCTGGGTTGTGTCACGGATGCATGATGGTGAAGATGATCAGTCCGTTCCTGCCTGGGAGCACTGAATGAAGCCATCAGTGTCTCTGACCCTCCTGTAACAACAGCAGGGATGCTTCCCATACTTCAAGCGCCAGCAGATGACAATGATCACTCACCACTGTGATCCATCGCTTTATGGACATAACAAGTCATGTGAGGCAGTCAGTGAAGGATATGAAAGGTTGGTGGTCATGTGCAGTGACACAGATGTTTTGCTGCTTCTCCACTTCATGCCAACCAGAGCAGTTCAAGTATGGATGGTTTCTGGACATCAAAGAAGGAAGTGCTACACAATACATGCTGTATCAGACAAACTGCACAACCTGTTAGGGAAAACTTGCTGGATTTCCATGCACTAACAGGTTGTGACACAACCTCAGCCTTCAGTGGCCATGGGAAGAAGACGTGCTGGAAAACTTTCCAGAGTCAGCCACTCCTAGTCAGTGGAATTGGTCGCGATGGAGACTCGCCCAAGTTGAGCAGTTTGTATGTCATCTGTATGGCGTTCCTGCACAGCCAAGTGTGGATCAAGCCAGATTTCATGTGTTGGTAAAGCCAAGAAGGGCCTTGATTTGTTGCCTCCGACCAGAGATGCCCTGGATCTGCACAGTAAACGTGCCAATTACCAGGCAAAGATCTGGTTGCAAGCAGATCGAGAATGCATCAGATACCATCCCCTGTGGACACTGCTGCCTGGGTGAAGGAGAAGACTTGCCTGGTACCTATCTTGGACAAGACTGCCCCAATTCCAGATGCCTGCCTTCAGCTGATGACCTGTGGGTGCAAATCCAAATGCCAAACAGCTCGGTGCACTTGCTTTAAAAAAAGAACTGAAGTGCACTTCTGCAGTGGCTGTGATGCGGAGGAATGTTGTAACCCAGCTGGGCAATATATTTTCTATAAAACATGCACATAGTACATTTTAGCCACATTCAATTGTTGTTGAACTAATCTACAGTAACCCAAGACATAACATTTCAATTCTCAGCTTGGTTCACTGCCAGTGAGAAACTGATTACCATAATAGGTACTCGGACTACTGCATTTCGAAACTGCAGTTTTACGTGACATTGTGTTGTGCATTTATGTAAATTCAAAAGTTTACATGATGTTTTTGTTGTCTGTGTTATGAAAACATGAAACAGAAGAATGCATAAAGATATTGGCACCAAAAAATGTTTTAATCCTGCCAAAATAAAGGAAAATGATCATTTTGTCATTTTTTTTGCCATTTTTACCTTTATGACCTTGAAAATGACCTAAAAATTGAGAATCCAGGGTGGTATCCACCCACACCTTTTTCTTTATCCTCATGACTCATTGATCTGGCATGGATGCCTGCTATTAACACGCGATGCCCCAAAAAGTGTAATATTCCATGTTGGCTGGCCTACTACTATCCTTACCACTATCTTTCCTTGCTACTATAATTTCTCGTCACTACAAACCAGTCTGGTCACCCTTTGATAAAACCATAATGCTTGCACATTCTTAAAATATGGTAAGCAAAACTGTTTCTGTTAATATTGTCGTGGGTCTGGCGGTTAAATTAATCCCCCGTACCCTATTGTGGTGGACGGCGGTTAACACCAGCCAGCCCGGCTAGTCGAGCGGTTTTCCTGAGGAGGCAGACATGTTGATCCTCAGAGATTATGTCGCGCGCGGAAGGGGCAATCGGCACTGGCGGAGCGATGGAACACAGATGAATGCACAGCACAAGGGGTTATACTTGATCCCCACGACAAATACATGGACACCGCAACTTAAAATAAATGTGGGGATTTATTGTCAATAGAAATATTTACAATGGTAATTCAAAATGTAATAATAATAACGTGGAGTAAATTAAACCTACAGTCGAGGCGTCTCTACACACTGACTTAAAAACAGATAAGGGGAAACAAAAGAAAAACAAATTCTCCCTTTATTCTGGCACTTGGCTTGGTCCAGAGATGGTCTTTGTGGAACTTGGAAACGAGTTGCTTCATCCTACATGTGTAGATGCGCACAAATTGGTGCCAAGCCACTCTCTCACAGCGGGAAATATACGTCAGGCAATTCGTGAGGCGATATTCAACGCCCAGAGACCGCCGTGCAGCTTCTTGCGTCGATCGTCCTCACCGACACTACGGCTTTGCATAATGGCGCCGTCTCTTCGGTGATATACACTAGGCTTTAAGGTCGGTCTCTCATAAACCAACCAAGAGCCAATGGCCAGCGTCTTGCTCTACCACGTGAGCCACTTCACCTCAGCACGAACACTAGAATCATGCCATCTTCTTCACGCTTCAAAGGAAAGCCAGTTGTAAAGCCCTGTTCTTACCGGCCAACTCCTAGCTATGTTCTCTCTCGACCGCTTGCGTCCCTCACTCCCAACTCGTGCGTTCGCTCCCGATCTTTCCTCGATGTCACGCCGAACAACGGTTCACCTCCGGGGCATGGCTTTCTCGCATGAAACCCGGGAAGGCGGGGCCTCTCACCTGCTCGGCATAACTGGCTTGCTTGTGGTTATCGTTGCTGTTGGTATAAAAATGCAACTCCTTCATGGTTGGCTTGTAAATGCAAAAACGTAGAAATAGGTCACAGGGGGCAATCGCAGACTGGGGAAAATTATTCTTAATCCCGATCTAATTGACACCACACCACTCCCTGTGTAGTGACAAGTAACAATTAAGCTCACAGTTTCCCTCCTTAATTATTTACATCGAGATGTCTCCGACACGTCCACAGACCAAACAACTCTATTCAATCCTAACCTTCCGAAGAAATTCCTCCATCTACCCCCACAACTGTAATAATATATTGCCTTGTGTCCACTGATAAATTTGGAAAGTCTCTGTTAGCATGGCAGATGCTCAAAGCAGACATCATTTCATTATCGAAGTATCATTGACTTCCACAATTTTACATACTCGTGAGAACCTCTGCCCGCTGGCTGGGAGTACCCGTTTTGGCCCACCGGACACGGATGCATTCCTTAGTGTCTGGGGAGTCAAAGAAATGTAAAATTGTCAAGGATAGCACTGCAACCAATGTAGTAATCGCCAGGATGAGTAACGAGGTGAGGAAAGCGGGTGATAAAGATGCCACACCATAATCACCAATATTGTAATCACCGCTGTGAGAGGTGAGGAAACACGAGGTGAGGAAAGCGTGTGATTTGTCGCACCACCTGGATGGACCGTTGTAGATGTGATAACAATAGACATGAATAACGATGCTGGGTAAAGTCACACCCAATTAATCAATGCTAAACCAATCGACTGGTGAAGGGAATAACAGGCGCACCCAATTGGTTAGTGCCGCAACCAATCAACAAGTGAAGGGTAGAACGGGCACACCCAATTGGTCAATGCCATGACCAATTGCTGATTGAATATTGCTGACATAGCTACAGTCACACAACCTCTATTTATTATAGTATATTGTGAAAAATCTCCAGGTGTCGGCTTCTTTTGACAATGTATTTTTTATAAGAAACCCTCACAATCTCTGCTCCTTAATTTTTCTTCGTTGATACAACTTCTAGTGATGTTATATTCACAGCCATTTGTCCTCCAATTGCATTCCCAAATGTTAATGCTCCGAGAGAGAGAGAGAGAGAGACGAGACGAGACGAGACGAGACGAGACGAGACGAGACGAGACGAGACACAAAAAAAAAAACCAAGAATGAACAAGCAGCAGAGGGGAATATTGGCAGACAATAAATCCACATCCCTGGTGTTGGCTTAATGGTTAGGGTGGTGGGCTTGGGATCCTAGGATCCTGAGTTCAAATCTCGCTTTTCTGTTGAATTAATACCAGGTGGGGTTGACTGCCTATCATCCTTCCGAGGTCGGCAAAATAAGTGCCAGCTTGCTTGTGTCCTGTGTCGGAGTGGCGACCCTTTCAGGATTGTGTCCAATAGCCAAGGAGACTGCTTAGGCAGCACCAATGCTCTGCACATAGTATGGGCCAAATGGATGTAAGGAATAAATCCATGTTTTTGGGGAATTGGATAACAATACGGGATGGCTAGTTTAACGTTCATCCGTGGGACAGCACACATATTCAATCACCCTGCCGGTGAAACACCGGGATGACAGTTTATAGCTGGGTCGAGTGTCAAGCACAGGCTCCACAGCTTAGAGGCAAGTGTACGTACCTCGAGGTCATCCTGTCAGCCGCATGCAAATCTGGATTACAAGAATTAGAAAGGAAAGGGGAACTTTAATTTGGTGTAGAATCGTGTGACATTTCCTGCTTTCCTTGTTCATAGTGGTTTATAAAAATCTGCATCATTTTTACTGAGTTTCCTTTATGTTTGTGTAACAAGTGAAGTCAGTTTTGTGTTCCAGTGAACAAGCCTTCCTCCGATCGACGCAGTCATTTGATTTGCTCTACAGAAGCTAGGCCATGACGTGCGATGTCATCGCAATTAGAAATACCGTTAATTTGTGTGACTTGGCTTATCGATATATCCCATTTTGTGTCCAGAAAATCTTTATTGCATTAACTCTCTCAAACTATTAGTTTTGTGAATTCATGCAACTTTGCTTGTTTGACGTGTGCTCTCAATGGGTTGTGGAGTGCAACTCATGCCTAATGGAGAATTGATGCGAATATTAGCATTTCTGTACGAGTATTGCAGCTTATACAAGATGTCAAGACAGAGGATTTAAAATGACCCCCTCCCCTTTCCTCCACCATTTGTGTACCTAATTAATGGTGACTCTTGATGGTCATCAAGGAAACGTGACATCAGAAAGGATCTGGCATTACTGACCAAGCATTGCAGGTCGTGAGGAATTATAATTGTGTCGATTTCGATTATTATGATAAGTAATTGTATAGTGTTAGGAAAAGCCAGTTTTTAACTCTTTGTTTCCATTCCCAGCCTGGCACAGCCATCGTTTTTCCATCCAAAAGCCACCGTTGGCAATGTACATACGTGACAAACTACGACGATGCCAACCCAAGCCTGACGCTGATCCAACGGAAGCTTTGCTAGTTGGGTTGGACCAAAGCAAATGATGACTGTCACATAGTAATAAACGTGTCTGACACCAATGTGAAAAGTGGAATAATACATAAAAACATGATTTTTGAAGAATTGTTTCAGCAAAAACAGTTTTGCAGGATTTTTTTTTTGTGTGTGTGTGTGTACATTGTCGAGGCTCGTATGAGAGCTAACGCACAACGAACAAGGGGAGCAGGAGACAAGAGGGGCGGGAGAGGGAAGGACAAAACAGTGGGGAACAGAGACATTTAGGAGATCTGTGCAAGGGAGAGGGATGGGGCGGGGAACATGGGGAATACAAGATGGGGACACTACAGGGACTTTTAGGAAGGAAAGCAGGCAATTTGAAGGAGGTGGGTTTGGAGTGGAATTAACTGGGGTACAAAAGATCATGGTTTTGGATGGGGGAAGATAAGAAGTGGTGGTGAACAACTGTTTTGAAGGCCTGGAGGGAAGAATGGGATTGAAAAGAGTGTGGGAGTTTATTCCAAAGGTGGGGAAAAAGAGGAATGAAAGAGTGAAGGTGAACAGTGATTCGTGATTTTGGTAGTTTTACCAGCAGGGGGTTGCTGGTGGACCTTGAGCGCCCTGCGGAAATATGCGGTGGGGGGGGGGGGGGGGGGGGGGGGGTTGGGGAAGTTGAGTTAAAAAATGCCATTTATAACAGTTTTGTCATACCAGCAGTGAAACATGCACACAACATTCATCAAGCTTGCACAGTTCCATTCTGGAATAAAAATGTAAAATAATGTAATATTATATATAACCTTGGTGCATGTGTACAAAAATGTGTCACCTGTTCTTTGAGGCCTGTCACAGAAATTGACGCAACTCTGTGTCGTCTGGCAGTCACGAGCCGTCTCAGCCAGTATGGCTGCCATGATCAAATGTGTTGAAGGAAGATATCCATCTGATGACGTTTGAGACATAAGCTTGCTGAGTGTTTGACGTCGATGTCATATCACTCACTGCCAAACCAGCACCACTTGAATTATAGTGTTCTGACAGACTTGCCAGACCCATTTCTCAATAATTGTTCAGACCGGTTTCTGTGTGATGTCAGTAAGTGGAGCTTTGCCTTGGGAGTTACCTTACTCACAAACAAAATGTTACCTTCTGAGTGCAGATGCCTACACCGAGGCCTTCCTCAAATCTATAATGTTAATATACATAAAACTTTCCAGTTGCTGTCTGCCATATACTACTGACTACAAGCCTTTAATCTCAACCAACCCTCACTGCAACACTGTCACTACCCGCAGGATGACAGCTTTGAGTAATTTATATTAATAAATTTGAGTCACTTAAAGTGATAGTGTTAAGTCTGTAGGTTCTATTTTCTCTCTTGCCAACGAATCTATATTTTTCTTCTTCTTCGTCTCTATTTTGTCACATGGCTGTCATCACCTTTCCTCCTCCCCTTCCTCTGCCATGTCTTTGTGTATACGCTGCTATGCTGGTGTTCTCCTCGTCCTCCTTTTCTTCATCCTCCTCCTGCTTCTTCATCTCCCCTTCACCCCCCACCTTTCTCCTTCCCTGTCGCTTACACACACGTCATTGAAACAGTACATTTCCACATTGCTCAATTCGATCCTGGTTGAAATGGTATGATAGTGCGGCTGAGGGAGGAGACAAACACAGTTGTCGAATAGGTTGGGGAAAATGGAGCCAGATCTGTTTGGGAGAGGGATGGAGAAACGAGCCAGAGATTTGGGAGGGAGATAGAGAGGAGGGGAAAACTGCGGGGGAGAGGGTGGGACGAGCATGAAAGGAGAGGAGGGGAAAGAGAGAATGTAAGAAGTGGGTTGTGGGGGAGAGGGTGAATAAGAAAATGGAGGGAGGGCAAATGAAGCAGCTGTGACTGGCTAGTAGGTGCGCTGTGCGTGGGAAGATAGGGATGGAGGAGGGAGGGGAGAGGCAGACGTCGTCACGTCTGTGTGCGTACAGCATATGTGCCTGGCGACCACTCAGCTCCATAGCGGCCTAGGGTCGGGGTCAGGCCTGTTAGACAAAGACATGGGGGAGGGGTGGGCAAAATTTTGGACCAAAACTGTGCTGGGTGATATTGTGACGAGGAGGTGAGCGGCAATGTGCGATGACGTCTGTGTGTGCCTTCTGCATCAATCTTGTGATTCGTCAAAAAGGATGTGAACATGCCATCCCCATGATTGTATTGCCATTATGATGAGGATGAGGATGAGTGCTGCAAGAAAGGTAGCTCGCTTAATTTGTGCCATCCCTTCCAATGAGCGATAGCTTGAAAACCTAAGCAACAAGGACAGCCATTGCCTTGTATGGATATTGGATATATGCATTTTGCATTTCCCATTGTCTGTTTGGTTTTGCCTGGAATATGCTTTGATTTGTTTATGTATATATGTATATATGTGTATGTGTATATATATATATATATATACTGTATATACTGTATATATATATGTATGTATATATATATATATATGTATATATATATGTAATCGATGTACATGTTGATTCTTTTACTTTGTATTTTTTCCTGAAATGTGTTCAAAGTCGGGGGTTTCCCCGAACCAAGAATACCAGTGTACCTCTTACTGTGTTAAAAGTGGATGGTGGCAAGCTACTGTTTGCTGGACCATGAGGAGTATAGCATGACAAGGCTGAATCTCTGTTCTCATTCAATGGAATTTTTTCCCACACTATCCTACAGCTCAATTATCATTTTATTCGGAGTTGGTTATCCTGTAGCAGATTTGGCCTGCCTTCCACAATCACTTTCAAAAATGTTTGCTCTAAAAGGTGTTGGAGGAGTAAAGGGACAGAATCATTGGCTGGGTGCAAACATGACCAACCTTTTCCAGGAAACTCGATAAGGTAAGGTGATGTCTTGTTGCTGTGAAACCATGTATCACTGTAGTGATACTGCATTTGCAAACACTGATGGTAGACAGCTGTAATTGTCCTTGGCACTTTTACGTCGGCATTTCACCCTATTTGTGGTACGGGTGGGCAAGGCACCTTATTCAATTTGAGCGAAAGTGCAAAGTAATTATTTGTTGTTCCATCAGGCTGCTGTTTCTGTATTTTAATTTGTATCAAATGTATGCTCATCTCTTTGATGCTTTGTTAACCCTTTTTCTGATGACCTGCATGCACTTATGATAACTTCACAGTAAGCTATCAAAGAAAGGACGTGTTATTACCTCTGCCACCAAAGGTGGACGCAGGTGATGTTTTCACTCGTGTTTTTATATCCGTGAGTAGGATATCTCAAAATGTTATGGGCGGATTCAAACAAAACTTTGTGGATAGGTTAGGTGTGTGACAAGGACAAATTGATTTGATTTTGGTGAAGATCTGGATCCAGTTCTGGAAACTATAATTTTTTAAAGTTATTTTTCACCATTGAGAGATTGGGCCAAAAATGATATGTAGCACGATATCTCAAAAAGTTGTGGGCAGATTATATCATAACTAGGTGGATGAGTTGGGTAGGTGACGAGAACAAGCTGATTAGATTTTTGTTAAGGTCCAGATCCAGATCCGGCTTATCATTGGTATACAAAACGTAAACTGTTCAGCCTGACGGAGGTATCTGCTCTGCCGAGTGCCATTCTAGTTTGTCATGTTTTAAGGATTTATTACTGCAGCTCCCAACCGCAGTTTTGAGTGGAGTAGTAAGCTAACCATGTTTGCGTCTGCAGGTTCCTACAGTGCCTATATGAAGTGTACATCCCCTTTCAAAATTTTCACCTTTTGTTGCCTTGTATCCTGGAATTAAAGTTCATTAAATCAGACTTTTTCCACTTTTATTTACACATCGTAACCCACAACTTCCAAGTGAAAAGCAAATTCTACAAATTTCAGGAAATTAATTAAAAATACAAAACTAGAATATCTTGGTTGATAAGTGTCCCCCCCCCCCCACCTTATAATAGCCATTGCAAATCATCTCGGGTGTAACCAATCACCTTCAAAAATCGCACGTTAATTGGTCTCCACCTGTGTTAAATTGTAATGATTCTGATTATTTCAGAATAAAATCAGCTGTTCCTGTAGGTTTCCTTTGCTGGGTAGTGCATTTCACAGCAAAGACTCAACCATGAGTACCAAGGAGCTTTCAAAAGACCTCCAGGATAAAATTATGAAAAGGCACAGATCAGGGGATGGGTATGAAAATATTTCAAAGGCCAAATATGCCTTGGAGCACAGTCAAGACATCATTAAGAAGTGGAAGGCGTATGGTACCACTAAGACCCTGCTGAGATCAGACCATCCCTCAAAACGGGATTACCAATCTAGGACAAGACTGATCAGAGAGGCCACCAAGAGGCCAATGGCAACTTTGAAAGAGCTCCATACCGTCATGGCAAAGCTGGTCACTGTGTGCAAGTGACAACAATATCCCAAACACTCCACAAGTCTGGCCTGTACGGTAGGGTGGTGAGGAAGAAGCCATTACTCAAAAATGCCCACCTTGAGTCCCTTTTGAGGTATGCAAAAAAACCCATTCTGTAGATTCTGGAGCCACATGACAAATAATTTGGTGGTCTTACAAAACCAAGATGGAACTTGATGGCCTAAATGCAAAACGTTACGTTTGGTGCAAAACATTATGTTTGGTGCAAACCCAACACAGCACATCACACAAAGAACACCATCCCTACTGTGAAGCATGGTGGTGGTAGCATCATGTTATGGAGATATTTCTCATCAGCAGGGACTGGAGCACTTGTCAGGATTGAAGGGAAAATGGATGGAGCAAAATACAGAAAAATCCTCGAGGTTAACCTACTGCCCTATGCAAGAAAGCTGGATTTGGGACGGAAGTTCACCTTTCAGCCTGACAACAAAGCCAAAGAATGCAGCTTTGTTCACCCAAAGCACACATCCAAAGCTCCACTGGAGTGGCTCAGGAATAAAAAGATAAATGTCCTTGATTAGCCCAGTCAGAGCTCCGACCTAAATCCAATCGAAAATCTGTGGCATGACTTGAAGATTCCTGTCCATCAACGCTCCTCATGCAACTTGACTGAGCTTGAACAGTTTTGTACAGAAGAATGGGCAAATATTGCCCAATCAAGGTGTGCAAAGTTGGTGGAGACCTATCCCAACAGACTCACAGCTGTAATTGCTGTCAAAGGTGCTTCAACCAAGTATTAACTCAGGGGTGGGACACTTATCCAACCAAGATATTCTAGTTTTGTATTTTTAATTAATTTTCTGAAATTTGTATATATTTTTTTCACTCGGAGGTTGTGGGTTACGATATGTAAATAAATGTGGAAAAAGTCTGATTTAATGCAATTTAATTCCAGGCTATAAGGCAACAAAAGGTGAAAATTTTGAATGGGGGTTTACTTTTTCTGTTGGCACTGTAAGTATGTGTTGTTGGGTGAAATGGTTGTTTTTATATCATCTGTAAAGCTCATCACTTGAAGCTTATCGGTCATGCGTGTGATGAATTTTCTAAGTTGTGTAAGAGAGGGAAGATAGCCTCCTGATGTTGAGGTGGTTAATATACCACACGTGATGCATAATAATGGCTGCCAGTTATAGTACGATGGAAAGTTCGTAATCATTTCTAAATTTACACATTAGGCGTGACAATAACCAAATTAATGGGATTTTATTTTCTTAAAAAGAAATGCAAAACACTTGTGAACTAATAATTGCTATAGTATTTTATATTTCTCAAAAGTATTTCGCAAGGTGGTCTCTGTCTTCTATTTCCTCCTTTCTGGTCTTGTACCCTCTGCTCTTTCCATGCCTTGTCCCCTCTTCCGCCATGTTTCTGCAGAGTGTAGGGTGTACGTGTTTCACCATCAACTCCCTTCTGGTGAAACTCCCAAAATCCAGAACCACTGCTCATATCCATTCATTCCTCTTTTGCCCCACATGTGGAATCAACTTCCACATTCTCTTTAATCTCATTCTTTCCTTCTTTCTTTCAAGACATCTCATTCTTTCATTTAATCTCATTCTTTCAAGACAGCTGTTCACCACCATCTCAGATCATCCTAAATGCAAAACCATGATCTCTTTTAACCCTGTTAAACCACCCCCTGCACACCAAATTTTTTTTTTCCATAGTTTGTGTTTTGCTGAGAGTTTGCTTCCATATCCATGTTGTCCACTCTCTGCATCCTCCCCCTCCCTCATTCTTACCCGCAGCCCTTGTTTGTCCGTCTCCATATATTTTGTCCCTCGGTGCTGCTGTTGGCGTTTCTCCCTCTCTTTGTGCTCTTCCTTTTGTTTTGTTTGCTTCCTGATCAGTTCTGTGTTCTCGGTCTTCCATGAGCCTTGACTTTGTAGTAAAGAAACAAACAAACGACTAAAACTTGTTGCAGACATATTCAAAATAGATAACCAAACAGCACAATTGTTTTAAAACTTTTAAAATGGACCTGATTTTACATATTACATGTATGGCAATAAGGTTGTGAAACAGTTAGCGTATTAAAACGTTTGAACCTACAGTCGCAACATCACGTGGCTCTGGTCATATTGGAATGCCACATAGAGCTGATTTCAGAAGTTTCCATCTTTTCTTGCAACTTATTTGATCATGCCATCATAACTTTGAGGCTGACGGGTTCATCAGGAAACATTTTCCTCTTCATTAGCAACCACGGTGGCTAGTTATGGCTAGATCTGTTCTTTGGTAATGGGCAGTGGGTGGTGCGGGTGGGAGAAGGGGTTCAGAGCATAAGAGATACACCGAAGAAATATACTGCAATTACCTTGCACAAGTGAAGCCAAAAACGGGGTTAAGCATTCGGTTCACTTTACTGTCCGCCTGTCCACAAGCGTCAGTTGATGATCGAGGAACAACTTGATTTCAATTGAATGTTTTATTTTGAACACGAATTGGAACATGAATCGGAAAACGAACTTGTAGTTCAGCAGTACTTTGGATCTGAATTCATCCCGATCGCACGTGCACGGAGGAGTGAGATGATTTTTAAGAGGTGAAGCCGCTTCAGTATTTGGGTATATCCTTCCTTCCATCGGTTCATCCATCTGTCTGTCAAAAATGATGAAGAAGAAACTTTCTAAACTACCATGTTTAATTCTAGAAGGTTCTAAAGTGTGAAGGATTCTCAAGGGTAGTTCTAATGGGTTTGAAAGGGTAAAGGGTTCTAAAGAGTAATTCCATTGGGTTTGTTTGTTTCTAGGCTTTGCCGATTTCATATTAAAAATTCCAGACTGAACCGCTTCCTTCAGACACGGGCGTCATTTTTAGGTTATGGGTGTGTGTCTGTATATATTCCACTATATTCGTTATGGGTGTGTGTCTGTCTGTCTGTCTGTCTTCCGAGCATAGCTCCGTGGGTTTTGATCCGATCCTGATAAAATTTGGGTGGGAGGTTTATATCATGACCTAGTTGTGTTTTCCGGAGAATGGGCGTGGTGCGCCCATTATGGGCGGAGCCACGCCCAAAAAACGTGTTTTAGGGGTAGCCGATTTCAAGTTACATCTTCTCCGAGGGGGTTTGTCGAATCTGGCAGGGGTTTCGGTATTTGGTTAGGGTTAGCTGGTTAGCTGGTTAGGGTTAGGGTTCTTGATGCTGACAACAGCATCAAGAAAGTCACGCGAACCGCTCGTGCAGGCAAGGATGCCAGTCGACGACACCAGCTGAATCTGACGAC
>CM068957.1:117757117-117787989 GCA_035128595.1 Eptatretus atami
GCACAAAAGATCGTTTTGACAGTGACAGAGAACAAGGTCCGGTTAATAAATATCATTTGCAGCTACATCAAAGACCATCCTGAAGCATTTTCTACCAACACAAAGCTCAATTAAAACTGGACCTAACCCAATACCTATGGAAATTGCAGAATACCAAGTAGTAGAGAGGCCTGACCTAAGAACCACTACGAAGAAGCCGATGTTATTATGGTACAACAAATGGTCCTTCTAGCCTCATCAGGAGTTCCGAGTATCCGGTAATTTCAGACGACACAGATGTATTCATATTGCTGTTGCATTTTTACCAACTGAAGGAACTGGCATGCAACCTTGTGATGGCTGGTACAAGTCGTGACAGATCGTCTGTTGACATCAAGGCGACAGTGCAGAAGCATGCACATATTGTCACCCAAGTTCTGGCAGCACATGTGGTGTCTGGATGTGACACAGTTGCCTACCTGTGGGTATCGGAAAAGGCACAATTGGAAACACCTCAAAGATGGTCGTCAATTAAATTATCTTGGTGATCTTGATGCAGAATTACCAGATGTCATATCTAAAGCAACTGCCTTCTTTGCTGCTTGCTATGGATCCCAGGAAACAGAAGACATGTCAGCGATTCGATTTGATGTCTGGTCTTCAAAGATGGCTAACAAGAAGCTGACATCAGCACCAGAGTTAAAAACTCTACCACCAACCACTGTGTGCTTTCATCCAACACGTTCTCAGGGCGACTTGCAGGCAGCAATATGGGGGCTGCATTAGATCCACCCCACCATTGATCGATCAACGAGTCATGGATGGTCACATGAAGAAGTGTCGAGCATGTTGCTCCCTGTGTCTCTGCCTCGGATGTCATCAGAGCTCCTGATAATGTTCTCAAGATGATCAGGTGTGGGTGCAGCTCAGTGGACCCTGTGCAATGAATAGATGTAGTTGCTCTGCCGCCAGGCTCTCCTGTTCATTGTTCTGTGGCTGCCATGGTATGGAGGAATGTCAGAACGACCAAACAAAGTCTGTATCAGCAAGCGAAGCTGTGGAACTTGAGTGAACACTAGTTATTTGATTTATGCAGCTGTCTTGTATGTGAGATTGAGTGAAAGAAAGATTGAGTGAAAGCAGAATGAAAGAAGTTCATCAGCAACCAATCAGTGTATTCATAGTTGATAGCATGTACAGACCCCTTTTTGGATTTGAATTTGTGTAAAATTTGTGTAAACCTTGCTTATTACGTTTATTTGGTTATGTGTTAATATAATTAATTATAGTTTGTAGTTACCTAATCATTGTATTACTCAACTGTACTGTGGAAATAAAGATATACAATACAATATACTGTTACAATACAATACAATATACTGTTTACCACTTAAATCAGGTTCATATAGATTTTGGCATAGTTACGGCTGAAAATAGTTCGGTCGATATTTTTTCAGTCAAAATATTATATCTAAATAGAAAAATTCAATATAGACTATTATTATGAGTTGTATGGTTTATTTTAACATATCGGTGTATTCCTTGACCCCCAAAACATAGGGTTTGCCACTGAAATCGGGTTCATATCTCGATTTTTGGCCGAGTTAAGGCCAAAAAACGGTTTTGATGGCGGCCTTTTGAATTTTGCTCCTAAAAAAAATTTCTCAAGCGTGACAAAGTGGCATCACTCGGATTTGAGTTTAGTATAGTCTATGTTACCAGAATCTGCAATAAAATTGTGTATGTACTCCAAAACACACCCGGGTAAAATTCCAGTTCTGCATCCAGACTAACTCCTCTCTACACACACACGTGATCGGGACAGATTCACAGCCAAAGTACTGCTGAAGTACAGATTTGTTTTCAGATTCATGTTCTGATTCATATTCAAAATACAAAATTCATTGCAATCAAGTAGTTCCTCAATCATAAACTGACGTTTCTTTGAACTCTTGGTAATCCTATTTACGCTGTCGAAGCTTCCACTAATTGCCTTCATGAAATGGCAGACTCCTTCTGGTGTGTGTGTGTGTGTGTGTGTG
This sequence comes from Eptatretus atami, assembly GCA_035128595.1. Lineage (NCBI taxonomy): Eukaryota > Metazoa > Chordata > Myxini > Myxiniformes > Myxinidae > Eptatretus > Eptatretus atami. Next base: position 117,759,139 of record CM068957.1, read on the forward strand.
TGTGTGTGTGTGTGTGTGTGTGTGTGTGTGTTAATTATTTGATCTACATGCCACCAAATACATGTTTTTTGAAATTGTAATTGTAGGTTATTACACTCTCCTTGATTTTGGAACAACTAATTCTTCCCCTCTTCAAATTACAACTTCAGAATAGTGCACTGTCCATTTGTAGCAGAATGCTCAACGCAATCGTATGGTTTCTTATTGTTAGGAAACAAGATCACCGACTGAGTCAAAGAACCAAAAATACATAATAATTTGCAATTGTTTTTTTGACGTTTGTACAGAACCAAAAGACTCGGACACTGCGATGTCTGAGAAGCATTGTGGTGTAAAACAAAAATGTTACAAAGCAAGCAATCGTGCTTCGATCATGTGCCATTTTGAGCAATTTTCTCATTGTGCTGCCACGCATATTCCAATATTCTTTGTCCCACTGGCAGAATACCTTGCTATACAGATCTTCTGAGAACCCACCATTTCGTTGATCATGGAAATAATGACATTATCAATTGTAGGTTTAAAAACGGGCAACTTGGTGGGCAAGGACATCCAAATGAAGTGCAAGTGTTTTTTGTTTTTTTCATTTGTGTTCTTTCACACATAACAAGGTCTTCGTGATGCATCACAAGTAATTGTCGGGTTTACCGAGTCGTATGTGTTTTATGATTGTTGATTGGCCTTGTTGTTCCCGAATCCACTTTGGAGGCCTCTGCGCAGGCTCTGGCACAATTCTGGCCTCATAGGAGATAATGCTGCAGTGGGCAGAGGAAAATTGCAACAACCTCGCGGGGTCATTTCAAGCCGAGTGATTATGCTTTTGCAAGTTTTTGATGACATTTTCCATGCCAATTTGCATCGTTCACAAATAATAATAATAAAAAAGCAAACGCATGTCTAGTTGATTGAGGTCAGGGAAAATCTGACATTTTTACTTTCCCCTTCCCCATCCCTTCCCACAACAGATCACTCTTGTGCCACACAACAATTAATTTATTTAATTATTGCAACAACCGCTTGGACGAGTGACATATTCAGAGCTCTCTATAAAAGCTGGCTGAAGGTTTACCTGATGCTACTTTGCACGTTACTGCATCGAGTGATTTGATGATTATCAATTGCAAACACATTATTTCAATTGGCTAGTCCTATAGTCTGCATTGCATTGTTTATATCGTATCCTTCCATTAACACTAAAGAGCCTTGAAATGGTGGATATATTTTGACAAAAGATGCTCTGCTAACGAGAGAGTTCGTAAAACACCTTACCTTGTACAGTCTTGAGAAAAGAGGACGTGGGCGGGTACGGTGAGCGGCGAATTTGATTAGTCGTGATGATGTAAAATGCCATAAAATTTGTCCAGGTTTTGGAAGGTGCCATTAAGGCAATGTGTGTTTTACAGTTTTCAAGTATATGATCGTTCACAATTGAAATAAAATAAAGGTTTTTAAAGGTGTAGAAAAAAACAAACTTTTTTTTTGGAGTCCACTGCCATTGGTGCAGCATCTTTTACACCACCTTATTCAACACGTTGCATTCGGTCTTTGTGCCTGTTGTTTGTGTCCTTTATGACGTCCTTAAAAAAAACCAGTAAGATTCCTGTCTGGAATGATTTACAATTTTGTTTCACCGACAAACAGGCAGACAGAGTAAAATATTATCCCACTCGTCTGTGCATGTACGATTGTGATAAAGCCAAAGCACTGTAAAGCTACAGGTTTGATTTCTTATATTCATGTTCCAATTCGTTTTCAAAATACAACATGAAATTGAAATTAAATTGTTCCTCGATCATAAACTGACGTTTGTTGACAAAGTGAATCAATTGCTTAACCCCACTTTTCCCTTCACGTGCGCCATCTTATAATGTATATCATACATGGGAGAGAATTAATGGTAAAACAAGGCTGATGGTTTTATACTTTGTTCACACAGGATCATGCAGAAGTAGCACATACTGTACCTTAGAGTTCTGTAGTCTGGATTTGATTCCTGACTCAACTATATCCTGCCGGGTTGGCGTTTTGCAGGCCTGGCGTTGCATCACAAAGTGTGCCGTCCCGATGGATGTTAAGGCCCAGTCACACCTTGACGTTTTAGCCAGCTTATGCCGATTTTTGAAAAATTTGTCTAACGCTGCGTGCACACGTTTGAATACGTTATGGGTAAGTTTTGGAAACATTGAGAGCACGCTGAAAACACTGCCATACGTCGTAGTACGCTGGCTTTCATCGTTTGTACTTTCGGTTGTCCTCAAATTTAACATGCTTGAAATTTACGACTTATGCCACGTATGACTCACAAGTTCCGCTACGCTGGCCATAAGTTTTTAGGTACGTTATGCGATCGTTGACACACGTCGACACACGTTACTTGTAAGTTACTCATAAGTCGAAACACGTCGAGGTAATGTTTAGCGTACCCGAAACTTATTTCTAACCGATGAGTAACATGTTGTAGGCACGTTACGCGACCGTTGACCACACGTCGACACACGTTACTTGTAAGTTACTCTAAGTCGAAACACGTTGAGGTAATGTTTAGCATCAGTGTTCCAGACTCCCTGGTTTTTTTTTTTGTTTTTTGTTTTTTTTCTTCGGTATGACGGTTGTTGACACTTCGATTTCTAGTGCGGTTATAATATAATATAATAATAGGCTGCCGCTCACGATTTAAATCATAACCGCACTAGAAATCGAAAGTGTCAACATCACCGTCATACCGAAGCAAAACAACAAAAAAAAACATGGAGTCTGGAACACTGACGGGTTCCTCCTGTGTGAACCCCTTTTTATATACCAATTCCCCTAAACGCTGCCAATACGCCATTATATTGTAGTTGTAGGTTAGAAACACGTTCATTTAGTTCTTTGGTCGTCCGGAAGACGTCAATCAAATACGTCTACATATGTCAATGTGCGTTGGAAATACGTAAGGAATTGGTTCAAACCACGTTACTCATAAGTTAGAAATAACTTTCGGGTACGCTAGACATTAGCTCGATGTGTTTCGACTTATGAGTAGCTCACAAGTAACTTTTGTCGACGTGTGCGCAACGTTCGCATATCGTGCGTACAAACTTATTCCCATCGCATGCGGAACGTGTGAGGCATACGGCAAGATACGTCGTAAAATTTTTAACACTTTAAAATTACAAGACGTACTCTCACTTACTACGACGTATGATAGCGTACTTTAGCGTTCTATTCACGTCATACCAAACTTACCCATACCGTATTCGACGTGCGCCAGCGTTTTAGACGCATTTTTCAGAGTCGGGATGTCGTGGCAAGATCGCCAAGTGTGACTGCGATGTTGGACTTCCATTTCTCCAGCGGTTATGATTTAAATCGTTGTGCGGCAGCCTTTTAATAGGCTACGCCACGTGATCGTCGGCGATACGTGCAGCCGCGCTATGCATAAGTTAGACTATTGTTGGCATAGGTTGTGAACGCCGACAACAGGCTAAGCATTCGTTGTACAAGTTATCTATAAGACAACGAAATGTTCTGTGTCCGTCTACTAATATGTTATGCATACGACCAACTCGTTATGATACGTCCGAATCTTTAAAAAAAAACATCAAAAGTTCAACGTCAAGCCAGCGTTTTACATACATTTTGATACGTTGCCATTGCTGGCTAAAACGTCAAGGTGTGACTGGGCCTTTAACCTGGGTGTCTCGTGTGCTAGTTTGAGTCGTGGGGTGTTAAAGATGCCATGGTATCTTTCGCAAAGAGGAGGCGAGTTAATGCGGATACCCTGGCCAAATACCTGCTCTGGCTATGTGGCTGGGGAGGCAATGGAAAACCACCCAGTGTAATCGTTTGCACGAGATAGCTGCTGCGGCACTGAATCTGCCCTTGGGTTAAATATCACACGAGAGAGATTTAGCAGTTTTAAATTGCTGTAAGATAAGTAGAAAAATTAATGTCAATAGCGGCCATTGACTTTTTTTGTCAGGTTTACTAATCACTCCGTGTGTGCAATTCATTAAAATAAAAAATTGTGTTCATTCCCTTCCCCTCCTCCTCCAACATTCCCTCCAAATTTCCTTTTTTATGTCACTTGGAGTTTGCACATTTAGTGAAGACAATATTCAGTAGTGTGCAGTGAATATTGTTGCATCACTTTGTATTAAACTATTATGCATATATTTACCCTCTCCAAAGGTGAGGGTATTGCATTTGGGTCCGTTTGTTTGTTTGCACAGAACTTTTTTGTTTTTCTCTGCAACCACTTGTCACCATTGTCACCATCTGCAACGAAATTTTCACCATTGGTGCGACTACTCATGTAGAATGTTTTAATGATTATTATGACGTCATAGGTCCCGTGGTGTGGCAGCCATATTGGAAAAACGGAAAAACTTTGGACCTCAATCTCTGAAACTACACCAAGGAAAAATTTGAAACTTGGCACATAGCAAGTACTCCTCATGGTGAATGAGTTTGATTTTTTTTTAATGACGTCATAGGTGCCCTCATTATGATGTCATAATTGCATATGTAGAACTCCACAACCGATCAGTTTGCAAATTTTTGAGGGTCATCTAGTGATAAAATGGTCCACAGAAAAAAAAAATCATTACGTCATCGGTCACGTGATTCGGAAGCCGTATTGTTTAAAGAAAAAAAACCTTCATCTATCTTCTTCTCTGAAATGGCTGAACAAATTGAGGTGAAACTTTACACGTATGACCGCCTGTCCATGAGGAACAAAACGTTCACACGTATGATGTTACATGGTTGAACATGGTTGTTGGATTTACCCTAAAACCTACAAAGAAAATAAAATACACCACTCAAAAGAAGTCCTGGTGAGGGTCTGCAATCTCTGATTGCTCTTTTTCTTGTTGTGTGTTGTTTTGTATAAAATCACAATAATAATAGTCTGCTATAAAGTGCTTGTTTAAATCCATGGCTATTTGATTTTCTGTAAGTCTTTACATGCAAATAGCTTTTGAAGTTTTCATTGCCGCAGCTAAGAAATAGGTAAACTGTTTTGTAGTACAAAGTTGTGGTCATAGAGCAATGTTGCAATATTTGACATAAATCAATGTGTACATATTTTCCTTCCATTTATTCATTCAGTTTAATAATTACAATACCATTCCTTTCATGCCATAAAGGCACATAGGGCTGACGAGACGGTTTCATTGGCAAGGAGTACAGTTCTGGAGTACGCAGGTTACCCTGAATTGTTATTACCCCATTACACTGGTACTCATTTTATCGACCTCGGGAGGATGACAGACTGAGTCAACTCCACCTGGTGTTACTTCAACGGTCGACAGGAGCTCAAACTCAGGACCCTAAGGTCCCAATCCAGACACCTCAACCGCTAAACCAACACCAGGCTTATTCATTCAGTTTAAAGGTCAAAATTTCTCAAATTACAAAACGTACTGTACCTCATTTTGTTAAGAACATTTGGTACCAAACAACACTGACTTGTGTTAATCATTGGCATGAGCAGGACAGGCAATTAAAACAGACTTGAACCTGGCCTAAACTACAAGAGCATGAATGAAACGAAATGACGGGCAACAAAACAGGGGCTTCGCTGCAAACAGTTCTTCTTGAGTGCATCTCACCTTCAACCTCATTCATTTCAACCTCGTTCACGGCATCTTTGTATTGCTGATTAATTATCGCTGTGCCGATTAGTCAGGATTAATTGGTGGAGCAGCAGACCTTTGTAGTTGAAAAATATTTCCAACACAGTTGTCCTGCTTTGCATTTCCATCGTTCACCATTCCCTAGTTCACCGTTGCTGGGTTCCTCGGTTGAAATCCCACAGAGTGCATTGATTTTTCCATTGATTACTTATATCCTTGCAATTCTTATGAAATTAACCTGATGCCTTTTGATGGATGGAATCGACAGAACGTTGATGAAAGTGTGCTAGCAGCCGTAGGAAACGAGGAGATGCTGACCCTTCGTCGGAGCAAAAGGAAGGAAGGGATGGGACAGGGGTGAATGTTTATGGTTTATATCGAGTTGGAGTTAGTCAGAAGTGCACGCGTCAGAGATCAGGGTTCAGGGAACACGTCGTGGGATGGGACTCTCATTTGACCCCTTGTGAGAGGGAAAGCCAGGGTTTAGAGGTTGTAAGTCAAAGGGATTTGTGCATGTGCGTGTGTTTGTGCGTGCGCGTACATACCAAATATTACCTCTTTCACTGGAATGGTGATTGTGAACCCTTGCCACATAAGCATTTCCTGTAAGTGTTCTGTGTTCTGACCAATCGGGGATGCCTTCCACACCACCACCCTATTTAGACATCCATTACACAGTTTACAAGGTTTTTTTTTGCAGCTGGGAAATATGATATTACAGTTAAATTTGCTACTTCCGGTTTTTAGTTGCAGTGAAGAGGTACTATTTAGCATCATGAAAAGTGTTCATTGATCCCATGGGGGCTAACATTTCCAATCCTGTAGATGAGGCCTTGCCTTCTGTGCTTGTGACTGTCTGTTGTGCTGACGTGGAGAAAAATACCGGAGACTGCCACAAGGTTCCCGGAAGGTTGTAGTGTTGATCAAATGACTTGGAGAGGTGTTTGCTGTTGCTTCTTCCATCGAGCAGGTATTTGCAGAAGTGATTGCCCAGTCTTTGCCAGGTTCCATCGATGTAGATCTTCCTGCAGAGAGTGCATGTGATTCATTAGAAGACATTCACGGAGGCACAGTCAAAGTGGTCTGTGACTTCAATCAGTTACAGCTTTTTGCTCCTGAGATGGAAGTAGTTGTCTTGATAAGATGGCAGCTAGATGTTGCAGTGACTCTGTAAATGGAAATGTTCTTGGTTGGGGGGGGGGGGGGAGGGTTCTGGTTGAGAGAGGTGGGAGGGGATGAAATGCTTATGACCTTTAACAAATTCCACCAATTTATTCCCCCCTTGAAAGAAATCAGAGGTAGTTGTTGGAAAATCAAGGCTGTTTTAGGATTGTTCATTAGTCTTGAAGTTCCTCTGAATGATGTTCTTGACTCGAAGGTTGATTGGATGGTAGATCAATGTGAGCGGGATCCTTTCTTCAGTTTTTTTTTCTTTCTCAGAAGACTAAAGCCGTCTGTCTGTCAGTGTGGCAGGCACACTCCAGTGCACCAGCCAAACTGGAGGTGGGAAAAGCAGCTCGGCAAAAAGCTTGCACATTCATTGTTCTACCTGTTTGCTGACACAGATCAACACTAGCCATTGTTCTACGGGGGGGGGGGGGGTGACAGGTGTTGTTGTGTTTCCCCATTTCTACTGTTCCCCCCCCCCCCACCCCTCTCTGACAGACAGAGAGGGGTGAAAACATGACCTCCTCCACCTTCGGTGGTGGAGGTAATGAAGATAACATCATACAGTAAGGTTAAACAAGTGAAATTGGATCATTTCACACTCACTTTTTCTCTATTTGAGCAAAGAACTATTTGTTTGAGTTATGATTCTTTATTTTTATGAGAACAAGCTTTGGAGAGAAGACGCGTTTTAATTGCACGTGTTGAACATTTATTCTGAAGTCTCCATTACTTTTTTTGGATCGCTAACATTACTAATTTATCTATGACAATGATCCCCATTTATATGGGAATACAATGTTGAAGCTTCTTTGAAAATATCAGAAGGGTCAAATTAACCAATGCAAGGTTAATAGCAGCAACACAGGTGATCAAACCTTATTTTAGTGCAATTTATTGTTCTGCAAATACCATTTAAACAGTTGCACGAGGTTGAAGACTTGTGGCGATGAGCATTCTTCCTCGATATGCTCAGCAACTGTCTGATTATATCAGTTTGGCTTCTGTCCAGGACTCTCCACAGTGAACATGCTGCTGTTTTTGCGTCAGAAACGGATAACGGTTACAAAAACAAATGGAGGCCCGGACTCCTGACAGAGCTTCAGGGCCTTCATGACAAGTCGAGAAACGTTTCTTGGACAGAAGCAATCCTGGACTCGCCTAGAATACTCGACTGCAGGTGGCAGGAATTTGTAATCCATTCAGGGTGCCGACGGTAATTCCCCGATTTATCGTGAAAGATACCGAGGGATTTTTTAATGTCCACCAACGACCGGTGCTGGCACATCTGACTTAACTACGGCACTTCTTTTGCGTCAGCAATACATCAATGCCAGAAATCTCAAACAAGAGGCCACTGCTATCTCACTGGGCATCTAACACACATTTGATTCTGTGTGGCACCCTTCCATGATTTCCAAACTTATCAGCTAATGGCATCAAGTGTTCCCTTCTCGACTGGCTGTCAGGTTTCCTGTGCGCTCGTATCCTCTTGAGGCCTGTGTCCATCAAGGGAGTGTTCTGAGATCTTTGCCCCTTGCCTTTCAAAATTCCCACAGCCTCACCAATTAGTTTTTATTATTAACTATTTTTCTTATTGTTGCTTTCACCACCTAACGTGGACAGAGGTTATGTATTCACCCCTGTCTGTCTGTCTGTCTCTGAGCAGGATATCTCAAAAAGTTATTGACGGATTCGGCCGAAATTTGGTGGACAGGATGGATGTGTGACAAGGACGAATTGATTCGATTTTGGTGAACATCCAGATCTGGATACTAGAATTTTTAAGGTGATTCATCACCATTGAGAGATAGAGCCAAAAATGATACACAGCATGATATCTCAAAAACTTATGGACGGATTTTGACAAAATTTGATGAACAGGTTTTGTCGATGACAAGAACAAGCTAATTTGATTCTGGTCCACATATGAATCCAGATCCGACCCATCACTGGGATACAAAATGTAAACCGTTCAGCCTGGCAGAGGTATGCGCTCTACTAAGTGCCGTTCTAGTTGTTGTTTTTATTACCCATTCTTTCTGTTTGAAACCCCTTGAAATTTTACTCTTTAATTAATGCACTAAAGAAATGAAATTCATCGATTGATAATTGTGAATACAAATAATCCTGAGAATCCGCACCTTCATCAGACTTATTGTTCCAAATTTCAATAGAATGACCCTTTGAAAGAACTTTGTCATATAATAGAGTGGTCATTGACAATGCTGCTGATCAGTAAATCTGCAGCCTGACATAGTCAATGAATGAAATTTCAATTAATTATTTGTTTTAGCCTCTGTTTTGTCATGAATTTATTCATCAACTTTCATGTATTCACAGTCAAAATAGTAGCTAAAATACAATGACATAATTAGAGGTAGCCATGTCATACGGATGTAAAGAAAATGTTCAAAGCAAATTTCTTACCTTGTATGTAAATTTATTATTTCCCTAAATACAATCTCGTCCCAAACTTTCTTCTCTTTTCATCACTCCCCCGACCCCCCCTCCCTCTTTTGCCTGTTTTAAATTTCACTTCCTTTTCTCAATTTCCTCAATTTATCCCCAACCATCTTCTTCACTTCCAAGTACATAATGAGTCAACAAAAAATAGTATGGATTTAATACGGTTTTATTTTGTTTACTTTTAAAGTTTACACTCCTCATCTCCACCTATTCGTTCCTCTTTTTCTCACTTAAGTGGAACCAACTTCCACATTCTCTTCAATCCCATTCTTCCCTCCAGATCTTCAAGACGGCTGTTTACCAACATCTCAGATCATCCCCCCATCCAAAACCATGATATTTGTACCCCCGTTAACCCTCCTCAAGCCCACCTCTTTCCAAGTTTCCAGTTTTTCCTTCCTGGCAATTTGTGCCTGTATCCATCTTGTCCTCCCCCAGCCCTCATTCTTTCCCACATCCCTTATTTCTCCAAGTTTCCCTCTATTTTGTCCCATATCCCCATTGTTGTTGTGTTTTCCCATTTCTACTGTTCTTTTGTTCTGCTACGTCATGATCTGTTCTCTGTTCTAGCTTCTCCATGAGCCTCGACATTGTGTACAAAATAAAAACAAAACAAATTCCCTCCACCCCCACCCAGTCCCACCTTTTTTTTTCACACTTCCCTCCCCCTCCCCACACTTTACCAATGAAAGGTTTAAAATAATAAAAAGTACAGCAAGCAAACCGAATTTTCTCTGAAGTAATTATGTTGCAAAGTCACACAGCCGAAGTTGTGATTGACATTAATGATGTTTTAATAAGCATTTTCATTTGTGAATGCTTGTGTGAGCAATAATGGCGAATGAATGTTAGAGATGGATCGGTTACGATGTGTCATTTAACTTCAGGAAATGAGTGCTATAAATATGTATGAAAGGAAGCAAACTTTATTAAAGTGGACAAGTGCAGCTGGGTGATACAAGTGGTGTTGAGGAAGTTTCTAGCCTCACATAAAGCAGTATCAGTTGCTTGCAGGTGTTTATTTATTTTTCCACATAATCTTCCCTTGAGCTCAAAGCCCGTGGTACTGCGCTGCTGCCACTCGGCTATGTCTGTCTTGTAGAAATCCTCCTGCTTCTCTGGAAACTCCTCAACCGCTGCTGTGATCACCTCATTATCATCATCATCATGAACTTTTCCTCTGAAGCTCTTTCTTCAACTTGGAGAACAGGCTTGAAGGAGCCTAATCTGTTGAAGAGACTGAAAAATGAAGCAGTTTGAAGTCACGGTTAGTCACTGTGGTTACTAAACCTGGGGTTATGATGGGTGACGCTTGGTCCTGGAGAAGCAGTACTCCTTGTCTCAACTTTCCACCGCACTTCGTCTTGATGGCTTTGCACAACCACTGTAGTTCACCGGTTTACTACTGTCCAGGTCCTCATCGAGGGTGTCGTCTTTTCGGAGGTAGTCTGTGATGATCACGCCTTCACCGTCCCAGACAAGCGGCCACGGCATTTTCCAACCGATACCTTCTTATTGAGCTTCTGTGGATGGAGGGAAAGTGTGTTTTTTCCACTCCATTCCCTGCTGTTTGTTCTCAGACTCGGAGTGGTGAATACATCTCATTGTGAGTCACAATAGTTCTCGTGAAATAGCCTCGGTTTGCTTGAAACTGCTCAAGAGGTTTGTTGGAAATGTCAAGTCGAGCTCTGTTATGATCAGCAATCAACAGTCTGGGCATTCGTTTTGCTGAAACCTTTTTCATGACCAATGTTTCGGTGAAGATGGAGTTCACTGACCCAGTTCTGATGCTCAATGTCTAAAGTAAGTGCCTGCCTATTGATCATCTGCCAGTTGTCAAAATCTTGTGGACTGCATCAACTTTTTCTGGTGTGGTGGTCTCCTTGGGGCATACTGACCTTGCCTCTTCCTCAGTGCTGTTTCTTTCTCTTATAAATTCAGCTGCCCTGCTTTTTTGTGCCATATGAAAGGGAATCATCCTTCAATGTTGCTGCCGTGTCCTCATGGATTTACTTTGGTTTTTTCTTCTGATCGAAGGAAATAGAGAAATTAATTTCTTGTCAAGAAGACACGAGGAAAAGAAGACAAGTTGATTTTTTATTTCACCCCCTCTAACAAGTGCTAAATTTGACAGAGTGGGAGCAGAGCATCGATTGGGTAAAACCAGCAAGGGAATAACGAACAGAAGAACAGAGAGATTAAGGTAAAAAATGTGTAGTGTGAAATGTGTGTGATGTAGTGATGATGTGTGGATGTCACATGAAACGAGCAAGTAAAAGGGTTGGGTTATGAAGGGTTAATGGGGGTGATAAAGATCATGGGTCAGGACGGTGGATGACACGAGGTGGTGGTGCACCACCTGTTTGGAGCCCTGGAGGGATGAGTTTGAAAGACTGGCCTCTGGAAGACAGTTCCATAGAGGGTAGAAGCGAGTGGCTTGAGTACGGTGGATGCGGGAGGATTGATTGAAGGAAGGGAAAGGATGAATGGAGAGAGGAGCAAAAAAGAATGCGTCAATGGGTAGGTTTAATAAAGTTTTGAAAGATAACAATTGTGCGGACTGGAATTTGAGATTGCAAGTTGTATTGGTGTTCCATTGGTGATTTGTTGGTTCATACCTTTACGAGGAGTGAAAATGGAGGGGAAAAAAATATGGTAGATTAGGTGGGCAAAGAATGATTGAGTATTTTGTTGAGCTCCAGGATGGGATGATAATCCAATGAAGTGTTTGGGAGGGCCTTGCCTTTTCGTGCTACTCAAGTCAGCTCCGTGCAAGATAGTTGGGCACTGATTGTTGACATCTATTATTCTCAAACTGGACTAATCACAGTGGAGCATAAACTCCTATTACGGTGAATCTAAATTCGTCATCAATAACAAGTAGACATCACAATTTAACTTCCTCTTCTTTACCCTATTTTGAGCTTCATTTAAATCTAACTTACACCAACGTATTGCTTCTCTGTTCTTAACTTCTCTGTTCTTACCACATGTGATAAAATTTGGTTTTGCAATGCCCTTAAAATCAGCCCGTTTTGAGAATCAAGGCTCTGTTTGTTTCCTTACTTTGCCGATTCATCAAAGATTTAGCAAACGGCGTTGATGAAAGCATCAAGCATAACCAGCACATTTTGTCACCTTCTTTTATCGATAATCTGCAAGCACTGTTGTTGAAGTTTGGGTTAGGGTTAGTCTGACTGTGATTGGCAAGTCTGACTGTGATTAAATATGTATGGTTGTTGTCAATTGAATATTGATTCAATAACATAATTACCTCCACCATTGAAGGTCGGTGGAGTTTGTTTTCACCAAAGTTTGTTACTTGATGAAAAAAAATTTCACCAAGTAGAGTCTGTCTGTCACAATCTGACAGTCTGTCGGTCTGTAGAGTCTGTCTGTCTGTTTGTCACAATTTTTGGCCACAGTTTTTCAAGCAATCATTCTAATAAAAAATTCTGTACGTCGGGGGACCGGCCAAGAACATCAATGTTTAATTTTGTGAAGATCCGAATCCGGATCTGGATCTGAGAATTTTTAGTCATTCTTCACCATTGAGAAATAGAGCTAAAAATGATATCCAGTGCCGATATATAAAGTGCACCTTTTGCACCCTTTCATAAATTTCACCTTTTGTTGTCTTGTATCCTGGAATTAAATTGCTTTAAATCAGACTTTTTCCACCTTTATTTACACATCGTAACCCACAACTTCCAAGTGAAAAACTAATTCTACAAATTTCAAAATTAATTAAAAATACAAAACTAGAATATCTTGGTTGGATAAGTTACACCCACCCCCCCCCCTTTATAATAGCAATTATAAATGAGATCAGGTGCAACCAATCACCTTCCAAATCACACACCAATTTAATTGGCCTCCATTTGTGTTAAATTGTAGTGATTCTGATTATTTCAGAATAAAATCAGCTGTCCCTGTAGGTTTCCTCTGCTGGGTAGTGTATTTCACAGCAAAGACTCAACCATGAGCATCAAGGAGCTTTCAAAAGATCTCTGGGATAAAGTTGTGGAAAGGCACAGATCAGGGGATTGGTATGAAAATATTTCATAGGCCTTGAATATCCATTGGAGCAGAGTCAACACAATAATTAAGAAATGGAAGGAATATGGTACCACCAAGACCCTGCCTAGATCAGGCTGTCTCTCCAAACTGGATAACCAATTAAAGAGGAGACTGATCACATTAGCCACCTGATCTTTGATGGAAACTTTGAAAGAGCTCTCGGCCTTTATGGCAAAGACTGGTCACTGTGTGCATGCGACAACAATATCCCAAGCACTCCACAAGTCTGGCCTGTATGGTAGGGTGGCAAGAAGAGAGCCATTACTCAAAAAAGCCCACCTTGAGTCCCGTTTGAGGTATGCAAAAAACACACTCCGGAGATTCTGAAGTCATATGACAAAAAGTTTTGTAGTCTGACGAAACCAAGATGGAACTTTTTGGCCTAAAGGCAAAACGTTAAGTTTGGCGCAAACCCAACAGAGCACATCACCCAAAAAACACCATCCCTACTGTGAAGCATGGTGGTGGCAGCATCATGTTATGGGAATGCTTCTCATCAGCAGAGACTGGGACACGTGTCAGGATAGAAGGGAAAATGGATGGAGCAAAATACAGACAAATCCGAGAGAAAAACCTGCTGCTTCCTCCAGGAAAGCTGAAATTGTGATGGACGTTTACCTTTCAGCATGACAACAACCCAATGCACACAGCCAACACTGGAGTGCCTAAGGAACAAAAAGATAAAAGTTCTTGAGTGGCCCAGTCAGAGCCCCGACCTAAATCCAATCGAAAATCTGTGGCATGACTTGAAGATTCCTGTCCATCTACGCTCTCCATGCAACTTGACTAAGCTTGAGCAGTTTTGTACAGAATAATTGACAAATATTGCCCAATCTACATGTGAAAAGTTGGTAGACACCTCGTCCAACAGACTCACAGTTGTAATTGCTGTCAAAGGTGTTTCCACCAAGTATTAACTCAGAGGGGAGGACACTTAACCAAACCAGGATGTTCTAGTTTTGTATATTTAATTAATTTTCTGAAATTTGTAGAATTTGTGTTTCACTTGGAAGTTGCGGGTTATGATGTGAAAATAAAGGTTGAAAAAGTCTGATTTAATGCAATTTAATTCCAGGCTCTAAGGCAACAAAGGTGAAAATTTTGAAAGTGGGTGTAGACTTTCTATAGGCACTGTATAGCACAATATCTCACAAGGTTATAGATGGATTCCGACATAACTTGGTGGATGGGTTTGGTGTGTGACAAGGACGAATCGATTCAATTTTGGTGAAGATCTGAGTCTGGATCCGGATACGAGAATTATTTAATTCTTAACTGATTCTTCGCCATTGAGAGATGGGGCTAAAAAACGATATAGCATGATATCTCAAAAAGTTGGGGATGGATTTGGAAGAAATTTGGTGGACATGTTGACTGTTGAGAGTGTGACATGGACCAATTGATTCAATTTTGGTGAAGATTCGGGTGTGATAATTTTTGGCTCCATCTCTCAATGGTGAAGAATCTCTAAAAGTTATGTATAGCATGATTTCTCAAAACGTTGTGGACGACTTGGTTAGGTGATTGAGAACAAGCCAATTTGATTTTGATTTAGTTCTGGATTCAGATATGACCTTTCAGTGGGATACAAAATGTAAACTGTTCAGCCTGACGGAGGTATGCGCTCTACCGAGTGCCGTTCGAGTTCTTAATGTTTCATTTGTGGTGTGGCTTGTCAGGATAGATTAGAGTTGTGTACACTCACCCCTGAGCTATCTAGCTGTCTATAAACTGTCTCCCTGGTGTTTCACATGCAGGGCGAGGCATCAATGTGTGTGCCGTCCCTCAGATGGACGTTAAGCCGGATAATCCATATGCTATCACTGGTCTTTGATGGACGTTAGAGATCTCACGTCTTTTCACGAAGAGGAGGTGAGTTATCGCCGGAACCCTGAACAAATTACTGACGCTCTGTTCAGGATTGGTTCTCGCATCAAAACCTTTCTCGATTTGTTGTGAATACCCTGAAGCTCTGTCTCGAGTCTAGAGTGTGGGCCTCGACTTCTGGTACGTGCAATACCAGCACAAGCCATCCAGGAAAAGCTTGCATTGAAATTTTATAAGAAGATGGAAAGTTTAAAAAAAAACTCTCATTATTCACAAATTTTGGTACCAATTGCTAATAACAGGGTTTGAGGTGTCCTTATTGCCAATGGTGGACCAACATATAATGATACATGCAATAAATTGCTATGAATCTCCAACCCTGCACATTTCCTTCCTGTCCAAATACGTTTGGTCATATAGTTTGTTGATAATATGTAATTATCTGCCTCTTTACAATAACCTGGGTGCTGAAGGCAAAACTGTCCATTCCCACTTGTGCTATTTTGTAACGGTATGTGTTGGACTGGGACTTGTACAAGGCAGGCAAAGCAGCACAGACTTTTTTACTTTTCTAATTCTAAATATCCACATAAAAGTGTAGTCTTTCATCAGGATATTAGGAAAATGTATTGGTTTGCTCAGCTGAGCACTTTTTAATGATTGAATTGTCTGTTCTTTGTCGACTACTGTCCTGGGATTGAATGTAATTAGAGACCTAGCTCTAACCAAATGCAAGTTAAGATCCCTTCGATTACCGACTCGACCAGACCATGTAGAGCGTTCTCAAGTCGTACGGCTTTGCTCAAATTATTATTATTATTATTATTTCTATTATTATTAATTTTTGATAACTTGGAAACGTTTGCAAAAGTGCATTGAAATAACCATTTTGCTTGAAATATCATTTTGAATGCATGGGTATTCCCAAAGGATCCTTCTTATAAATCAGTCCTTCTTGTTCGTCCCTGAGGTGTTTGCAGGTCTCTTGTCGAGTTTAGCACAGATGGTTAACGGTCCGTACCCATACTGCTTTGGGGGGGATTATCTTATTATTTTGCTGTGTTGCTGAGGGATGGGGAGAAATGGCAAGGGTACGGAATGGTTGGGGTGTCTGGTTGCCATGGCTTACTGTGGGCAGCGTTCCAATGAGCCCATTCCTGACTGTGCGTGAGCTAACCCTCCTCACCTCGCTCGGCATCTGTACTCAGTAGGTGAGAGGTCACCCTGCCTTGCTTGGTGTGGTTAATTCTGCACTGTACGTGTGTGTGTGTGTGTGTAGTGTTGGGGGTGTGTCCGTCCACCTTCTCTTGCCAAGTCAATTTGCGTCACTGTCTATGGTATGTGAGCTGTCCTGTTCAGTCGTTGTTGATGGGGATTTTTTGGGGTTTTGACCTGAGTCACTCAATTGTTGGATCACTGTGCGGTGAGGTCAATATATATAAGTAAGTGTGTGTGTGTGTGTGTGTGTGTGTTTTTGTTGAGTGGGAAGATGGTGGAAATTGGGAACGGTGCCATGAATGAGGGCGGTGGAGCACTGAACATGTACTTGGACAGCCATCGTCTTTGTCCATGGTCTGCAGGAGTTGGTGAAACTAATGAAAATAAGGTTTAATAGTTGATGTTTCAAATAGTTTTGAAAAAAATACATTTGAAATCGTTTGATTGCACATTTTGTTTTTGATGATGAACATGGTTGACAGGAAAGGGAAGGGAAATGGCGTGCTTTGAGGAAGAAGGGTGGGAGCGGTTGTCGGAAAGCGGGGTGAGGGGTGCATTGAACGGTGAGAGGAAAATGAGGATGGTATAACCGTATGACAGGCTTGCATGACCCTTATCATGATGTAGATTCCAGTGAATTAAGAGTCACTTTTATGATGGAATGGAACTTGATGTGTTCTCACACACCCGGTGCATAGAGATCATGATTCACACCGATGATGACGGCACAACCAGTTTCACAATAATGGTTTGTCGTCGGAAGGGTTAAAGTCATGATGTCATGGAAGGACTGCGTGGTTATAGCAACAAGTGCCCATCGTGCCAAAGCCCCTTGAGCACTTACCGTACACTGGGTGTACACACCCAGCCCAGCACGAGTGCCGTGGAGGCACCAACGTCATGCAGTGAGGTAATGGACACACATTGTGCTGGGGCTTGGGGGCCAACGGAAGCGAACTGTGCCTTGTTGATGTTGTGAGCAATATTAGGTGAGAGCTCCAAGGGTAGGATGAACCAATGGAACAAAAGGAGACTGTCGTGTGCTGCTGTAAAAAAAAAATAAAAAAAAACATTCTAAAAGTCCTTTTTTTTGCATTTGCACAACTGTGTTGCAATGTTACATCTTGTAAGCTTGTGGTGTTTTCACTTCTCAGGAGAACCGTACGATCATTGAGTTTGAAAGGTCTGAACATTTATTTATTTATTTAATGGTTTATTTAATTTTTTTTCCAAAATGAAAGACTGCATTCATGATACGTGAGATTGCCAGCTTGATGCCGTGGATCCCAAAGATGGCCTGTTTACACCACCAACAGCCTTTTGAAAGAAACTGCAGGCCACCAGATTCCACTTACTTTCTTACTGATTTGATCAGATAATCTTCTCTTGTTTAAAAAAGGTGAATAAAGTTTACGTGTGTTGCTGGTCTTGGAGAGATGCACCAGCAGGTCAAACGACACGTTTGTTGAGTTTGAGTATATACGGGGATCGTCACTCAATCGTACGGGGATCGTGAGTTCGAGTATGTACGGGAACGCTTATTACTCACGACTTGAGAAATGAATCGTGGCCTTGCACACGTCATCTAGCTGAGTAAGTTCAGCATCTGCTGTTTCCTTAATCCATGCTTTACCAACTTAACCCATGGTCTGGCTTTTGTTTCACCTTGGTAATTAATTTTACCATTATATGGGGGATCAATATACCTCAGTAATCTTAGAAATACTATATTTCATTCACTTATGAAGTGTATAAAATGTTTAAAAGTTGTACACGTTTTGCCTTAAATCTTTGTTTGCTCTAATCTCCTTAGGAAAGTGTTATAATGTGTTATAAGGTGTTATAAGGATGGTACATTATGTGTTATCTCATATATATATAAAGTTCTTTCCAACTACTGACACTCACTGATATAAATGTTAGTACTTTTTGCAGTGAGGACTGAAAAAGCAGTGCGGATATATATATATATATATATATATATATATATATATGTCAGCTGAAATTTTGCATCATGATGCAACTCAAAGCCAATATCCCAGGAAAAAAAAAATCACAAAACAGTCGGAAAATGTTCATAAACAAAAGTATTCGCAAATAAGAGTCGGTCAGTGTAGCCTGGCTCTGCTCACGGGGGTCACATGACCCAAGACAATGGAGCCAACACTGGAACTGGTTGCTGGGCAACGCCAAAGAGAGGGTGGAGAGTGAGGAGGTGGAGGGGGGAAGAGAAAGGAGGGAATTGGAGTGAGGAGGGGTGGGGGAAGGGAAGGCAGATATGCGGTGGAGCGTTAATTACGATACATACGATACTGTCTCATCTCAATAATTCTGCATCGAATAACACTAAAGATGGAAATAAAGTAATGTCTGAAATCCATTTTCTACTGGTCATACTATAGATACCTCCCGGACGCATTCGGAGACAAACACCGTCCGGCGTTTTGATGAGAAAACACAAAAACACCTGAGCTCTCATTATGTAAATAATCGGAAGGAATTCAATGAGTTATGGATGTAGCTTCTGGATGATCTTTATTGGTGACAAGCTTTCGGCCAAATAGGCCTTCTTCTTGGTCTACAAGAATAGCAGGCATGCACACAAGATAATGGTACTATATCGATACATAATATATACCAAAAGGATATAGGTACCGTCACGGCTCTCACTTTCTTCAACGAGAGTGAGTGTACAGTAGGAACATATACATTCATATATGTATATATATATACACATATATTTCACCATGCACATATTCATATCCTGTTTATATTCATATACATACATGTACACAAATACATACTGCTTGCATTTATCAATATGAAATTTGCATTTGTCATTCATCAACATCTGCCATATTTTTTGATGGCCTACTGGACCAGTCAGCATGGAGCCACCGCATGCAGCCGAGTACTGCTCATGTACGGACATGAGTTACAGACTCCCGTCGATCTGCTGTGCTTTCCAGTGCCAGAGCACCCTGATAGATCACCAAGGGATGGTTACTCACGTCACTTTGAGGAAGGCATGGAACGGATCCACATCCTTGCGCACCGCTAGCTCCATCTGGCGGACATAAAGATGAAGCGCAGGTATGACCACCGGAGCCGGTAGAGCATGTACTCTCTGGGGATGAAGATTTCGTTCTTCAATCCCCGGAGAAGGAAGGCAAATTCCCAAAGCTCACCTCGCCTCGGCAGGGCCCGGGGGTCGTCATGGCGCAAATCTGTGATGTGGTGATTATGATTAAAAGGGGGCCACAGGCCATCCCCCAGATCATCCACGCTGACTGACTATGACTTTGCAGGGGTGACGAAGCACCCTCATGAATCGCTTTGACCTTCGAGGTGGAGGCTCGGTCGAGCACCTCCGCGGACGCAGGGGGCTCATTTGAGTGGAGTAGAGTTTGTGAACCCTTGTGGGAGCATGCGGGCAAGGCTGTCCCATAACAGGGCAAAGGAGCATTGGAAAACAATTGATAAGTTAGAGGGAGAAAGCTATGTCCTGAGGGGAGAAAGGGGCTTGGAGCTGGTCCTCGTCCTTCTCCTAAAAGCTTGTCCAGAGATCCAGTGAGGAGGAACAAGCCCAGGGTGTGTACAGGAAGAGTCGCCTCAAAGCTTGTCCTGTGAGCCGTACTGTATAAAAAGCCCAGAACATGACTTGGTTCATGTGGAGAAGATGATGTGGAGCTTAAGCAGCTTTATGGGACGGAACGCACCAGAAACAGCATTCCTAGGGACTTTCCTCTTTTGAAAATGGAGATCCTTGCCATTGACATACCGGAAACACCTCAGAGTCGGATAGGAATTTGCTGGTTTGTTGGAGCTGCTGTCGTGGGAGCACGCAACAAAAAGGCGTTTGTGTGTGAGCTGCTTGCCATGGGCATACTGAGAACGCCAGAGAGGACTGGCTACTTGTTCTGGATGCCGCAGAAATGCAGCTGCATGTCCAATCACCACTATGCTGCCCATCTTCCCCATCCTCTCCCTTCCCCCAGTATATTTGGATTGGCACAGTAAGCTGTGGGGGTTGAGGGAAGGAGTCGACCCCACACTCCGTACTTTTCTTTTCTTCGCAGTTCTTGTCTTCTTCCTCTCCCCGTCAGAGTGAATGATGGCCACATGTCTTTTATGTTAATAATATTGTGTCAGAATACATGTTTGGGTTAAATTTGCTCTTTTGTGCTTTTTGCCTGTAAATACTTGATTTTAACTGATTGTGTGTGTGTGTGTGTGTGTGTGCGTGTGTGTGTGTGTGTGTAATAATAATTATTTGTTGTTATTTCAAATCCGTCTTGGTTGTCCTTTCCTTCATTGGTCCGGCACAGTGTGCAAGTATAGTGAGACAGGAAGTTGTACCCCACCTGATTTGCTCTGTTTACCGGTGCTGCACCGATTTGTTCTGCTCAGCAGAAGATCACCAGGTGCGGCGTAGAGGGCGTAGCCTCTAGTTAAGTTGCCGTGCCAATAGAAAGGTATCACAGAAACATCAAAGTGTAAGTAACCCTGCTTGGCCTGTAGTCTATGTCAAGTGGCTACGGCTGTGTAAGAACTACAGCCCATTGGACCGCGGAGTTATCTGTGGTCAGTGGCCTCAGGACCAGGTGTTCAGGAGAAACTCGAGTGCTTCCCCTCGTGGCGAACCTCGAATACCGAGCCGTAACTATGTTTGTGTATGATGCATTTTTTTGTTGCTGTGTGTCATATAGTACGTTATAAGGTAGTATATACTGTATATATGTGTTTTATAAGGTAGAACGAGGCCCTCCCAATGGCCAAAGTATCCATCTTATTATTCAGCTTTTTGTTATGAGGAATGAGTTGGGATGTTTTCAAGCTCGAGCGCAGGACCCAGGCACGTAGCCAGGGCTCAGTATTAAGGGGGCATATGATGGATGGGGGGGCACAATTATTATATTTAATATTTTTGATAACCAGTATACTATTGCTTCATGCAGCATTGACACATCTATACTGAGGTTGCCGTCGCATACTATCCAAATTGATCTCAGCTAGATTTACTATGTTCCGATGTTTTTGGCCTAAAATTATTCGAATGCAGGAGAGCCGCGACAAACTGGCACATTCACAATGCAGATATTCAATGATTAGACAATTGGCACCAATCAGGTGCACTTATACACAAGGTGTTGTCAAGAATTGGCATTAGAAAATTAATATACCAGAGATACAATGACTAAACGGGGGAGGTTGGCACCAGAATCAGGGCACTTTGAAATAAGATACAGTAGGCTATGACCTGCGATCATCACGTTAAACTACCAACAGCAATACGATGAGCCTGAAGATAGCACAAAGTCAGCATTTAAAGCAGTCAATTACACAGAGGTAAGGTTATGCACAAAGCAGAGATTATGGATATGCAAAGCACCAAACACAACATTTAACTTAAACATCAGAAGTACAAAGCAGCCGACCACGGCGGGTGCTGACCACAACCACACTGCAACCACAACCACACACGCATCACCAGCAGTCACACACACAATCTGAACTCCTCGTATAGTTTTTATACACTGTACTCGCTGTCAGAAGAGCTGCAGGCGACGCGTCTCGGTGTGGAATCTTCTGAGGACCTTCTCCTTCCATTCATTCAGGCATTTACGTGTGAGGTCTCTCTCGAAGGCCAGCCGTACCAGTTGTGCCTTGCGTGCATGGCGCATGGACCGTGATGGTCAGTGAAGACATTCCTCAATGTTGAGAATGAGTTTTCACACATGGCAGTGGACGCACCAAATGTTAGTCCAAGTCTCATAGCAGTCACTACACTTGGCATGGCTTCCAGCATTTTGTATGTTGAGAGGAGTTTTTGTGTTGTCCATCTCTCGTTTGGCTGCTTTTCTGTCTGTGTGCGAATAAACTGCTTTGAAACCACACACTCTGTTTCACTGATGGTTGACTTTGTTAATGTCATGATGTGCTGGAGCAAGTGGGGATCCAAAAACGTGCCATTTTCGGGATTCAAGGCAGCGAGTGAACGGGCGAGTTGTGTGTTGCGCTCACTGAAGCGCTGAGCGATCTCTCCAAGCACCGTGTCAATTGCGCTGTTAAAAACCTCTGCAGTTCCGTCTTGTCATTGTCGTTGTTTTGTCCTGTAGTCTCCAAAACTACAAACTGTTCAAGTTCTTATGCATTGTGCGTCTCGTTTTGGTGGTGCAGGTGTAGAAGTGTGAGCATCGTTGGCCTTGTTCCACAGATCAGTGAACTCATCCTCAGAGCGGAGTTTCTTCACGCACTCTGTAGCACTCGCCACCAGTTCCAACCCCGTTAGCAAGTCCATGTCCTCTGCCTGCAAGAGTCTGTTAGGGCCATCTAACAACATCAGCAGTTTTTGTACAAAGATAGCAATGAACATGAAGGCAGGCCAGAGACTTCCGCAAAAGCCCAATAGCCTCCATCCTCATCTCTGCACCGTAGGTGCGCTCTGCATCAATCTCCGACAGTAAGGATGTGATATCCTTAAAAGATCCTATGATCACAGACACGTGGCTAAATGTCCCGTCCACCTTCGTTTTAACCGCTCACTTTATACTGTGCAGCAACAGTGGGCTTTCTGAAGAATTTGTACAGGCAACAACAAACCCCGAGGAAATCAGTGACAGCTTTCTCTGCTGCCAGTGCGTGGATAACTACCAGATGGAGTTGGTGATTTAAGCAGTGCACATCGGGGATTTGTCTTTCCAATATCTCTTGCAACACTTTTGCACCCCACCGTGCTTCCCAGCCATTACCGAAGCCCCGTCGTACACCTGACTTAATATTTTTGACGTGTCAAGTCTGTTTTTGTCAGCTCTGCAATTATTAGGTCTGTCAATGTTTTTGCATCTCCAGCGTCAGCTGTAGCTATTGTGAGTAGACGCTCTGTTGCTTCATTTGATGCCGATACAAAGCGAATGATGATTGATATGTTCTCACATTCAGTGGGTCCCTCGTCCCATCCACCTTGATGGTAAACCACGAGTGCCTACTTCTTCCACGATGGCATCCGTCACAACATTACTCAATGTGCAGATCAGTTCATTATGCATTTCCGGACTCGTATAGCTTGCGTTTCGTGGGATATGCTTTATTATTTCGGCTAGCTCGGTGTCTTTTTGTGTGTAGTTTAAAAGCGAGAGAAAGAGCCCACTGTGCCCGTCTGACATATCCTCAATATTATCAAGGCTCCCTGTAAAAGGTATCTGATTTTCGGTGAGAAATCCCACAACATCTATAAGAGCAGACACATAGTACCGGTTTCTATTTAGCTGGTCAGCATTGAGGAGTGTGGAAATCTCCTCACCAACAATCGATGCGCCTCTCATTCTCCTTCCACCTCAAAACACAAGTTAAATGTTCCTTTGAAGTTGCGTGTTTGTGAAACCCCCTGCCTTTCTCAACGCATGTTTCCAATTCCGGAAGCCTCGCACTGTGAAAGTAGAGTCCACTGGGCCGCGTGCGGTGTTAAACTTCCTACATGGATAGCAGAATGCTGATCTGTCTGCACACTGTGTTCCAGCCATTCATTAGTCTGGTACCACGAGGACACAAACGAGCGACTCTTGTTCTGCAACAGATGGCCAGGGTACCGCTGGAGAACAACTGTGATTCGGTCTCTCACTTCCAAGATCACCGGGAAGCGGCTTGACAGTCACAGCTGGTCCGAGCCGCCGCCGAGCGTGGCAACTCGGCTGCCTGCGCTGGCCTCCAGCCGCAGGGCTAACATTGCTGGCTTGGCCAGGTTGGCCAGCTGTGGGTATTTCATCGACATGATCGTCTTTTCCTCCTCCCTCCTCCTCCTCCTCCCCCTCCTCCTCCTCCTCCAACTCCTCCCACAACATGTCTTTCATCATCTTTATTTTTGTCGGTTGCATTTTTTCCTTTCTGAGCCATTTTCGTATATCCATCATCCACGTCTTTTTCTCCTGCTGCTAGTTCGCTCTCCGTGACTCGTCCTCGTGACTCGTGTCACTAATCTCACGACTCGCGAGATTTGACGGTTTTATTTATTAAATGACGCATGATCAAAAAACAGG
Organism: Eptatretus atami; assembly: GCA_035128595.1. Classification (NCBI taxonomy): domain Eukaryota; kingdom Metazoa; phylum Chordata; class Myxini; order Myxiniformes; family Myxinidae; genus Eptatretus; species Eptatretus atami. Next base: position 117,783,557 of record CM068957.1, read on the forward strand.
TTTGATCTGCATAATTTCAAATGTAAGCACGATTGCAAACACACATATTTTTATTTTTATTATAAAGTTACTTTTGTAAGATGGAGGGTTGTGAAGGTCACGCACTCATCTTTAATTATGTAAATTTATGTCTTTTCCTTAATCATATTATCATATTATGACTATATTACATTTATACCTAACTTACAACCAATCGTAACCTGCTTAATAGGGCCTCCATATCGAAGACGCTGATTGGCTATTCCTTAAAACTAAATGATCCATGATGTATATATATATGTATAACCACCCACAACATCGACATTCGACACGAGGTCTTGCGCTGTCTGTCGTCTTGGCTGCTGGCGTTGGTGCTTGCGTATTTATCTTTTATCTTGTGGGCTTGGACTGTTATTGTCTTCCCAATGCTTTTGGAGATGCGCTGGCAAGCGCACACTTATCTCTTGACTTATTCAAAGAGGATATTATTAAAGAACAGTTTATCCAAGAAGGCCTTATTATTCACCACATTGAACATCTGGAATAAGGGTTTTAGTTCACACAGGTGAACTCTGAAACAGCAAGGAGCTCACAGTGGGCGCTCGTCCTGAAACACTAAGCTGTTCACAGGGTGCAACAGGGCATAAATGGGTGGCGTACAAGTGGGGGGGGGGCACCAGATGCGCTATGGGGGGGCATTGCACCCAAATGCCCCCCCCCCCTAGCGACGGGCCTGGCAGGACCATTTCAGGTGCTCAACATCACAGCATCTTTACTTTGATGGCTCTTTTCAGGAATGTCACCGGACCAATTTGTTTTTGTTTTCGATTTATTGTCTCTTCTAGTCGCAACTATTGGGGCTGTATTCTCTTCCATTTTTTATTTGTGGTGTTACATTTTCTTATTGTACTTCCTGTTGTTCATTTCTGGCAAAGTGAGTTTGGGGTGCATCTTTGGGCTTGCTCTCTTCAGGACCATGCACAAATTGTACTCGACGATTTGTTGGACTTTTCACACAAGTTGCCTGATTGACATTCCTGCAGTTGTCGGTCAGCATAGATGTTCATGAGGCTGAGGCTGCCTCCTGTTTTCAAATCTCGACAGAAAATGTCTTGGGAGGGACTGGTTTTTGTGGAATATCTTGTGAACAGTTAGCAGTTTTCTTGTTTTGTTATCACTTCTGTTGATTTCTCCATCGGGTTTACAGGTTTGACGTGGTTTCTTGGGCGGAGATATTTATTCAGGAATAGCCAGCCGTGTGATGTGCAGATGCACCTTACCAAATATGGCGCATTCATTTGTGGCAAAGATCCTCAACCTTGCCAACCCTGAAATATTTGTATAACTTTTAGTTTAGTCGTACTTGTATTGTTGTTCTGAAGTCCATTTCAATTTTCCCTTTTTTTGCCATTGCTTTTCCTGCTGAGAACATGCGTCAGGCACATTTTCCATCGCGCATCGTCAAAATTCCATTCCGATGTCATCGGAGCATTGTTTTACCAAGTTTAGTAAATTGTTTCGCTGCATTTGTCATCTTTTGGTGCAAATAGTTTCGGCTCATCCATGTACAGCAGTTGTGTGAACTTGTTCATCACAAAGGCATTTACCTTTGGTGGAAGTTGGATGATATTTATGTGCTTGGTCGTTGTGATCATTTTATCGTGATCAGTCCGAAGCCAGGGAGAACAGCAGAGAGGAAAGACTATCTCATTGGAACATTCCAGGTGTTTTAACACCGGGGGATCCAAATTCTTCCTTCCAAGTAATCTTGCATCACAGTTGTCTTCCATTAAAGTCAATTGCTCGAGTCAAATTTAAGGTTCCACGCACCCTATGAGACAGGAACTCGTGTGAGTTTCCGTTGAATGCCTTCTTGTAGTCTAACCATGCTGTCGACAGTTTGGTGCCTCTGTTTTATTTATTTTTTTTCTTTTAACATTTCTTTCAGAGGCTTTGTTGAGCAAGAGGTGATCCTTCATTCCGTGGTTGTTACCTCTGCCACCGATGGTGGACGGAGCTTATGTTTTCACCGCTGTCTATCTCAGTCTGTGAGCACGATATCCCAAAAAGTTCTGGACGGATTTGGATGAAACTTGGTGGATAGGTTGGGTGTTTGACAAGGCCGAATTGATTCGATTGTTGTTGAAGATCCGGATACAATTTATTATTATTATTATTATTATTATTTTTGCAAGTGATTCTTCACCATTGAGAGATGGGGCCAAAAACGATATATAGCCGAGTATTTCAGCCACAAGTTATGGACGGGTTACTATGTTGTTAGTAGGCATTATGTGTGCCTACATTTTAGAGTTAAAACCCCACCACCTCCACCTCCTCCATTCCACCTTTTACCGAAAGTTACCAGACTTGGTGGCATGCATAATGAGTGTATGCTGTGAGGCTGGGAGGGTGGTGGTTCGATTCCGACCCTGGTTGAGTCATACCAAAGACTATAAAATTGGTGCATGTTGCTTCCTTGCTTGATGCTCAGCATTTATAGATAGAGTGTGGATTTATAAACAACCATGCAGAGGAGGAAATTCCTCCATAATTGTCCCGCTGAGTGCGGAGGGAAAAGCGCATTCATAAAGATGGTGTCACTGTTACCCAGAACATTGCGGCAACATTTTTTTGAAATGGCGGCTTCGACCTTTTTGCACTGTCTTTTCTTGTGCACTTTTGCCAAAGCTCAAAACATTGTGCAAATTTATTTTTACTTCCACCACTGAAGGTGGAAGGAGGTTATGTTTTCACCCGTGTGTCTGTCTGTCTGTTTGTTTGTCTGTCTTTGTTTATCTGTTTGTTTGTATGCAAGATATCTCAAAAAGTTGTGGACAGATCCGAATGAAATTTTGTGGACATGTTCGGTGTGCGACAAGGACGAACTGATTAGATCTTGGTGAAGATCCGGATCCGGATCCGGCTACTAGAATTTCTAAAGTGATTCTTCACCATTGAGAGATGGGGACAAAAATGATATATATCACGATATCTCAAAAAGTTGTATACGGATTCGGATGAAACTTGGTGGACACATTTGGTGTGTGACAAGGAAGAATTGACTCGATTTTGCTGAAGATCCGGATCCGATGATTCTTTTTTTTTAAAGTGATTCTTCACCATTCAGAGTTGGGGCTAACCGCTAAACTGATATAGAGCACGATATCTCAAAAAGTTGTGGACTGATTCGGATGAACCTTGGTAGACAGGTTGGGTGTATGACAAGGACGAATTGATTCGATTTTGGTGAAGATCTGAATCTGGATCTGGATACGAGAAATATTTAATTTTAAAAGTGATTCTTCAACATTGAAAGATTGGGCCAAAAACGATACATAGCATGATATTTCAAAAATGTATTGGGCCCGATATGCTCTCCTGGATCAGGTATTGCGGGGCGGAGGTATGCACTCTACCGAGTGCCCTTCTAGTTAACCTCCGCCATCGAAGATCGGAGGTTAGTTTTCACCCCTTTCTGTTTGTTTGTTTGTTTGTTTGGTGAACAGTATTACGGAAAAACTCCTCGACGGATTTCGACGAAACTTGGTGGGGGGGGGGGGGTGGTTAGGTATGGTCCAAGGATCATGCCATTAGATTCTGGACTTGGTCCCCCCCCCAAAAAAAATTGTTGGAGAAAAAAAAAATTGTTTTTTTTTTGCATTCTCTACGTTTTAAGTGATTTCCAACCCCCCCCCCCCCCCAAAAAAAAATGTTAGGGAAAATTTTTTTTTTTGCATTTCTACATGTTTTGAGTGATTCCAACCCTCCTCCCCCCCCCCAAAAAAGTTACCCCCCCCAAAAAAATTGTTAGAGAATTGTTTTTTTTGCATTTCTACATGTTTTAAGTGATTTCCACCCCACCCCCCCCCCAAAAAATTTGAGAAATTTTTTTTTTTTTGCATTTCTACATGTTTTGAGTGATTCCAACCCCCACCCCCAAAAAAAAAGTACACCCCCCCCCAAAAATTGTTAGAGAATTGTTTTTTTTTTTGCATTTCTACATGTTTTAAGTGATTTCAACCCCCCCCCACAAAATATGTTAGAAGAAAAAAATTTTTTGCAACTTTTTTTTAAAACAAAATTTCGATTTCTTTTTTTTGTATTTCTACATGTTTAAGTGATTTCCAACCCCCCCCCCCCCAAAAAAAAATGGAGAAAGCTATAACTGTGTCAGCACTGTTGACATCATATTTAATGAAATAAGATATAAGGTTCACTTGAGTCAGCCCAGCAGGATTAGGCGGCCGGATTGGTTTTTGCACTCTCCCGAGTGCTCCCCCTCTAGTTGACTCTGTTTTTACTCCTGTGTTCATTTATTTGTTTTGGGTTCTCTGGCTTATTCTACTTACTCTTATCTACTGTACTTTATTGTTTATTAACGTCCGCCATCTTCGAAGATGGATGGTGGTTACTGTTTTCACCCCTTTCTGTTTGTTTGTTTGTTTGTTTGT
>CM068957.1:117788014-117805545 GCA_035128595.1 Eptatretus atami
GTTTCTATTTTAGTGGTCGCATTGAGTGAGTGTGGAAATCTCCTACACATATCGTAGTGCGCCTCTCATTCTCCTTCCACTCAAAGACATTTAAATGTTCGCTTTGAACATGTTGCGTGTTGTGAACAACCCTGTCGTTTCTCAACACCATGTTCCCATCTCCGGTCTACCTCACGCACGTGTGAAAGTAGAGTCCACTGGCCGCGTGTGCAGTGTTTTTAAACTCTACATGGATACAGAGAATGCTTGTATCTGTTGCACACTGTATTATTCCAGCATTTCATTGTCGCTTTACCGACCGAGACACAAACGAGCCGATCTTTGTTCAACAGATGGCCAGGTAAACGCAGTGCGGAGAACAACCTTGATTTCGGTGCTCTCACTTCCAAGATTCTGCGTGAAGCGGCTGACAGTCCAGCTGGTCTTCGAGGCCGGCCGCCGCGCATGCGTGCACTCGCTGTGCCTGGCGCTCGGCCCTCCAGCTGCAGGGCTAACAATGATGGCTTGGCCGGTTGGCCAGTCTGCTCGGTATATCATCCGACGATGATAGTCTTTCATCCTCACCACTCTCCCCCCTCCTCTCTCTCCTCCTCCTCGTCTCGCCCCTCGCTCCTCCTCCCCAAACTCCTCCCACAACATGCTTTCATCATCTTTATTTTTTGTCAGGTTTGCATTTTTTCCTTTTCTAGCCCATTTTCGTATATCCATCATTTCCACGTCTTTTTCTCCTGCTGCTAGTTCGCGCTTCTCCGTGACCGTCCCCTGACTGCGGTCCTACAATCTCAGACTGCGCGAGAAGGATTTGACGGGTTTTATTTATTAAATGATCCATGCATTCAAAAACAGGTTTTGATCTGCAATAATTTCAAATGTAAGCACGATGCAACACACACATTTTATTTTTATTTATAAAGTTACTTTGGTAAGATGCGAGGGTGTGTAAGGGTCACGTCGCGTCCTTCATCTTTAATTATGTAAATTTATGTCTTTTCCTTAATCATATTATCATGATTATGACTATATTACATTTATACAACTAACAACAATCAGGTGACCTGCTTGAATAGGCGGCCTCCATTACGAAGGACGTGATTTGCTATTCCTTAAAACTAAATGACACTGATGTATATTATAATATATATAATATATATATTATACTAACTATATATTAATATATATAATATAATATTATAATATATGTAAACCACCCACAACATCGACATTCGACACAGGTCGTGCGGCTGTCTGTCGGTTGGTGCTGGCTGTTGGTGCTTTGCGTTATTATCTTTTAATCTTGGTGGCTTTGACTGTATTGTCTTCGCCAATTGCCTTGGAGATCGCTGGCGAAGCGCACACTTACTCTTGACTGTTATTTCAAAGAGATATTATTAAAGAACATTATTCCAAGAGGCCTATTATTCACCACATTGGAAACGATTCTGGAAAAGGGTTTTGTTCTACACAGGGTAACGTCTGAAACAAGCAAGGACGCTCACATGGGCCTCGTCCCTGAAACAAAGCTGTCACAGGGTGCAACAGGGCAATAATGGTTGCGGTACAATTGGGGACGGGGGCAGGGGCACCATGTAGATGCGCTAGTGGGGGGGGCATTGCACCCCAAATATGCCCTCCCCCCCCAGCGACGGCCCTGGCATGGACCTATTTCAAGGTCCAACATCACAGGCACTTTACTTTGAATGGCTCTTTTCAGAATTGTCATCGGACGCAATTTGTTTTTGTTTTTCGATTATTGTTCTCTTCTAGTGCAATCAACATGGCGGGCTTATTTCCCTTCCATTTTTTATTTGTGTGTGTTACATTTTTCTATTGTACTTCTGGTGTCTCATTCTGGACAAAGGTGATTTGGGGTACTCTTTGGGCTTTTCTCTCTTCAGGACCATGCGACAAATTGTATCGACGATTTGTTGGATCCTTTTCACACAGTTGCCTGATTGACATTCTGGCAGTCTGCGGTCAGCATAGTGTTCATGTAGCTAGGCTCCTCCGTTTTCAAATCTCGACCAGAAAGATGCTGTTTGGAGGGACGATTTTTTGTGGAAATATTCTGTGAACACGTTAGAGTTTTTTTTTGTTTGTTATCATTCTTGTTGATCCTCCATCGGTTACAGTTTGACGTTGGGGTTCTTGGCGGAGTATTAATTATTTTCAGGAAAGCAGCCTGTGTGATGTGCAGATGCACCTACCAAATATGGCGCATCTCATTTGTGGCAAAGCATCCCTCACTTGCCAACCTGGAAATATTTTTTGATTATAACTTTTAGTTTAGTCGTACTTGTATTGTTGTGTACTTGAGTCCATTTCAAATTTTCCCTTTTTTTGCCATTGCTTTTCCTTGCTGAAAACATGCGTCAGGCACATTTTCCCATCGCGGCATCGGTCAAAATGCATTCCGATGTCATCGGAGCATTGTTTTACCAAGTTTAGTAAAATGTTTCGCCGCATTTGTCATCTTTGTTGGTGCAAAATAGTTCGGTCATTCCATGATCAGCAAGTGAATTGTGAACTGTTTCATCACAAAGGCATTACCTCGGTGGAAGTTGTGGATTGAGATTTATGTGCTATGGCGTCGTGATCATTCTATGTGATCATCCGAACCAGGGAGAACAAGCCAGAGAGGAAAGACTATCTCATTGGATCATTCCAGGTGTTTTAACACACGGGGATCCCAATCTAATAATCTTTTCCTCCAATAATCTTTGCATCACAGGTGTTCATTCCAAAGATCATTGGCTCGACGTCAAATTTTAAGGTTCCACGCACTCCTGATTGTAGACCAGGAACTTCGTGTGAGTTTCCGTTGAATGCTTCTCGATCTACCATGCTGTTCGACGTATTGTGCCCTGGTTTAATTATTTTTTTTTCTTTCTTTTTACATTTCTTTCAGAGGCTTTGTTGAGCAAGAGTGATCCTTCATTCCGTGGGTTGTTACCATCTGCCACCGAGGTGACTGAGGCTTATGTTCACTCGCTGTCTTATCTCAGTCTGTGAGCACGGATATCCCAAAAAGTCGTGGACGGATTTGATGAAACTTTTGGAGATTAGGTGCCGGTTTTTGGACACGGCCGAAATGATTCGATGTTGTTTGAAGATCCGGATTACATTTTATATATTATATTATTATTATTTGCAAAGTGCTGATTCTTCACCATTGAGAGATGGGGCCGCAAAAACGATATATAGCCCAGTATTTTCAGCCACAAGTATCGACGGTTTTACTATGTTTTGTTAGGTAGGCATTTAATGGGTGCCACATTTTAGAGTTAAAACCCCACACACTCATCCTTCCCTCCATTCCCCTACCTCTTTTTACGAAGGTTTACCAGATTCTGGCAGCATAATGAAGTATGCGTTTGAGCTGGGAGGGGTGGTTTCGATTCCGACCCTGGTTGAGTTCATACCAAAGACCTATTAACTTGGTGACATGTTGTTCTTGCTTGATGCTCAGCATTTATAGAATAGAGTGTGGATTATAAACACATGGCAGAGGAGGAGAATTTCCTCATAATTGGTCCGCGGTGAGTGCCGGGAGGGAAAGAGCGCATTCTAAAGATTGGTCATCTGTTACCAGAACCATTTGCGAGCGGCAACATTTTTTTTTGAAATGGCGGCTTGAACCTTTTTTTTGCACTGTCTTTTCTTGTGCCACTTTGCCAAACTCAAAACATTGTGCAAATTTATTTTTACTTCCACCACTGAAGGTGGTAAGGAGTATATGTTTGTTCACCCTGGTGTCATGCTCTGTCTGTTTTTTGTCTGCTTTCGTTGATCTGTGATTGTTTTGTATGCAAGATATCTCAAAATTTTGTGGACAGATCCGAATGAAAATTTTGAATGTACATTTCCCGGTGTGCGACAGAGGACGGACACTGATTAGATCTTGGTGAAGATCCGGAATTCCGGATCGGCGTACTAGAATTTTCTAAGATTATTCTCTTTCACCCTTGAGAATGCGGGACAAAAATGATTATATATATCACGATAATCTTCAAAAAGTTGTATTACGGATTCGTATGATGAACACTTGTTTGGACACTTTGATGGTTGTGACAAGGAAGAATTGACTCGATTTTTTGGTGAAGATCCGATCCGATGGATCTTTTTTTAAGGGATTCTTCCCATTCAGAGTTGGGTGGCCTAACGCTGCTCTAAACTGATATAATGCACGATATTCGAAAAAGTTGTGGGACCTGATTCGGAATATAACTTGTAGACAGGTATGTGTATGACTAAGGACGATTGATTGCGATTTTGGATTGAAGATTCTGAATCTGGATCTGGATACGGAAAATACTTTAAATTTTTAAAGTGATTCTCAACAATTGAATGATTGGGCAAAACGATACTATTTAGCAGCGATATATTTCAAGAAATGTTCTGGGCCCGAGTACTGCTCTCCAGGATCAGGTATTGCGAGGCGAGAGGTGCACTCTACCGGATGCCCTTCTAGTAAACCTCCCGCCATCGAAGAAGGAGGTTAGTTTTCCACCCTCCTTGCTTTGTTTGTTTGTTGTTACTACGAATGTTTTTGTGAAACGTATTATTACGGAAGGAATAAAACTCCTGACCCGCGATTAATTCCACGAAACTTGGTACGGGGGGGGGGTGCGTTTGTGTATGGTCCAAGGATCATGCTTAGATTCTGGAACTTTGCCCCCTCCCCCCCCCCCCACCCCCCCCCCCCCACGTCCCCCCCCCCTCCCCACCCCAAAAAAAATTGTTCGAGAAAAATAAAAATGTGTTTTTTTTTTGCATTTCTACGTTCTTTAAGTGATTTCCAACCCCCCTCCCCCCAAAAAATAAATTGTTAGAGGAAAATTTTTTTTTGCATTTCTTACATGTTTTGAGTGATTATCCAACCCCTTCCCCCCTCCCCCCAAAAAAGTTACTCCCCCCCCCCCAAAATTCGTTTTAGTAAGAATTGTTTTTTTTGCATTTTCTACATGTTTTAAGTGATTTTCCAACCTCCACCCCCCCCCCCCCCCAAAAAAAATAATGAGAATTTTTTTTTTTTGCATTTCTACATGTTTTTGAGTGATTCCAACCCCTCCCCCCCCCCCCCCCCCCAAAAAAAAAAAGTTTACACGCCCCCCCCAAAAAAATGTATAGAGATTATGTTTTTTTTTTTTTGCATTTCTACAGTTTTTTTAAGTGATTTCCAACCCCCCCCCCCCCAAAAAAATTGTTAGAAGAAAAAAAAATTTTTTGCACAACTTTTTTTTTTCACAAAAATTTCGATTTCTTTTTTTGTATTTCTACATGTTTTAAGTGATTTTCAACCCCCCCCCCCAAAAAAAAAAAAAAAATGGGAAGAAAAGAACTATAACTGTGTCAGCACTGTTGACATCATATTTTAATGAATAAGATATAAGGTTCACTGAGTGACCCAGCAGTATGGCGGCGGAGGTTTTGCACTCTCCCGAGTCCCCCTCTAGTTGCTCTGTTTTTACTCCTGTGTTCATTTATTTGTTTGGGTTCTGGCTTATTCTTACTATCTTTATCTACTGTACTTTATTGTTTATTAACGTCCGCCATCTTCGAAGATGGATGGTGGTTACTGTTCTTTCACCCCTTCTCGTTGTTTGTTTGTTTGTTTGTGGAACAGTATTACGGAAAAACTCCTTGACGGATTTCGACGAAACTTGGTGGGGGGGGTTAGGTATGGTCAAGGATCATGCCATTAAATTTGGACTTGGTCCCCCCCCCCCCCCAAAAAAAAAATTGTTAGAATTTTTTTTTTTTTTTGCATTTTTTACATGTTTTAGTGATTTCAACCCCCCCCCCAAAAAAAAATTGTACCCCCCCCAAGAAATATGAATTTTTTTTTTTGCATTTCTACATGTTTAAGTGATTCCAACCCCCCCCACCCCCAAAAAAATTGTACCCCCCAAAAAAAAATAGAGAATTTTTTTTTTTTTGCATTCTACATGTTTTAAGTGATTTCCAACCCCCCCCCCAAAAAAAAATTGTTAGAGAAAATTTTTTTTTTTGTATTTCTACATGTTTAAGTGATTTCCAACCCCCCCCCCCAAAAAAAATTGTTGGAGAAAAGAACTATAACTCTGTCAGCACTGTTGAAATCATATTTAATGAATTAAGATATAAGGTCACTTGAGTTGAAGTGACCCAGCAGTATTGGCGGCGGAGGTTTTGCACTCTCCCGAGTGCTCCCCCTCTAGTTTTTCTATGTATTTGCAGATTTGAGGTGTAACAGTTTGTTCTTGAGTGTTGCTGTTGAAGATATTTATTGATGCTTAAAAGTTAATCCTCTGCAATGTTTCTCCTTTTCCATAAACTTTGCAGGCCTAATGCACAGAATATGCATGACAGTAAAGGATGATCTCTACCTTTGTATTCCAGCTGTCATTTTAATGTTTATTTTGTTAATCTCGAGTACAGCATATGTTGCTGTTAAAGATAGGCACCACGGATGCTTTTTGTATTATTTTTGACATTTTTTTTTGCTCTAATGTGGAGCTCTGCTCGTTGTGAGGTTAAGATAGATCTTCATCATTGGAGAAGATGCAGGCTTTCTTCTTCTTCTTCTCCCTATTCCTCTTCCTCTTCTTTCCCTTTCTTCCTCTTCTTCTAACTCTTCCTCTTCCTCTTCCTTGTCTTCTTCCTCTTCCTCGTCTTCCTCCTCTTCCTCTTCCTCCTCTTCTTCCTCTTCTTCTGCACACAACCTGGCTGCTTGCTGTGGCCTCAGCCAATGAGGAGTCTAGCCTCGTGTTGGCTTAACGGTTAAGGTGGCTGACTTAGATCTTAGAGTACCACGTTTGAGCCCCTGTCTTGCCGTTGAAATAACACCAGGTTGGTTGACTCAGCCTGTCATCCTTCCGAGGTCAACATTATTACACCAGCCTACTGTGTTATGTCTGGTGTTGGCTTAATGGTTAGGGTGACGGGCTTTGGATCCTAGGGTCCTGAGTTCAAATCCCGCTCAACTGTTGAATTAACACCAGGTGGGGTTAACTCGGCCTGTCATCCTTCCGAGGTCGGCAAAATGAGTGCCAGCATGCTGGTATACTGTGTCGGAGTGGCGACCTGTCCAGGATTGTGACCAACAGCCAAGGAGACTGCTTAAGCAGCACCAACGCTCTGCACAGAGTATGGTCCCAATCTCCTCCTCCAACTGGGGTAATATGCCATTCGAGGATCCTGTGTCAGAGTGGCGACCCATCCAGGACTGTACTCTTTAGCAAAATGAAACTGCCTCGGCAGCCCTGTGCGCCTCACGCCATGAAAGGAATGGTTCTATGAGGAGTCTGTGTCCCTTTTACATCTCTCTTGAGTCTGGGTTCATCGGTGGACCCTCCATTAAAGAGGGCTCACCATTGTTGTGTGGTTGTCGGCAATGATGTGCCTTTCCTCACACGGCGAGGTCACTCAGGGGAGTTGTTCCAAGAAGGTAAATGCCTAATTGGGCTGTGCATATGTTTGCTAGCTTTCTCCTTGCCGACTTTCTTAACAAACAGCTCATCATTTGCTAGCGGTCACGGTGTGCGAGGGGATGCGCACACCCCAAAACCCCCAAATTATTATGGTGTTTGCTTTCTGTGTGGGTAACTTTTGTTTCTCTTTCACTGAAACCTCCCATGTGCATGTTGCTACTCCCAGCATTGTTGTCATCGTGGTGTGAAGAACTTGGCCGCCTGCTCCTGCTGCGTCACCAGAAGAGCAGGCCGGGCGAAACACCGGGCAAGTTACCCCTCGGTCCGAGTATGAATGCCATGAAACCTGGCCTGCCACCAGGGCCTCACGGGTACATCCATTTCACTTAACTCTCACTTATTTTTACCCAGGATCCTCTCCAAATAGTTTTGCTCCAAATTTTTCTTTTCTTCCTTTCATCTCATATACCTGAACCATTCACAACTTAGTGAGACATTTTCTGTGTGAAGTTTGAACCTTCTCTTTATGCTATAGATTTTGTCTGAAAATTGTTTGACCTGAGAGTAGCAGTGGGTTTTTTAATTTTTTAATTATTTTAATCCTGTATGTCTCCCAATCATCTCAATTATTTGCATCTCTGGTGATGCTATGCAGACATGGTGTAAATTTACTGAGGGCCATTTTTTGAAGAACTTTGACGTTCATGTGTTAATAGATACTGCTTTGTGAATGACTCAACTTCACCTGCCTGCACCCCCTCTCTTTCCTGTCTCTAACTACCCAAGGGATACTCCTTTCACGTACAACGAGGCACTTCCCTGGCCACAGAGTGGAACACAGCCCGGCTCCTTATCTGTTGTCACTACAGTGTGGGGCGTAACAAACACTACACAGAGTCAGGTAACGTAGCAATGGTAAAGCCATTTTGAACAACGGAAAATAATCAAAGGAACCACCAGATTTCATAAACTACTGCACTTTAGCTTCAACATAGTAACATTGAAGACCGTTTATCATTCTCGTGCTGTGGTTGAGAGGCTGTACATATGTATTTGCCTTGTGTTTCCTCGTAACGTGAGATGTGGTAGGATCTGCTATCTTGGATCATAATTAGACACTTCGATGTCGTAATACTGGAATGATCGTTTTCTGTATGTTGGTGGAATTGTTAAATTGTCATTCGATGCAGTCCAAGCTCGTGATCTTTTGAGGATTTTTGACTTATTAAATGTGGCGCCTATTGGTTTCTCGACAAAGAGCCATTCACTTTATACCGCAGGTGCTCGGAAACCCGATGCCAAGCAACCCTTTAACTCCAGGAATGCCAGGCTCGAGCCCTAGCATGGCACCATCTCAGTTTCAGAGCCAGCAGCAGCAATTTCCAGGTGCGGCAGGAAATCCAGGGAAGGTGTACATGCAGCAGGGGATGTATGCCCGAGGAAACTATCCAGCCGCTTCTGGTGGTTACCCTGGCAGGTGGGAATCGCAAATAAAAAAAAAAAAAAAAAACTGGTAAACATTCATTCAAACTTGTAACATCTGTTTGATGCTTTCTTCTCTTCCTTTACACACTTTGTCTTTTTATTTTTTTTTACAGTTCCCAGCCTCGACCCAGTTTCCCACAACCTGCCGCTGCTGCCGCTGCCGCTGCTGTTGCTGCAGCAGCTGCTACGGCAACCGCCACAGCGACAGCAACAGTGGCTGCACTACAGGAGAAGCAGAACCAAGAAATGGGCCAGTATGGACCGGTACGTTTAATGTTAAGAAGTATTATTTGGAACTGTTTGTTGAGAAATTTTGCAAGAGATTCAAGTTGTAAAGGCCCAGTCACACCTTGACGTTTTAGCCAGCAAGTGCAACGTATCAAAATGTATATAAAACGCTGGCTTACGTTGAACTTTTGATGTTTTTTTTTTTTTAATTCGGACGTATTCATAACGACTTTGTCTTATGCATAACGTATTAGTAACGGACACAGAACGTTTCGTTGTGTTATAGATAACTTATACCAACGAATGCTGAACCTGTTGTCGGCCTTCACAACCTATGCCCAACGATAGTCTAACTTATGCATAGCACGCTGCACGCATCGCCGACGATGACGTGGCGTAGGTTATGAAAAGGCTGCCGCACAATGATTCAAATCATAACCGCCGCAGAAATGGAAGTGTCAACATCGCAGTCACACCTTGGCGATCTTGCCAGCGTATGCCGACCTCTGAAAAATGCGTCTAAAACGCTGGCGCACGTCGAATACGGTATGGGTAAGTTTGGTATACGTGAATAGAACGCTAAAGTACGCTATCATACGTCGTATTAAATGGAGTACGTATTGTAATTTTAAACATGTTGAAAATTTTACGATGTACTTGCCGTATGACACACGCTCCGCATGCGATGGGAATAAGTTGTACGCACGATATGCGATCGTGACACATATCGACACACGTTACTTGAAAGGTACTCATAAGTCGAAAAACGTCAAGGTAATGGTTCGCGTCAGTGTTCCAGACTCCCGGTTTTTTTTCTTCGGTATGACGGTGTTCAGTGTACAGTGCGGTTATGATTTAAATCGTTGAGCGGCAGCCTATTAATTATATTATATTATAACCGCACTAGAAATCGAAGTGTCAAAATCACCATCATACCGAAGGAAGAAAAAAAAAAAAACCAGGGAGTCTGAACACTGACGCTAACCATTACCTTGACGTGTTTCGACTTATGAGCACCTTACAAGTAACGTGTGTCGATGTGTATCACCGATCGCGTAACGTGAGTACAACACGTTACTCATAGGTTATAAATAAGTTTCGGGTACGCTAAACATTACCTCGACGTGTTTCGACTTATGAGTAACTTACAAGTAACGTGTTTCGACGTGTGTCAACGATCGCGTGACGTGCCGACAACTTATGGCCAGCGTTATGCGGAACGTGTGAGTCATACGCTGGCATAAGTCTTAAAATTTCAAGCATGGAAAATTTGAGAACAACCGAAAAGTACACGTTTAAAGCCAGCGTACTACGACGTATGGCAGTGTTTTTCAGCGTGCTCTCAATGTTTATCAAAACTTACCCATAACGTATTCGACGTGTTCCAGCTTTTAGACAAATTTTCCAAAAATCGGCATAAGCTGGCTAAAACGTCAAGGTGTGACTGGGCCTTAAGCAACAATTTGTGCCACTTTTTAGATCCTCGTGGAGGATCTCTAAGTCTTACTCACGTTGTTGTTCTTCATCTTCTTCTTGTGGACTTTTTTGTTTCACAGCCTACAGTTTTCATCGAAACTTCCTGAAACTTGGCATGTATATGTAAAAATACCCTGCACAGACAGTAACCATCTCCGATTTTGAAAATTCCTCCTCGAAAAAAAAGTTATGACGTCAAAAATCTCCGCTAATGGAAATCGCCTAAAAATTATCTCCAAACAAGGCAAGCTTTTTGAATTCTGTTTGGGGAATCGAACAGGGCATTAGCAGAGATGAATTACCGCACATATGATACATCACTATGACGTCATATCAATTTTTATGACGTCATTCCTATTTTTTGACATTTTTTGTTTCACAACCCAGAGTTTTCATCGGATCTTCGTGAAACTTGCCATGTATATGCAGAAAGCCCACGCGCAGGCAGTAACCATCTCCGATTTTGGAAATTCTTCCTAGAAAAAAAAGTTGACGTCATAATATCGCCGCTAATGGAAATCACCTATACCGTTATCTCCGAAACTAGGCAAGCTGTTTGAATTTTGTTTGCCGAAATCAAGCGCGGGCATTAGCCACAGATAATTATCGCAAACCTGATACATCACAATGACGTCATATTCGTTTTTATGACGTCATCATTAAGAGGACGAGGATCTTAGCTCATTTGGGCTTGTTATTGATTGTTGAAACAATTGGTCAGAAAGGATGTTTGTTTGTTTTCCTGTCATGTTATCCTGCATTTACTAGTTAATTTTCACAACTTTTCTATGGTTAGTCAAATTGTTAATGCATTTCTTGTTCGAATTTCATTGCCGCTCTGAGAATGATTTGATTTCTGAATAGGCTACATATATTCTTCCCACCCTTGTTTCCTAGGTGTGCTCATCCTTTCAGGTGGGGCCAAACCAACCTTATTCTGGCCAATTTATTGGGCAGTCAGGTCCACGTGGCCCACAGGGCCTTCCACGGCCTCCCGGATTAGGAGGGCTCTATCCGCCCCAGAGATTGGGGGGTCAGCCTGGTGGCGTATACCCTGCTGCAAACCAGAGGGTTTCTGGTCAAATCCATCCTCCTAGTATGAAAAGGCCCTACCCAGGCGAGGTAGGAAAGATGACAAATGTGACTCGTCACCACAAAATGAACCGGAAGTCGCAAAAAAAAAATATATACATTCTTGAGATATCTATATTTCCTTAATCTTCAATAAGAATAAGTTTTAAAATAATATACCACATAGAGTTGTGGGGCAATAAGTTGGGAGTTGTCAGAAATGTCAAACTGAAATTGTGTTTAAATATATTATATATATATATATATATATATATATATATATATATATATATGAGTCGGTTGCTGTTTTTGCCCATATTATGCACACTCATCTTGGCAATGTCATTACTCACGCCACAGCCGTAGGCTTAATGCATGAGTATTGCTACAATCTCGTCTGTGTGTTCGTTTTTCTGTTTGTTGGCAGAATAACTTGACAAAGAGCGAGTCATACCAAAGACTATAAAATTGGCAAATTTGGAATTGCCAAAATTGGCACACAGCTTCATATTGTTAATGTCTCGGAGAAGTTCAACTTTGAGCTCATAAGGAACAATATATAATTAAATTGAGGACAGGATTACATTTACTCATACCGCAGCCATAGGCCGGCACATGAGTACTCTGATAATCGTGTCTGTGTGTACAATATAAAGTTCTGTGGCAAATTTGGCAATTCCAGCTGCTCATATCGTCAAGTTATTCTGCCGACAAACAGACAAGCACACAGACGTGTTGATGACAATACTCACTCACCAAACAGAAGCACATCGAAAGAGTGAGCTAACACAAAGAACTCAGAGACTGAAGTTGAGAGGGAGAGGCAACTTTCACAGGTCAGGTGATCTTTATTGAAATCAACAGAAACTGTGACCAAGGAGCAGAAAGAGATAACCAGTGATAGAAAGTCAGTCGGAATCAAGAGTGAATGAGACTACTGTCGGGCAAAGAAGTGATCATTTTGAAAAACGTACCAACAAAGCAGCACAAATAGTATGTACACCCTAATTTAGGCATTTTCTCTCTATCCTTGGGATGGAGAGGAAGTGGGGGTTAAGAGGGTGGGTGGGGGGAGGGGGGTGGGTAAGCGGACCCAAATATATTTTGTGCCCATTTGTACCCTGAGCACATTTGGAAAATTTGAGGGAAACTGGCCAAGTAGTTTTCGATCTTCAGCAGAATCAAATTCATTGGTCCTCGTCCCCCAACCTGTCCACCAAGTTTCATCCGAATCCGTCTATAACTGTTTGAGATATCGTGCTATACATCGTTTTTGGCCCCATCTCTCAATGGTGAAGAATCACTTTAAAAATTCCGGTATCTGGATCTGGATCCCCACCGGAATCGAATCAATTCTTCCTTGTTACATGCCGAACCTATCCACAAAGTTTAGTCCGAATCCGTCTAACTTTTTGAGATATCCTGCTCGCAGGCAAACAGGGGTGAAAACATAACCTCCATCCACCTTCGGTTGCAAAGGTAATAAGAGAATCAACAGAACGGAAGAAATTTGCTGTCTCTACATATTGGCAACTTGCATGCATCGAGTAATTCACTTCTAAAAAATTTGTTGTTGTACAAATCAAATCTCAAAGCAACCATCACTTCTTAGAAGGGAAACAACGTTGTGAGTCAGAGCCTCCCTCAAGTGCATTCCACTTTGTTATGCAGATATCTCAGAGTTTTGTACACTTAAAGATGGTAGTTTACTTGTCCAAAGTTTCTGCCGAATGTCATTGGAAAAGTTTGTCATTAATGATAATTGTGTCACAGCACAATGACAATTGGGTGTATTTTTAGCTTCTTGTTTGCAATTTATTCTCAAGATGGACGTTTTAAATGAACATTGCTCATTTTGAATCATTGCAGGTGAAACTAGAACAGTACTTGGTGGAGCGCATACCTTCGCCGGGCTGAACAGTTTATGTTTTGCATCCCACTCGTCGGCCGGATCCACATCCTGACCTTGAGCAAAATCGAATCAGCTTGTTCTCGTCACACACCCAATTCATCCACCAATTTTTGGCCGAATCCATCCACAACTTTTTGAGATATTCTGCTTGTTGGTGGTGTTTTATATGCAGCCTGTGGCTGCTGGTTGCATCATTTTCTGGAAGCATGGCTGTGCTCCAGATGCAGTACCCCTGTTACCAGTAAGCTGGTACTCATTTTGCCGACCATATTTCAACGGCACGACAGGCGCTTGAACTCAAGACCCTAAGATCTTAAGCCAGCCACCTTAACCGTTGAGCCAACACCAGGCTTCACGAGATGTCCTGCTCACAGACAGACAGGCAAACAAACAGGGATTAAAACATAACCCCTGTGCATATTCGTTGTCGGAGGTAATCAGTGGCTCAGGTGAATTGTGAACAGATCTTAACTAGCAAATTGGTGTAATAAATTTACTCTTAATGTTTGATATAACAAACACATTGCATTTCACTGAATTTCAAACAAAGACAAAACGATGTAAAAGACTCAACGTTGCCTTCCTTATTTCACCCGCCTTGACGGTTCCAGTTTGGTTAGTATCGGCAGGATCGGCGTTTTCCTCGTTAACGTGAGGATGATCAGGCATTGTGCCAGTGTCACTCCCACCGCTGCTATTTTCACTGCCGGATGGCACAGGTTCTACAACGTCGTTGGCAATCAACCCACATCTTTCATCATTGGTGCAATTTAATTTCAGGTTGCAGCTTTCGACGTCATTCATTGTGTGGGCAGTGTCACATAAATACTCCTTACGTCTGCTCCATAATGCAGTGTTTATAGCCGATCCACTTGTACCGCCTTCGCTGCAAAGATTTGTGCAAATGTATTCATCCGAAAACACCTCCAAACTCTCACCTGCTATGGTGGCCTTAACAATGTATGATGCATGATGTTGCGTACCATGAGACCCCCCCCCCCCACACACACACACACACACACACACACCCCTCCTCCTGCCCACCTCTCCATAAATCATGCTAAAAAGCAGTGTTGATGAAAGTTTTACATCAATATAACTTGCACAAACAAAGTTTAACTTTGAAAAGCTGTCAAAATATGAAAATGCCATTTCCTTCCACAGGTCACATTTTACCAATACAGTACTGTTCTGTCATTGTGGCCTTTCACTCATTTTTGGGGATGTACACATTTGTGATCAGTGCTGTGCATTATCTGGCTGCATTGGCAGACAAGATAGACAATCGATTTTATCAACTAAAAGTTGATGAGAGCATGTTAAGATGCTCTGACGAAAGGTGAACACTCAAAACATCAGCTGTGCCTCGGTAACATGCTCCTATCAACTTTTTGTTTATAAAATCCTTTTTGTCTTCTGCACCCTGACTTACCTTAATCTCGCA
Organism: Eptatretus atami; assembly: GCA_035128595.1. Taxonomy (NCBI): domain Eukaryota; kingdom Metazoa; phylum Chordata; class Myxini; order Myxiniformes; family Myxinidae; genus Eptatretus; species Eptatretus atami. Next base: position 117,803,040 of record CM068957.1, read on the forward strand.
AAACTTTCTTCATTGCATTGTTCATTGAGTATTCCAACTTTCCTCCTCTCCTTCTTCATGCTATGCATTACACTTTCTCGCCATCAGGGCTATGGGCCTCAATATCCACCGGGTGTGCAGTTTCCGAATCAGGCGCAGCACCATTTCTCTGGGTCCGCCCCACAGCGTGCACTTCCTTCTCCTGGTTACACCACCCAGCGTCTCCCAACCCAGCAACCACCTGGACAATATCCTGCCCAGGCTCTTTCTCAATACCAAGGGCCGGCGATTGGCCATTACTACAAAAATGCAGAGCCGTACCCAAATCAGGGTGCTGGATTTCCGCCAGCAGCTTATGGTTATAGCCAGCAGCCTTTTCCTGCTGTAAGTAGTATCATTTTTTGGCGTTCTACATCCCATCTATCATACGTTACTTACGGAAATTGATGTAGCAATATGTTTAATGTCATCGGATGAGGAAGCAAAAAAATATTTTCATCTTAGCTCTTCATCGGTTATATGATGGGGACCGTTGAGGAATTGCGATGTAAAAGTTTATTGCATAACAGATCGTGTTGATTGATTAATACCGAATCTCATCTTGTTAATGCTTTTCTTGTATGCACACTAACCTCTGAGCCTCATGGCCTTCTGCTGCAAGCTCCTGCAAAACTCATACTACCCTGCAGCCGTCTGCTGCAAACGAGAAAGAGGAAGAAGAGGAATGCTTTTATTTCCTTTTGTACACATTGACCCAAGAATTTGTTTTATTTTGTAGCCTCTCTTGCCGCTGCATTCCCTTTTCCAGGCACGTTCGATGCCTGGGTACCCCCACTCACCCGTGCCTGGAAACCCAACGCCACCAGTTACGCCGGGCACCCATGTACCTTCATACCTGTCGCCCGGTCAGGATGTGAAGCCGCCTTACCCTCCAGATATCAAGCCCAGTCTTGCAGGCTTAGCGCCACCTTCTGGTATGTTTTAGTGCTGCGCTTTCTTCAGCTTGTGTACATCTGTAATAAATGATAAGCAATCGTTTACATGATGATTTTCTCCATTTTTCGCATCCGACCTGTCGACAATCTTCCATATTCAGTGTCCACATGTACAGTCTCTCTTTTTGTCTGCATTCTTGTGCAGGTCTTTGCTTGCATGTAAAATCATGGTTAGCTTGACCCAAAGTTTGATCTTGAACCGAGAAATGAAAAATCAACGTTGAGGGTTCCACTGAGTCATGGATTTCTGTGCTTTGGCAGGAAACCCAGCAGACGAACTGCGGTTGACGTTCCCAGTGAGGGATGGAATTGTACTTGAACCCTTTCGTCTTGAACACAACCTAGCGGTATCTAACCACGTCTTCCACCTGCGCCAGTCTGTGCATCAGACTCTCATGTGGAGGTACTGAAAGCTTCCTCGCTCACTCTTTGTATCTGGCACTATCTGCTCAAAAATAATGGCCCCACCTGCTCTACTTGAAAGACGAGCTCTGCACTAATGTATGCCTTACATTGATTGACTCTCTTGTCATTGGTTATGCAAATGTTGTAAACGGAGGACAATGAACAGTTGAAAAGCACATTTGTGGACTCGTGGCAAGGCCACATTGTCACAGTAAAACTCCACGTAAAACGTTTCCCTTTGACTCAATTTGAAGACTCAAACGAAAAAGAAAACGTTTATTGGGAGGATATTTTACTTGTGTTCACTGAGAATACACTTTTTTCCTATCGCCAAAGGCATTGATTTATAAAGCTTTGTTTGTCAGACAAACATTTATCTTTCCAACTTGAATTATAACTTGTATGACTGACAATTATCATCATCATCATCTGTTCGAGCGAACAAGGGTACTTATGATGAGTGTCTTCCAATCCTCACGATATTCCATAAGAATTGGTAGTTGGTCCCTCGTCAGACTTGTATCCCTCTCGAGCTGGTCCACATAGTTGAGAACAGGACGGCCACGAGACCACAGTTCCTGCTTGTGTGATCTTTTTTTTTTTGTTCTTGGTACCATCCACGAGATAAGTTGCTAAAAAGCTAAAGAACCGCTGCAGTCCTATTTGTGTAACTACTCTTTATCTGACCCCTACCCTTTAACCTGTCTGTCTTGGTTAAACTAATCTAGCTCTCTGGGTCACTGGAACACACAAGCCTCCCCACTACATCAAAGTGGTCATCACAACAGGAAGGTAGAATTGTCAAACTGACAAGTATAACAACAAGGCGTCAGGTGGTAGCCTGACAGGTATGATGAAAATCTTGCAAATCATGTCACTGTCACATTGACCTTTGACATATATATGGATCAATTTTTTTTATTTTTTTATTTGAAAGAAGAAGAAGGCGCTTCCAACGAAAAGTAAAAACTAGATTGATTCCGCTAATTTGAGCAAAAAAGCGAGAGCAGACCCCGGTCTCAGGGCAACGTTTCGCCGGCTTCATCAGGCACGATAGACCCCGGGCCTCGGCACGTGTCCGATTTTTATTTCGATACGACCGCTCATTTCCGGTCATGTGCTGGTGC